>JANAVB010022597.1:25375215-25915215 GCA_029216955.1 Iris pallida
ACGCTGTCCTAGGTCACAACATCTAACAATATAATGCTAAGCAGTTTATACTCTCCGAATGGGGGTGACATAGCAGAATGTAAACTCAATCACAACTAAGGAAGAAGAAGCACGATATGATATAGAACTCAAAGGAAATACAGATGATCAAAATAGTCTAAGTGTCTAAGATAACATTTCAGCAACATCCAGAAATACATGTCTCAACTACTGAATATGAAAGAAAATATACAATCCAGATCTCAAACGACAGAAATAGTAAAACCTAGACTAAACTAGTCCCAAGACAACATAAGTAAGATAAAGCCTAACTAAACTAGTCTAGACAGTAGGGGTAATGTCATCAGCTAGAGCTGGGTCCTCCTGAGAGTACAGCTCACAAGTGTCGTCTAGGGCTGTCCCATAGAAGGTATCCACACAGGGCTTCTCCTCGTCGTCTGTAATATTTTCAACAGGTCCAGTCAGGACAGGAGCGAGCACATACATCTCAACCGATCATAGCAGGTTAGAAAATATAAACATGCAGTAGAGTAAGATATAGAAAACTGAAAGAAAGTACAGAATGTGAACAGAGAAAGAACTGTAATAGAAATATCTACTATAAATAGAGAACTAACAGTGGCTAGTGAGTCAGAGTACAATATAGACATGTGAATGGCATAGGAGATTCTGGGAACTAAACTATGGAGTGATTCTGGGAACTACACTACTTGGATATTATTCATATGTCCACTTCTACTCCCCCGTACCCCCAATCAATACACAAGGATCCAGCCAGGTTATGTTATGATCCATGCAATGGCCCACGAGGGGTGATACATGGTAGGCTCATAAATGGGTGATTCTGGGAATGCCCATAAATGGGTGATTCAAGGAAGACTCTGTGATCATGAGAGTACATGTCACAAGTGATCAATGAACCATAAAGCATAGTGATACGCAATGTAAGTGAAACACACATAACATGTAGTATCCGATGCTTCCTGAGGGGATAACATCTCAAGAAAGGATCCGTATAGTACTAATCCTTGTTACCAACATGATAGCATCAAGTAATGTAATCTAAAGCAGTAAAATAATTCTAACAGGATATGAAATGATCAGAGAATGTACTCGCCTGCTATCTGAATGTCCGAGAGAAATGTACTGTCCGAGGAGAGGTGTCTGGCTCCTAATCAGAACAGAACAAGTCACAATAAGTCCAAAATGGCAATATGAAGTTCTACTATGCATTCTACATGATTCTAGGTCAATCTAGACCAAAGTCAACTCTTGGTCAACCCTGAAAGTCAAACATAGGTCAACTATGGTCAAACTAGGTCTAACAAGTCTAAATTAGGTCAAACAAGTTATTCTAGGTCTAAACAAGCCCACAAGACCATACAAGCCTAAACCAAGCCAATCAAGTCTATATTAGTCTAAACAAGGCTAAACTAGCCTATGCTATTATACCAAGTCCATACAACCTATACAACAAAAAGTCAAAACCAACATCACACAACCTATATTGCATCTAGGCCTACACATGGAAATCACATAATACATATATATATATATATATATATATATATATATATATATATATATATATATATATATATATATATATATATACATATAGGCTACCTATATGTATACCACACATACATATATATAATATATATATAATAGTACACACACATATTATACTATATAGGTTACCTACATATATACATAATATACTTTATGCATTAGATATACATACATATTTTATATACATTACATTATATATATACATAGGAAGATAGAAAGATAGAGAGATAGAAAGATAGAAAGAGTGAGGTAGAGGGGAGTGTGTGTATGTGTATACAAGTGAGTGAATGCCAATATGAAAAGTGGCCTGGAAATGCATAACCTGGGAATAGGAAATGAAAAAAATAGTAGCTAACATATGTGTGTGTATGTGGACATGAATGTGTGTGTGTTTGTGTGTAAATGAAAATCAAGAATGTGTGTGTAAGAGTGAGAGTGTCATAGTTAACTCTGTGTGTGTGTGTGTGTGTTAGCCTCACTGGAATCCCAAAGACAGGACACACATGGTGCATGAACCATGAATATATATCAGTGTTGCACAACAGTGAAGAATCCATGTTTTGAAAACAGTCCAACCACATTCCAATCCCATTTTCGAATCAATACTCAACCAAACCAATTTATCCCAAAGTCGACCCGCAACTAGAATAAATGTAGGAGAACTATATTAGGATGTAAAACATGTAGATAACATCATTAAATTAGGTCAAAAGACTGCTATAACTCGATCACAAAAACTGGAAAAAAATACAAGAACTGAACTGGGTTTCAGAAATCGGGTAATTGTAAAATATCAATCGAAACTAAAGTAAAATATCAAAACAGTTGTTGGTAATGTAAACACTATTCGTGCATGTGTTCCTAGTGCTCGTGCACACGCCACGATACGACACAAACCTCGTGCACGTGTCCCAGTATCGAGGGAGACTAGGGCTAGTTCGGGGACACCCTAATACGTGTCCACGACGCGCGTGTGTGCGATACGACACACGTATTAGTGTCGAAAATAGACTGAACCTGATACAGTGTAAATCCAATGCACAGCTAATTACGTGTCTGACACAACACGATAGGTCATGCCACTTGGGGAGTGTCGTGTCAGACACTGCCCCAACATGTCCAACCAGTGTCACGTGTCCACGTGTCCTACACAGGGAGAACTTGACCCTGAGTAGCAGAACAGTGCGTGCGGTGTCTGAACCGCGTGTTCGTATCCAGATCCCGACACAACACGACACTAAATTAAGCTCAGTCCTCTAAAAATCAATAAGAAACAATCAACCCTAGAAACCTATTCAATTACTTTCCTAAAAATAGATCGAAATCCCCTTTGGGGTATTTTCTCGAACACCTAGGTATAGGGACTGATACGTGTCCAAATAGGACACGAATTGGACACAAAATCCTACAGAAATCTAGGGTTAGCTAGGGAACACCTAGATCTAGGCTAATATGCAATAATAACAGCATCTATAATAGAGTTTTAGGGATTTACCTATAGGTGTCAAAACTCCTCAAAAGCTCCAAAAAGGGGGTGTCTTCTTGCTTCCCAAACTTCACCAAATTGTTAACAAATCGAGATTTTCCTCTATGAACAGCAAGAGGGAGACAATTAGAATCTAATGCAATTAGTTTGAAAGAAAAAAGAATTAAATTGGATTTTCTATGAATTTCTAAAGATGGAGCATACCTCTCTTTCCAAATGTGAACTTTCTAAAGGAGGCTAACCTAATGGAAGAGATTACTTATAGGGGAGGGGGAAATCCCTAGGTGGGCTGGCCGGCCATGCTAGGGTTAGGGTTAGGTTTACATGGTGTTGGGCTTGGGCCTCTATGGGCTTAAGTCATTAATCATGACTTGTAAAGTCATAAGCCATTAATCCATTCTCTATTTAATATTCCTATTCCCAAATTGATTTTTAATGACTAGGATATGGTTAACTTAATTAAACTAGGGTTTCATAATCTAACCAAGTCACTAAAACTAGGGTTAGCTTCTAAGTTAGGCTCCAAAGTCAACAATAGTCAAAGTCTAGAAAAACTTCTAATTAAATTATACCAAAAATCATATAAATTCTAATAAATCTCAATAATTCACAATAATTCCAAATAAATCCCAAAAATTCAAAAATGACCAAAATACCCTCATACTAGAAATATGGTAGTGACAAATCTACCCTCCTTAAAAGAATTTCGTCCTCGAAATTGAAAGACGAAATGCAACTTATGAGAATGATAGAAAGTATACCTCACGATCCAAAAAGATAAGGGTATCGCTCGCGCATCTTATCCTCCCGCTCCCAGGTAGACTCTCCTGAAGAATGATGCCTCCATGCGACGCGAACCAAAGGTATCACCTGGTTTCTCAGAACCTTCTCCCGTCGATTCAGAATCTCCACTGGCTGCTCTGGATAGCTGAGAGAAGGCCCAACCTTAATCTTCGAATGGTCGAGAACATGGCTAGGATCAGCCACATACCGTCTCAACTGTGATACGTGGAATACGTTGTGGACCCCCTCTAGTGCAGGTGGCAAGTCTAGCCTGTAAGCCACGTTGCCGACTCTTTCGCTGATAACGAAAGGGCCGATAAAGAGCGGGCTAAGCTTCCTACCTCCACCAAAACGTATCGTACCACGAGTCGAAGATATCCTCAAGAAAACCTAGTCTCCAACCTAACCACAAGCAAGGTCTCAAATTAACTATGATAAACAAACATGATAAATAGAAACATAAACAAACAACCTAAATCTAATCCTACTCTAATATGTACTTCAAACTCTAATGGCCTCCGGTGGCTATCGGCCCAGTACCGATGTCTGTCTTGCGCCACACGAAGTCTGTCCCTGATGAGCTTTACCTTTTCGTCTGCGTCAACAACCATCTCTGGTCCCAGTAAAGCTCGCTCACCAACATCATCCCAAGATAAGGGTGTACGACACCTACGCCCGTACAGAGCCTCGAAAGGTGACATCTCAATGCTGGCCTGAAAACTGTTGTTGTAAGCAAACTCCACCAAATGTAGATGATCCTCCCTGGAACCTCCAAAGTCCAAGACGCACGTCCGCAGCATATCCTCAAGTGTCTGAATAGTCCTCTCTGACTGTCCGTCCGTCTTGGGGTGGTATGCAGTGCTAAACTTGAGCTGAGTGCCCAAACTAGTCTGCAGACTCCTCCAAAAATGGGAAGTAAAGCGACGATCCCGATCTGAGACAATGCTGATCGGAACTCCGTGAATCCTGACTGTCTGCCGTATGTACATCTCCGCAAGCCTCTCTGTAGAGGTACCCACCTTGAATGGCAAGAAGTAGGCCGATTTGGTCAACCTGTCAACGATGACCCAAATCGCGTCTTTTCCTCCTGGTGTACGCGGTAGCCAGATACAAAATCCATAGTGATATGCTCCCACTTCCACTCGGGAATGGGCAATGGCTGTAACAATCCATCGGGCCTCTACCTCTCTGTCTTGACTTGCTGACAGACCAAGCACCTAGCTACGAAGCGAGCTACTTCCCGCTTCATCCCTTACCACCAAATATTCTCCCTCAGATCTCGGTACATCTTGTTGGCACCAGGGTGTATAGAGTACTGAGATCTGTGGGCCTCCTGCATAACCTGCTCCATGAGATCTCCGCTGGGCACGTATAACCTGGAACCGTACCGCAAGGCACCATCCTCTGCAAGAGAAAACCCGCCATCCACCAATCCTGCTCGAACCTGCTCTCGGAGACACCGCAGAGCAACGTCCTCAAACTGTGTCGACTTGATCCTCTCCACCAAGTCTGACTGAATCTGCAGGCCCCATAACAGCATCTGCACTCCGGGCACGATCACCTCAATCCCAAGGCTGTCCAAATCAGCAACCAAATGACGGTCCATAGTCAAACACATGGCTGTCGGATACCTACTCAAGGCATCGGCAACCACGTTGGCCTTCCATGGGTGATACTGAAGTAGGATGTCAAAGCCCTTCATCAACTCTAGCCATCTGTGCTGCCTCATGTTCAGCTCCTTCTGAGTGAACACTTACTTTAAGCTCTTGTGATCTGTGAAAATCTCCACCCTTTCTCTATACAGATAATGCTTCCACAACTTCAGAGCAAATATCACTGCTGCCAGCTCCAGGTCGTGGGTAGGGTAGTTCTTCTCATGGGGACGTAATTGCCTGGAAGCATAGGTAATCACCTTTCCATGCTGCTGTAAGACACAACCCAGCCCCTTCCCTGAAGCGTCACTATAAATAGTGAATCCCCCTGATCCTGAAGGCAATGCCAGAATCGGAGCTGTCGTAAGCCGCTTCTTCAACTCATCAAAAGATGCCTGACACTCCTCTGACCAAACATACTCAGCATCCTGCCGGGTCAACCGAGTCAACGGCTCTACAACTCGGGAGAAATCCTGCACAAATCTCCTATAATATCCTGCCAGCCCCAGGAAGCTCCTGATCTCTACAACTGAAGTCGACGCTGCCCATGCCTCAACTGCTACGATCTTCTTAGGGTCAACTGAGATCCCATCTCCAGTCACCACATGCCCCAAAAAGTCAACCCGGTCCAAGAAGAACTCACACTTGGAGAGCTTCCCATAAAGCTGCTCCTTCCTGAGAGTCTCCAGCACTATCCTCAAATGCTCCTCGTGCTCCTCCTCGGTCTTCGAATACACCAAGATGTCGTCGAGGAACACCACCACAAACTGATCCAGGTACTGGTGGAACACCTTGTTCATTAGGTTCATAAACACTGCTGGTGCATTGGTCAGCCCAAACGGCATAACCAAAAACTCAAACTGCCTGTACCGCATCCTGAAAGCAGTCTTGGGAATATCCTCCCCCTCCACCTTCACCTGGTGATATCCTGACCTCAGATCAATCTTGGAAAATACTCGAGCTCCGCTCAACTGGTCAAAAAGATCATCGATCCACGACAGTGGGTATTTGTTCTTGATCGTGAGGTTGTTGAGTGCCCTGTAGTCAATACACATCCGTACTGACCCATCCTTCTTCGGCACAAACAATACTGGTGCACCCCATGGAGACGAACTCGAACGGATGAAGCCCTTGTCCTGCATCTCATCCACCTGCTTCTTCAGCTCCACCAACTCACAGTTGTTCACTCGATAGACGTGCTGAGAGATAGGTTCCGCTCCTGGAACCAAGTCTATCGAGAACTCAATGTCTCTGTCTGGTGGCAATCCAGGCAACTCCTCTGGAAAAATATCCATATACTCTGCTATCAAGGGGTATGGAATCGTCTACTCCTCAACCGAGACTCCGCAGAAAACTCTGCTGCTCTGCTCCGCCTGACGTCTGGAGTACTCAAACTCTGGCTCCTCCGGCACTCTGAACAAAACTCTACCCCCTCTGCAATCAATGCTGGCGTGGTTCCTGCTCAACCAATCCATACCTAGTACTATATGGTAGTTCGGCAATGGCATTACGAGCAGGCTCACCTCCAACTCACGGCCTCCCAAAACAACACTCTGACCTTTACAAACATCACTCACGAGGATAATGCCACCCTCGGTCGTGATCTTTTAAGTCCTAGGCAACGATTCAGCTATGATACCGTGTCTAACCGAAATGATACGGATATGAAACTATTCGAACCACCGAAATCGAATAACTCAAAAGCTGGACTGGAGTCGAGAAGAACCGAACCTGCGATCAGCGCTCCTATCACCTCTGCATCCTTGGCCGCAATGGCGAAAGCTCGCCCCTGCTGGCCTCCCCTGGCCTACTGCGGATGCTGAACAAATCTCTGCTGCTGTGTCGGCAGGGCTGGTCCCCTCTGCTGGGCTGCTGGAGCTCTGACTGCTGCTCCCTGAGCTGCTCGTCCCGTGGTCAAGGTACACTCCCTCATCTGATGGTCTGCTGAACCGTATACTAGGCACTTGCCCAGTCTCTTCCTACACTCGCTCCACCTGTGCCCTGGCTTCTTGCAATAAGCACAGCTGGTAGCCTGCTGCCTCGGTGCCTGCTGCTGTACCCTCTGTTGCTGAAACTGCTGCTGGTGCCTCTGCTGGAACAGCTCCGGTTGGAACTGCCTCGGCTACTGGTGCTGAAAGTGAGGCCTCTTGGCCTGGCCTCCACTGCTGCTGCCCCCAACCGGGTCTCGCCTCCTCTTGAGCCTCAGCTCAAGATCGTCCTCAGCCAATAAAGCTTCCGTCAAAATCTCCTCGAAAGTAGCATCCCTGTTGCCCTTGGTCAAGGACTTGACTTCCTTGACCAGACCCTTCCGGAACCTCTAGGCCTTCACCGTCTCGCTCAATCCCTCTACGAATCTGCTGAGGCGGCCGAACTCCCTAGCGTACTCCTCTACTGACAGGCTCCCCTGAACTAAGCTCTCGAACTGCGACTCCAAGGCTCGGAGCGCTGAATCTGGAAAGAACTTCTTCTTGAAGAAGCCCTTGAACTCCTCCCAGGTCTGTCCAGCTACCCCCACCCTGGGGTCTGACTGATACGAGGTGCGAGCAAGATCTCGCATCCGGCTAGCTGCTGCCTTTATCTGGAGATCTGCCAAGCGGAAGATCTCCTCTATATGCTCGATCCACTCGTCAGCATATAGAATCCCCTTCATCCCCAGGAAGTCTCTGGGGCTCATCTTCTGGAACTGCTCTATCCCAGGTGTCCTCAGATGCTGGACTGCTGGTCGAGCTGCGACTGTCGTAATGACCAACTCTATGCTCCTGGCCAGCCGGGTCTGCTGCACCTCCATAAACTACTGAAAGTAGGCGAACATCTGTGCCGCATCCACGTATCCTGTAGGCAACGGCTGCTGGAAAGGCATCTCTGGGATGACTGGTTCCTGCCTCCGAGCCGGTGGAGGCATACTGTCACGCCCCAGAACCAGAATACTGGAGAGCGGGGGCAGACATAGCCAGCTACGTATATGAAATGGAATCCATCTCGCTATACAGTCACGGCTGTCTAGATACATGAGGGTTTATCTACAAGCCAACAGTCTCTTAAGGTCATGAACAAGCCTAGTGTCTTAATTACAAGCAAGTAAGTAAAAGGTTACAAGAGGTATGATCATTAAATATACAATAGTAAGGCGTCCCAAACATTACATATTCAGCTGATCATGAAGCTAGTCGTTACAAAATGTTAGGACTAGCAAGAGTTTAGTCATACATGATCAACCCTAGGATCTGTCAATCATGTTACAGCCCGTAGGCAGACAGTAAGTAAAGTGCAATCGAGCTAAACAGGTGCTCGTCGGCTAAACGCCTCAAAAGAATATTTTTACAATAAAGTGGGAGATCAAAAATAAGCCCACTCGTTGCCAGGGTTTCGTCTAGTGGCCACCATCTGGCTGGAAGGTCGGTAGATCCTCTGGAGCTGCTCCGAAATCTGGCCATACAAAACCAGCTGGGTCAGATCCCAGAAAGAGCAAGTGCCACAAAGGAAGCTTCACTTAGGAACTAAAACCAGCAATCAGCACAAGATATAAATAAGATAAGAACTGGAATAAAGAAATTACATCAGGATGATATACGACGAGATAACTATGGAACTATTCAGATAACCAGGTTACAACCCGTAAACCAAATAAGGACCGGGGTTGTAACGCTTTGTCTGAACAGAACTTGGAATTCTCACCATTTATCGGTAAAATAAATACAAGCATTCTGGTCATTCAATAATCTGGAACAGGATCAGGGCAAGACTAGACTAGTTAGGCTCCATCCAATCACTTCACGGCCAAGCAAGAATTACGGCTTGATACTTTAACTAACTAGGGTTGTCACAAGCCTAATTACTAACAAGATGCAGTGAGATTATTCCACAGCCACAAGCCCTGCAGACCATCCAGGTTACCCGGTTAAAAGAATTAAAGTTGAATTCAGGTGGGTACACCGTCCAGGAAACGAATGTACCCTTAGGTAGCTTGAAGGGTGCAACACATGACAGTGTGCTGGAAATGTGCCCTACTCGACGACAGGCTACAGATCCCAAGGCGTGCCCAGGTAACGGGATTGCCTGTAGCTGGGAGATCTCTTTATGACTAATGTATTATTCTAGTTATTAGCCTTAGTCCATTTCAATAGGTACTCCTGACCGTGGTACTCAGGAGTCCCCTCCTAGACATGATGCAAGACAGGACTGGATTATTTGTACAAGCACAATCGCCCACGGTGTCCAGGTAATTATACAGGTTATGTCATGTCAGGTAGCCGTCGCAATAGCTTATCAGATATATCATGTCAGGTAATCATGTCAAGTGTTCTTGTCAGGAGTGTGCCACGACGGGCCATTATCAGGTCATGTCAGGTTATTATGTCAAGATTGCACCACTACGGGTCACTATCAGGTCATGCTCAATTATCAATTCTAAACATATTAAATGAATTCATGATTTTCAAGTTCAGGAAAAAAAGACGTAAGGATATAAAATGGACGTAAAATATCTAATAAAATATTAATATTCAGGGCTATAGGAGAGCCATGCGGCCAGGAATGATCTCATGCGGCTGGATGAGAACAGCCCACGCGGCTGAATGGGGTCAGGCGCATGCGGCTAATAAGGGAAAAGCCCCTGCGGCCAAGAAGGAGTTCGGGTCCATGCGGCTGGGAAGTGTTGAGATGGAGGTTCATGCGGCTGGCGGGGAGGGGTGGACCCTATGCGGCTAAGAAATGCTCTTGGCCCCATGCGGCTGAGATCAATCGAATCCATACAGCGCAGGGTTCAAAAACCCATGCGGCTGGAATCAATTGGATCCATGCGGCCCGATTAATTGAGTCCATACGGCTCAGGTCAATCGAGTCCATGCGGCTCAATCAATCGAGTCCATGCGGCGCAGGTAGGAGCGGAGCTTATGCGGAAGCGGGGTTACGGGCCTATGCGGCTGCGACTCAAGTGGGGGGGGGGAGCTCATGCGGCTAAGATAATTTATGCGGCTCAGAAGAGTACAAGGGCGCATATGCGGCCGAGAATGAGACTCAGCTTATGCGGCTGAGAGTCTCATGCGGCTGAAATCACTTGCCGCATGAATTGTCATGCGGTCAAGTCAAGTCTAAGCACAGTTCATCTTCTCCAAATTTCTGAGAAGATGAACACCATGAGAGCCAAGTTCTCAAGCTCCACAACTCCACCATCTGGAGCCCAAATCCGAACTTCCATAGGTCAAAATGGGGTAGAACGAAATTCTCTACAACATAGAACCATCAAAACTAGGAAACAACAAGATTAAGTAGATCAAAACCCAAAAAATCTAAAATTTAATGTAAATATAGATCTACAAGAATCTAGCCATGGAAAGTTAAAATGCCAAGTTCTAAAGTGCTTTAGAATGTAGTAAAGAAGAGAATGGAGCAATAAAATCAGAGTTCCTCCATGAAGCAAGTTGCACTTGTCTAGACCTTTCTCTCCTCTCTCTGGTAGGTAAGGAAGTAAATGAGGAAGAAGATGATAAATGAAGAGAGAGAATGAAGAGGGCTAATAAATACAAATGGTGGTGGTAGGTAGGGGTTCATCCAAGGGTTCATCATGAACCCAAGAAAAACCAAGCCAGGCCGAACAAACCCAAGGAAATAACCAAGCCAAGCCAAGAAGGAATTAAGCAAGAAAATCATACAATACAAGAATAAATACGTACACGTATTCCAGAAATACGTAATACGAACCACAGGCATTACAACTCTACTCACCTTAAAAGAATTCCGTCCTAGGAATTTAATCAAAAGGCTAGAGGGCAATGACAAGCTACATTAATCACATGCAAGCTATAACTAGGCAGACAATCACTCATTCAAGCAAGGAATCGAAGGTATGAGGCATAAGAAAGACATTATACCTCACGAGTCAAACAAGTCGGGATATCGCGATCGGATATCATCCTCACGCTCCCACGTTGACTCTCCCAAAGGGTGATGACCCCAAGCAACTCGGACTAACTTGATAGTCATGTTCTTGAGGATCTTCTCTCTCCGGTCCAATATAGACATGGGCCCCTCCTCATACGAAAGGTTGGTACCAACAACCAATTTCGAATGATCCAGGATACGGCTCGGGTCCGGGATATACCGTCGTAATTGGGATACATGGAACACGTCATGCACCTCGCTTAGCGACGGCGGAAGAGCGAGACGATAGGATACATCTCCTACTCGCTCCAGAATGTCAAACGGTCCTATATACCTAGGACTAAGCTTGCCCCGTACGCCGAAACGAATGACGCCACGGTTAGGCAAAATCCTCAGGAATACATGATCGCCGACCGAAAACTCGAGAGGACGCCGATGAGAATCGGCCCAATGACGCTGGCGATCTTGGGCAACTCGAAGATGATCTCTAACTCGCCTGACCACTTCAACTGTCTGAGCAATCATTTTCGGACCGAGCATCTGCCTCTCTCCAACATCATCCCAGGCTAGCGGGGATCTGCACTTCCTGCCATACAGTGCCTCGAACGGTGCCATCTGGATACTGGCCTGAAAACTATTGTTATACGAGAATTCCACCAGGTGCAAGTGATCTTCCCATGAACCACCGAAGTCAAGTGTGCAAGACCGCAACATGTCTTCAAGAGTCTGGATCGTGCGCTCCGACTGGCCATCTGTCTGCGGGTGATATGCTGAACTGAACTGGAGATGAGTTCCCAAACTCCCTTGCAAGCTACACCAAAAGTGCAACGTAAATCTTGAATCTCGGTCCGAGGTGATACTGACTGGCACTCCGTGCAACCTGACAATCTGCCTGAGGTATATCTCTGCTAGCTGAGCCGTCGACTGACCAACTATGAATGGAAAAAAGTGAGCCACCTTCGTGAGCCGATCAACTATAACCCAGATAGCATCTCTACCAGCTGGGGATCTAGGTAGTCCAGTCACAAAATCTATGGTCACATGTTTCCACTTCCATTCTGGAATCGGCAAGGGCTGAAGAAGTCCAGCCGGTCTCTGATGTTCGGCCTTAACTTGTTGGCAAACCAAACACCGAGAGACAAACCGAGCTATCTCCCGCTTCATGCCATTCCACCAGAAATGCTGCCGAATATCACGGTACATCTTTGTACTGCCGGGATGGATGGAATACTGCGAACTGTGCGCTTCTGACATGATCTCCTGCCGGATATCTTCGTTGGGTACACAAAGACGCTTACCATGTCGAAGTGTACCATCCTCATGAATGCATAACTCTGGTCTTCCTCCTGCCTCACACTCTGCTCTGAGTCGCTGAAGCTTGGAATCTGCCGACTGGGCCATCCGGATCCTCTCGACTATAGTGGACTGAACTTGCATACTGGCCATCAAGGCCACACTGGAAGGGAGAACAACTTCAATACCCATCTTATGAAGATCTGCTGACAGCTCTGGTTGCGCTGTTAGGAAATAAACTCCTGCTCTCCTGCTCAATGCATCCGCAACAACATTGGCCTTCCCGGGATGATACTGCAAGTTGACATCATAATCAACAAGAAGCTACAGCCATCTTCTCTGACGCATGTTAAGATCCTTCTGGGTGAAAACATACTTCAGGCTCTTGTGGTCGGTGAAAATCTCCACCCTGTCTCCATATAAGTAGTGCCTCCACAACTTAAGTACGAACACCACTGCTGCCAGCTCCAAGTCATGGGTTGGATAATTCCTCTCATGATCACGAAGTTGTCGTGATGCATAAGCTATTACCTTCCCATGCTGCATCAGAACACATCCTAAACCTCTGCCTGAAGCATCACAGTACACTAAGAATCCTTCGGTCCCATCTGGAAGCGTAAGGATAGGAGCTGTTATCAGGCCTCGCTTCAACTGCTCAAAAGAACTCTGACACTCTGCTGTCCAAGCAAACTGCACCTCCTTGCGGGTCAATTGGGTCAATGGAGCTGAAATCCGAGCAAAGTCTGAAACAAACCGCCGGTAGTAGCCGGCCAATCCAAGAAAACTGCGAACTTCTGCAACTGTGCTGGGCACTGGCCATGACTCAATAGCCACAATCTTCTGGGGATCCACTACTACTCCTCCTCGAGTGATGATATGACCCAGGTACGAAATGCGATCGAGCCAGAACTCACATTTACTGAACTTGGCATATAACTGGTGCTCCCTGAGAGTCTGAAGAACCATACGGAGATGCTGCTCATGCTCCACTTCACTCCTGCTGTAGACCAGGATGTCATCCAAGAACACAATCACAAACTGATCCAAGTATGCATGAAGATGCGATTCATGAGATCCATGAATACTGCCGGCACATTGGTTGCTCCAAAAGGCATAACAAGGAACTCCCAATGCCCATATCTCGATCTAAAATATGTCTTTGGGATGTCCTGCTCTCTGACTCTGATCTGATGATAACCTGAGCGTAAATCAATCTTCGAGAATACTGAAGCCCCCTTGAGTTGATCAAACAAGTCATCTATCCTCGAAAAAGGGTATCTGTTCTTGATTGTCACTGAGTTCAAGGTACGATAATCAACACATAACCTGGATGTACCATCCTTCTTTTTTACAAGAAGCATCGGGGCTCCCCAAGGCGATCTACTAGCACGAATGAATCCCTTGGTTCTGAGTTCTTCAATCATCTTGTATAATATCTCCAATTCTGAGGGCGCTATCCTATAGACTCTCTCTGACACTGGGGCTGTCCCGGGAATCAAGTCTATAGTGAACTCAATCTCCCGCTCCGGAGGCATACCTGAAAGTTCTTCTGGGAAAACATCTGAGAACTCTTCCACTATCCTGGGCAACTGAATTGCTGCTACTGCCATCCGCAATACCGGAGGAGAAGGCTCGACTGCACCTCGAGAGAAGGAAAACTCCGGCTCGCCTGGAATGCTAAAAACAACCCTGCTAATGTGGCAGTCTATCCTAGCATACTGGTTCCTCAACCAATCCATCCCTAAGACCACATCATAATCGGCCATCGGGAACTCTATCAATCTAGCGGGGAACTCTCTACCGCTAACTACGATCCGACATGAGGAAAACACTCTATCTACTCCCACAAGTCCGTTACCAGTAAGTATATTAAGCCTTACTGATAATGACTCGGGCTCCAATCCTACCCGTATCGCGAATCGTGCATACATAAAAGAATGCGATGCACCAGAATCAAATAAAGCTGAAGCTGGAAAGGAGTTGACGAGAATAGTACCTGCCACTACCTCTCCTGGTGCCAATCCTTCCTCTGCGGTCATCATCATAGCCTGACCGTGCCCTCGGGGTGCTGGTCCCCTCTGCTGAAATCCTCGCTGCCTATTCTGACTCTGGGCCTGGGCTTGAACATACTGCTGGGGGTTCTGCTGCTGGAACATCTGGGACTGAGGCGGCAAGGGCCTCGACAAGGGATACTGCTGCTGCGGCTGGACTGGAGCTGGTCCTCTTACCGAAGAGCTAGAAAGGTTGGACGATGATGAACCACCCCTATTCGGGCAGGACCCAACCCTATGGTCTGGTGCTCCACAAGCCAGACACAATCCCTGTGCCCTGCGACATTCAGCCACCACATGGCCTGGCTTCCCACAATGAGAACAACCCACTACGGAAGATTGCTTCTGCTTCTGCTGCTGAGGGTGTGTCGGAGTGGAATGCTGAACCGACGTTACTGAGGCCGTTCGCCTCGGAGCTTCAATAGTCAAGGCCCTGGCTGCCGGGGCTGGTGCTGATGACTGATTCATCTGGCCGTGAGATCTCTTCCGACCTCCGTCCCTATCCACAATCCTCTGGGAGGTATACTCATGCCTCCGGACTGCTCTCAAGACTGCATCAAAAGTCTGATGCTCAAACTGCTCAACTGCCAATAGAATCTCCAGGTGAAGTCCCTGCTGGAACCGCTGGGCTCTATCATACTCGGTTGCCACCAAAGTGGGAGCAAACCGACTGAGTCTGGAATACTCGGCCGCATATCCGTCGACCGTCCTGCCTCCTTGCTTCAGATTGGTAAACCTCGTCTACAGATCATACCGAGCCACGGCATCGAAATGCTTGGTCTGAAATCTCTCTCTGAACACCGCCCAAGCAATGGGTGCTGCTAACCCAATAGCCTGAGCCGTCCACCAGCTGCGGGCAAGATCTAACAACTGCAGGCGCACAACGGCCACCTTCTCGTTCTCTGGGGTCCTGGCTGCTTCTAGAATCACCTCTGTATCCTGAAGCCATGCATCTGCTGCGATAGCATCTTCACTACCGTCGAAGAATGGAGGGCTCCAGCGCTTGAAGCTGTTGGCCGCGCTGTTACCCTGATGACCACCCCGGGTCAAAGCATCCGTCACTGCCTGGTGCAAGGCATCTCCACGCCGGTCTAGGGAAGCTATCAAGGTCCTGACAAGTCCTACCAAAGTGCCGTCATCATGTTCTACAGGTTGAACTGGCTGGACTGGTGGCTCTCCGCCGGAAGGCACGACTCTGGAGGCTACTCCGGAATGCTGGGCTTGATCTCCAGGTTGCTGCCGTGGGAGGTGCTCCACCTTGCTGGTCGGTAGGACCACGAACAATGTCGTTGAAGAAGACGACATAGGGAACAATAAGGAAGGACCAGGACAGATCAACGATACAAGCATATGATCAGGACAAGAATCCAGTGATTCAGAAGATACGAGCAGAGATTAAGGACGAATACTGATTGAGACATCTATTCGGTAAACCCTCACATATCTTGATTTACACGACCTGTATGGGCCACCACTTAAGCCATGTCACGCCCCAGAACCAGAATACTGGAGAGCGGAGGCAGACATAGCCAGCTACGTATATGAAATGGAATCCATCTCGCTATACGGTCACGGCTGTCTAGATACATGAGGGTTTATCTACAAGCCAACAGTCTCTTAAGGTCATGAACAAGCCTAGTGTCTCAATCACAAGAAAGTAAGTAAAAGGTTATAAGAGGTATGATCATTAAATATACAATAGTAAGGCGTCCCAAATATTACATATTCAGCTGATCATGAAGCTAGTCGTTACAAAATGTTAGGACTAGCAAGAGTTTAGTCATACATGATCAACCCTAGGATCTGTCAATCATGTTACAGCCCGTAGGCAGACAGTAAGTAAAGTGTAATCGAGCTAAACAGGTGCTCGTCGGCTAAACGTCTCAAAAGAATATTTTTACCATAAAGTGGGAGATCAAAAATAAACCCACTCGTTGCCAGGGTTTCGTCTAGTGGCCACCATCTGGCTGGAAGGTCGGTAGATCCTCTGGAGTTGCTCCGAAATCTGGCCATACAAAACCAGCTGGGTCAGATCCCAGAAAGAGCAAGTGCCACAAAGGAAGCTTCACTTAGGAACTAAAACCAGCAATCAGCACAAGATATAAATAAGGTAAGAACTGGAATAAAGAAATTACATCAGGATGATATACGACGAGATAACCATGGAACTATTCAGATAACCAGGTTACAACCCGTAAACCAAACAAGGACCGGAGTTGTAACCCTTCGTCCGAACAGAACTTGGAATTCTTACCATTTATCGGTAAAATAAATACAAGCATTCTGGTCATTCAATAATCTGAAACAGGATCAGGGCAAGACTAGACTGGTTAGGCTCCATCCAATCACTTCACGGCCAAGCAAGAATTACGGCTTGATACTTTAACTAACTAGGGTTGTCATAAGCCTAATTACTAACAAGATGCAGTGAGATTATTCCACAGCCACAAGCCCTGTAGACCATCCAGGTTACCCGGGTTAAAAGAATTAAAGTTGAATTCAGGTGGGTACACCGTCCAGGAAACGAATGTACCCTTAGGTAGCTTGAAGGGTGCAACACATGACAGTGTGCTGGAAATGTGCCCTACTCGACGGCAGGCTACAGATCCTAAGGCGTGCCCAGGTAACGGGATTGCCTGTAGCTGGGAGATCTCTTTATGACTAATTTATTAATCTAGTTATTAGCCTTAGTCCATTTTAATAGGTACTCCTGACCGTGGTACTCAGGAGTCCCCTCCTAGACATGATGCAAGACAGGACTGGATTATTTGTACAAACATAATCGCCCACGGTGTCCAGGTAATTATACAGGTCATGTCATGTCAGGTAGCCGTCGTAACAGCTTATCAGATATATCATGTCAGGTAATCATGTCAAGTGTTCTTGTCAGGAGTGCGCCACGACGGGCCATTATCAGGCATGTCAGGTTATTATGTCAGGAGTGCACCACTACGGGTCACTATCAGGTCATGCTCAATTATCAATTCTAAACATATTAAATGAATTCATGATTTTGAAGTTCAGGAAAAAAAAGACGTAAGGATATAAAATGGACGTAAAATATCTAATAAAATATTAATATTCAGGGCTATAGGAGAGCCATGCGGCCAAAGCATATGCGGCCAGGAATGATCTCATACGGCTGGATGAGAACAGCCCACGCGGCTAAATGGGGTCAGGCGCATGCGGCTAATAAGGGAAAAGCCCCTGCGGCCAAGAAGGAGTTCGGGTCCATGCGGCCGAGAAGTGTTGAGATGGGGGTTCATGCGGCTGGCGGGGAGGGGTGGACCCTATGTGGCTAAGAAATGCTCTTGGCCCCATGCGGCTGAGATCAATCGAATCCATACAGCGCAGGGTTCAAAAACCCATGCGGCTGGAATCAATTGGATCCATGCGGCCCGATTAATTGAGTCCATGCGGCTCAGGTCAATCGAGTCCATGCGGCTCAATCAATCGAGTCCATGCGGCGCAGGTTGGAGCGGAGCTTATGCGGAAGCGGGGTTACGGGCCTATGCGGCTGCGACTCAAGTGGGGGGGGGGGGGGCTCATGCGGCTAAGATAATTTATGCGGCTCAGAAGAGTACAAGGGCACATATGCGGCCGAGAATGAGACTCAGCTTATGCGGCTGAGAGTCTCATGCGGCTGAAATCACTTGCCGCATGAATTGTCATGCGGTCAAGTCAAGTCTAAGCATATTTCATCTTCTCCAAATTTCTGAGAAGATGAACACCATGAGAACCAAGTTCTCAAGCTCCACAACTCCGTCATCCGGAGCCCAAATCCGAACTTCTATAGGTCAAAATGGGGTAGAACGAAATTCTCTACAACATAGAACCATCAAAACTAGGAAACAACAAGATTAAGTAGATCAAAACCCAAGAAATCCAAAATTTAATGTAAATATAGATCTACAAGAATCTAGCCATGGAAAGTAAAAATGCCAAGTTCTAAAGTACTTTAGAATATAGTAAAGAAGAGAATGGAGCAATAAAATCAGAGTTCCTCCATGAAGCAAGTTGCACTTGCCTAGACCTCTCTCTCCTCTCTCTGGTAGGTTAGGAAGTAAATGAGGAAGAAGATGATAAATGAAGAGAGAGAATGAAGAGGGCTAATAAATACAAATGGTGGTGGTAGGTAGGGGTTCATCCAAGGGTTCATCATAAACCCAAGCAAAACCAAGCCAGGCCGAACCAACCCAAGGAAATAACTAAGCCAAGCCAAGAAGGAATTAAGCAAAGAAATCATGCAATACAAGAATAAATACGTACACGTATTCCAGAAATACGTAATACGAACCACAGACATTACACATACCCCCTGCTGCTGTTGCTGAGATCCCAATACGAGCAGAGGTGGCAGGTGCTGTAGTCTCCTGACCCTGCTGAACTGGCTGAGAGGTAGCAGTCCCTTCTACAGTATCCCCATGAATGGTATGGTGTGACCGCGTCTCCACCATCCTGAAGACAGATCAAACAAGAGTATCAATTGCTGAGAAAGAAGCGATATAACAAAGGCGGACAGTTAAAATTCAAAAGAATCAATTGACAATAAGGATTTAGATGGCAATAATAGAGTTTTTTCTAATATGATTGGGTACCTTGAAAACTAATGTCCTATATCCTGCTGCAGGCTGTAGTGATACTCGGGTTCGAATACCACTACACTTCTAGTCTAGACCTGCATGGGCCACCACTAAAAGCGTGTCACGACCCGCACCCTATAGTAAGGGCACGAGACGTGGGTATGTCCAGCCTACGCCGCAGTATCGAAGGTAGAACGCTGTCCTAGGTCACAACATCTAACAATATAATACTAAGCAGTTTATACTCCCCGAATGGGGGTGACATAGCAGAATGTAAACTCAATCACAACTAAGGAAGAAGAAGCACGATATGATATAGAACTCAAAAGAAATACAGATTATCAAAATAGTCTAAGTGTCTAAGATAACATCTCAGCAACATCCAGAAATACATGTCTCAACTACTGAATATGAAAGAATATATACAATCCAGATCTCAAATGACAGAAATAGTAAAACCTAGACTAAACTAGTCCCAAGACAACATAAGTAAGATAAAGCCTAACTAAACTAGTCTAGGCAGTAGGGGTAATGTCATCAGCTAAAGCTGGGTCCTCCTGAGAGTACAGCTCACAAGTGTCGTCTAGGGCTGTCCCATAGAAGGTATCCACACAGGCCTCCTCCTCGTCCTCTGTAATGTTTTCAACAGGTCCAGTTAGGACAGGAGCGAGCACAATACATCTCAACAGATCATAGCAGGTTAGAAAATATAAACATGCAGTAGAGTAAGATACAGAAAACTGAAAGAAAGTACAGAATGTAAACAGAGAAAGAATTGTAATAGAAATATCTACTATAAATAGAGAACTAACAGTGGCTAGTAAGTCAGAGTACAATATAGACATGTGAATGGCATATGAGATTCTGGGAACTATACTATGGAGTGATTCTGGGAACTACACTACTTGGATATTATTCACATGTCCACTTCTACTCTCCCGTACCCCCAATCAATACACAAGAATCCAGCCAGGTTATGTTATGATCCATGCAATGACCCACGAGGGGTGATACATGGTAGGCCCATAAATGGGTGATTCTGGGAATGTCCATAAATGGGTGATTCAAGGAAGACTCTGTGATCATGAGAGTACATGTCACAAGTGATCAATGAACCATGAAGCATAGAGATACGCAATGTAAGTGAACCGCACATAACATGTAGTATCCGCTGCTCCCGGAGGGGATAACATCTCAAAAAAGGATCCATATAGTACTAATTTGTGTTACCAACATGACAGCATCAAGTAAAGTAATCTAAAGTAGTAAATAATTCTAACAGGATATGAAATAATCAGAGAATGTACTCGCCTGTTATCTGAATGTCCGAGAGAAATGTATTGTTCGATGAGAGGTGTCTGGATCCTAATCAGAATAGAACAAGTCACAACAAGTCCAAAATGGCAATATGAAGTTCTACTATGCATTCTACATGATTCTAGGTCAATCTAGACCAAAGTCAACTCTTGGTCAACTTGGTCAACCCTGAAAGTCAAACATAGGTCAACTATGGTCAAACTAGGTCTAACAAGTCTAAATTAGGTCAAACAAGTTATTCTAGTTCTAAACAAGCCCACAAGACCATACAAGCCTAAACCAAGCCTATCAAGTCTATATTAGTCTAAACAAGGCTAAACTAGCCTATGCTAGTATACCAAGTCCATACAACCTATACAACATAAAGTCAAAACCAACATCACACAACCTATATTGCATCTAGGCCTACACATGGAAATCACATAATATATATATATATATATATATAAAATATATATATATATATATATATATATATATATATATATATATATATATATATATATATATATATATGTATAATAGTACACACACATATTATAATATATAGGATACCTACATATATACATAATATACTTTATGCATTAGATATACATACATATTTTATATACATTACATTATATATACACATAGGGAGATAGAAAGATAGAGAGATAGAAAGATAGAAAGAGTGAGGTAGAGGGGAGTGTGTGTATGTGTATACAAGTGAGTGAATGCCAATTGGAAAAGTGGCCTGGAAATGTATAACCTGGGAATAGGAAATGAAAAAAAACAGTAGCTAACATATGCGTGTGTATGTGGACATGAATGTGTGTGTGTTTGTGTGTAAATGAAAATCAGGAATGTGTGTGTAAGAGTGAGAGTGTCATAGTTAACTCTGTGTGTGTGTGTGTTAGCCTCACTGGAATCCCAAAGACAGGACACACATGGTGCATGAACCATGAATATATATCAGTGTTGCACAATAGTAAAGAATCCAGGTTTTGAAAAAAGTCCAACCACATTCCAATCCCATTTTCGAATCAATACTCAACCAATTTATCCCAAAGTCGACCCATAGCTAGAATACATGTAGGAGAACTATATTAGGATGTAAAACATGCAGATAACATCATTTAATTAGGTTAAAAGACTGCTAAAACTCGATCACAATAACTGGAAAAAATACAGGAACTGAATTGGGTTTCAGAAATCTGGTAATTGCAAAATATCAATAGAAACTAAAGTAAAATATCAAAACAGTGGTTGGTAATGTAAACACTATTAGTGTACGTGTCCAACAACGTATTTGTGTCCACCAAAGTGGACACAAACGTATCCAAACAGATTAAAACCCCAAATCGAAAACTAGGACACAGTGTAGTGTAGACAGCCTCGTGCACGTGTTCCTAGTGCTCGTGCACACGACACGACACGACACAAACCTCGTACACGTGTCCCAGTATCGAGGGAGACTAGGGCTAGGTCAAGGACACCCTAATACGTGTCCACGACGCGCGTGTGTGCGATACAACACACGTATCAGTGTCGAAAATAGTGTGCGATACGACACACATTAATCATGACTTGTAAAGTCATAAGCCATTAATCCATTCTCTATTCAATATTCCTATTCCCAAATTGATTTTTAATGACTATGATATGGTTAACTTAATCAAACTAGGGTTTCATTATCTAACTAAGTCACTAAAACTAGGGTTAGCTTCTAGGTTAGGCTCCAAATTCAACACTAGTCAAAGTCTAGAATAACCCCTAATTAAATTATACAAAAAATCATATGAATTCTAATAAATCTCAATAATTCACAATAATTCCAAATAAATCCCAAAAATTCAAAAATGTCCAAAATACCCTCATACTAGAAATATGGTAGTGACAAATATATAGCTTGGATAGTAGATCAGCGCTCCCAGGAGGAGGCAGACAAGGAGTTGGCTTTCATGATACTTCTAGAGCAACAACCTAACTACAGCCAAAGATGTAAGGAGAGAATGAAGGAAGTTATGTCGAATAACTCCTATGAGAAAGCTAAGGTTAAGGAGAACCTTTCTCGGATTGCTGAGTTCAGATCCCAGGAGGAGGCCGACAAGGAATTTGCCACCCTGAAACTTCTAGTTTTCCAACCTAATTTTAGCAGAATATTTAAGATCGGGATGAGGGAAGTGCTGGATGATATAAGTACATAACAAGTGAAGGCGAGAAATCATCACACTGACCTGGAGGTCACCACCAAGGCTACTGCTGAAATGGGGGTAGCTAGATCACGACAATACGATCTAGCAAAAGTCGATCAGCCAAAAATCCTTCTAACCCCTCCAAGAACACCAATATGTATTAGGCTCTAGATGTAGGTTCGTTCTGATTGGTTCCATTGTTTTACAATCTTCCAGGGTTTACCCTACCTCTTGTAGGAGCTCAGGAGACCTCCCAACTCCATCCCCCACTACCAAAATATAGTAAATTAGCGACAGAAATGTTCAGTCGGCGTTAGCGACGGCTTAGTGGCCGCTCGTCGACGGTTTACCGACCACACGCCTTTACATTTTTTTATTTTAATTTTAGGGGGGGAGGTCGCACATCCGTCGCTAGGGTGTCGGAGATTTAGCGACGAAAGACCAGTGGTCGCTACTCAGTCGATTATTTTATGGGAATTGTGTAAAGAATTGGCGGGACATTTGTTTTGACTACGTAGCAATGGATATTCAGTCGGCAAGTATCAATACTTGCGACTACCGGGCGACGGGTTATGAGCCGTCGCGAGTCTGTCGCTAAATATACGTTCCAGACTTTAAATGAAACGGCGGGGGGAACTTTTCGTATTCCCCCTAAATTCACTCTCTCTCCTCTCTCTCTCTCTCTCTCTCTCTCTCGCGGCTTCGGTGATCGGCGTCGGTGTCGACGTCGGCGTCCTCTCCTCTCTCTCCCGAAGGTAATCCCCTCTATCTCTCTCTCTCTCTCGATCTCTCTCTCTCTCTCTCTTGCGGTATTGTATAGGGGCAGCAGGGGCGACGAGCTTGGGGCGGGGGCGTCGGAGGCTAGGCGGCGGGCTTGGGGCGGGGGCATCGGGGGTCTGGGCGGCGGGCTTGGGGCTGGGGCGTCGGGGGCTGGGCGGCGGGCTTAGGTCGGGGGCTGGGCGGTGGGCTTGGGGCGGGGGCGTCGGGGGCTGGGCGGCTGGCTTGGGTCGGGGGCTGGGCGGTGGGCTTGGGGCGTCGGAGGCTGGGCGACGGGCTTGGGGCAGGGGTGTCGGGGGCAGGGCGGCTGGCTTGGGACGGGGGCATCGGGGGCTGGGTAGCGGGCTTAGGGCGGGGGCGTCGGGGGCTGGGCGGCTGGCTTGGGGCAGGGGCGTCGGGGGTTGGACGGCGGGCTTGGGGCTGGGGCGTCGGGGGCTGGGCGGCGGGCTTGGGGCGGGGGCGTCGGGGGCTGGGCGGCGGGCTTGTGGCGGCAGCGTCGGGGACTGGGCGGCTCGTTTGGGGCGGGGGCGTCGGGGGTATATGCAACCGACGTACAGCCATAAGCACTCTTCATATATATGCAACCGGGGCGGCGGGCTTTGGTCAGGGGCTACGGGGGGCTTTGCTTATCAAATTCATCTGAGTTTATATATTGGCTAAATAATGTGTTATCCATATTGGGTGTTATCCATTAGTTTGGTAGTGTTTGGAATAGTAAATGTGAATATGGGGTTTGGATTCATGGTGTATATGTTCACTGTCTCAAGGAAAGTGCGAGTTCTATCAGTTGTGTGCTTCTATATAGATGTATATATCTATACATCTAGCTGTGATATACATATGTGTATGTGACAATCTCAGTTAGCAACGGACTAGTGACCGGTTAGCGACGGATATTTTCAGCTCTATTTGCAATAATCTACGGTACGACATGGTGATCAGGACATAGTCCCTGCAGCCATTCGACTGGCGAGGAAGAAACTATGTAGCTGTAGATAAAGTTGACTGTCCTTCGACTCTCATCCCTCGGCAATGATGATACGACAACCAATCACTATATCTTATATAGTAGTAGATGATGTCTTAGTATTACATTATGTGAGTTCACCTTGATTCTGCTATATCCTTCAGATACTAGATACGATAAGAACATATACTACACCATATGTATACAAAATATAGATAATTCATACTAATGTTTGCTAGAATGAATTTTGGGTTGTGTTCTGAGCCATCCATTCTCACACTTAAAACACATAGGAATTAGTAGTGTGAGAGCGCGCCGGAGAGAGAGAGATAGAGAGAGAGAGAGAGAGAGAATAAAATGGTACGACATGGTGAAGTAGTACTGTATTTTGGCTCCAGTTCCAGCTCCATGTGCATTAATATACGGTAACGATACGACATGGTGATCAGGACATAGTCCATGCAGCTATTCGACTGGCGAGACAGAAACTATGTAGACGTAGATAAAGTTGACTGTCCTCCGACCCTCATCCCTCGGCAATGATGATACGACAACCTATCACTATATCTTATATAGTAGTAGATGATGTCTTAGTATTACATTATGTGAGTTCATCTTGATTCTGTTACATTCTTCAGATACTAGATACGATAAGAACATATACTACACCATATGTACAGAACATAGATGATTCACACTAATGTATACTAGAATGAATCTTGGGTTGTGTTCTGAGCCATCCGTTCTCACACTTGGCAAAAAATTAATTTTTTTATACTTTATCGGCTTTCGAAAATGTACTCAAATTACATGATGGTTCCTTTAGTTAGCTTGCTTATGTTACAATTATATTATTTGTGACTATCGATCTTACCAGATGGCACCCATGATCCGAGGAGCGGTACGTCGTTTGAGGGAAATAGTGAATGCTGAGGTGGCTCCTCCTACAGTTAAGGAGGAAGTGGCACCGGTTGCTAGTGAGACCGGAAGTTTTATTCATCCAGCACCGGTAGCTAGTGAGACCGAGAGTTCTATTCATACAGCACTTGCAAGGAACGACATCTCTCCTCACGCCAAAAATCTCGCTTTTTCGAGGTGGTTGCGTGATCGTATCACTGAGCGTTTGCGTGAGCTGTGTGGTTCTCATTAGCTATTAGTACTTATTTGTATTGGACTATTTGTATTGGGTTGTTTTTGTATTAGACTATTTGTATTGGACTACATATATGAATTAGTACTGTGTCAATCTCTGGATTGTATTGGACTACGACATGGTGATCAGGACATAGTCCCTGCAGCCATTCGACTGGCGAGGCAGAAACTATGTATTCGTAGATAAAGTTGACTGTCCTCCGACCCTCATCCCTCGACAATGATGATACGACAACCTATCACTAGAGGATACTCTGAGAGATCCATCTGAGTAGGACGTATACTCTGAGAGATCACATTTACAAGAATGATATCAGTAGTGGGATTGAGTGTTGGAGGAGATATTATCAGAGTATACGTCCTACTCAGATGGGTCTCTCACTGTTACTATTTTTTTCTGACAGCAAGGTGGATGTGCTCCGTCAACAGATTCTTGCTCCGAGCTAAAACTTTGCCCCGGAGCTCAAGTGGACATCCTTCGTGTAGAGCTCGAGTGAGAGGTTCCTGACAGCATGGTGGTCTCCTTTGTCAAAGTATCCGTGCTCATCCCACATTGGTTGTGGGACGAGCACGGATACTTTAACAAAGGAGACCACCATGCTGTCAGGAACCTCTCACTCGAGCTCTACACGAAGGATGTCCACTTGAGCTCCGAGGCAAAGTTTTGGCTCGGAGTAAGAATCTGTTGACGGAGCACATCCACCAGCTGTCAGAAAAAATTAGTAACGGTGAGAGACCCATCTGAGTAGGACGTATACTCTGATAATATCTCCTCCAACACTAAATCCCACTACTGATATAATTCTTGTAAAGGTGATCTCTCAGAGTATACGTCCTACTCAGATGGATCACTCAGAGTATCCTCTCTGGTTGGGTTGTGTTCTGAGCCATCCATTCTCACACTTAAAATACATATGAATTAGAACTGTGTTTTGTATTTTCGGCGAACCTAGGGATTTGTTTCTATATTTTGTATTTTGGTTTCTGTATTTTGGCTCCAGCTCCATTTGCATTAATCTACGGTACGACATGGTGATCAGGACATAGTCCATGCAGCCATTCGACTGGCGAGGCAGAAACTATGTAGCCGTAGATAAAGTTGACTGTCCTTCGATCCTCATCCCTCGGCAATGATGATACGACAACCTATCGCTATATCTTATATAGTAGTAGATGTTGTCTTAATATTACATTATGTGAGTTGATCTTGATTCTGTTACATTCTTCAGATACTAGATACGATAAGAACATATACTACACCATATGTACAAAACATAGATGATTCACACTAATGTATGCTAGAATGGATCTTGGGTTGTGTTCTGAGCCATCCGTTCTCACACTTGAAGATAAATCGAATTATACGACGGATATTAGGTTACTCTTCAGGATAATTGATGTCTATTTTATATTAATTTGGTTTGGTTTATATGATTCTTGGATAATTGGTGTGCATTAAATTCGTATGTGCATATTTGGTCTATGTGATTCTTGGATAATTCATGTGCATTATATATTTGGTCTATGTGATTGTTGGATAATTGGTGTGCATTATATATTGGTTTGGTTTATGCATATTTTTGTGAACAGGGAAAGTACTGCAATTTTTTTTCAAAAAAATTCTCAGTTCCCGACGGACTAGTGACCGGTTAGCGACGGATATTTCCAGCTCCATTTGCATTAGTCTACGGTACGACATGGTGATCAGGACATAGTCCCTGCAGCCATTCGACTGGCGAGGCAGAAACTATGTAGCCGTAGATAAAGTTGACCGTCCTCCGACCCTCTTCCCTCGGCAATGATGATACGACAACCTATTACTACATCTTATATAGTAGTAGATGATGTCTTAGTATTACATTATGTGAGTTTATCTTGATTCTGTTACGTTCTTCAGATACTAGATATGATAAGAACATATACTACACCATATGTACAGAACATAGATGATTCACACTAATGTATGCTAGAATGAATCTTAGGTTGTGTTCTGAGCTATCCGTTCTGATCAAGCATCTTCCTTCTCCTGTCCTCTACCATGGCTCTGAACCCATCTGCTCCTCCCTACTTCCCTTCTTCTTATTTGACTCTCTCAGCCACATATAATATCCAGCTCAAGTGTAGAGTCGGAGGAGAAGAAGTGGGCAGGAAGAGGAGGGGGAAGCAACACAGCCGGCAGCATGAACCGGAGGAAGTACAGAGTTTTTCTTCAACATCCGTAGGAGAACTATAAGGATATACCTTTTCACAACATGTCATCTTGTCAAAGACCCTTCATGTGAATATCATGTTACCGCGGTGTCAGAAGACTAACATGTCATAAGTTTTTAAGCCGTGTGTTTTGACATAATCCTCCCAACTCTTTCCTCCTATGTAGTAATCTTGCATTATTACATAGCAGGAAAGAGTTTGGAGGATTATGTCAAAACACACGGCTTAGAAAATTATGACATGTTAGTATTCCGACACCGCGGTAACATGGTTGTCACATTAAGGGTCTTTGAGAAGGTGATATGTTGTGAAAAGATATATCCTTATAGTTCTCCTACGTATGTTGAAGGAAACCTTTGTACTTCCTCCGGGTCATGTCGTCGGCTGTGCTGCTTCCCCCTTCTCTTTCTGCCCACTTCTTCTCCCCCGACTCTACACTTGAGCTGGATATCATATGTGGCTGAGAGAGTCAAATAAGAAGAAGGGAAGTTGGGAGGAGCAGATGGGTTCAGAGCCATGGTGGAGGAGAGAAGGAAAATGCTTGATCAGAACTTGAGGAGGAAAAGTTGTGACGTTGATAGCGTGAGAGAGGGAGAGGGTGAATGGAGGGAGGGAAGTGGCTGCATGCCTTTGGCTCACTCGAGCGGTATTTGCCCCTCTACCCTCAACCCTCGGCAATGATGATACGACAACCTATCACTATATCTTATATAGTAGTAGATGATGTCTTAGTATTACATTATATGAGTTCATCTTGATTCTGTTATATCCTTCAGATACTAGATACGATAAGAACATATACTACACCATATGTACAGAACATAGATGATTCATACTAATGTATGCTAGAATGAATTTTGGGTTGTGTTCTGAGCCATTCGTTCCCATACTTGGCAATTAAGCCATTCGGCTGGCAAGGCAGAAACTATGTATCCGTAGATAAAGTTGTAATGCCTGTGGTTCGTATTACGTATTTTGGAAATACGTGTACGTATTTTCTTGTATTGTTCCTTGTTTAGTTTTCTTGGCTTGGTTTAAACTCTCGGTTTGGGTTGGTTTGGTTTGGCCGGCTGGTTGCTTGGTCCATCATGGACCAAGGTGAACCCCCTACCTACCACCAACCCATGATATTTATTTCCCCACCAACCTTCTCTCTCCTCCATAACTCTCATTTATTTCTTCTTCTTCTTCTTCCTTCCTCCCCACAACTCCCCAACCCTTAGGCAAGTGCAACTTGCTTCCACAAGAGAACTCATTTTTATGGTTCTATTAGCTTCTTCTCATGATTCTAAGACACATTAGAACTTGTCATTTTCCATTTTGAGGCTTAATTCTTGTAGATCTAGAGTTTTGCTATTTTTGGATTTTTGGTGGTTTTGATCTATTAAACTTCCTTGTTTTCAAGTTTTGATGGTTCCATGTTTTAGAGCATCTCCTTCTACCCAATTTTGACCTTTGGAAAGTTGGATTCGGACTTGTTTTGACCAAGTTATGAGCATTTGGAGTTTTGGGTTCCATCCTTGGAGTTCTTGCTGTTCTTGTCCTCTGGAGAAGACTGTGAACTGTGAGCTAGCTTTTTAGCTTATGCCGCTGAGTCGTACGCTGCTCTTTAGCGAGCGTACGCTAGCCTTCGTACGCTGCTCTTTAGCGAGCGTACGTGTGCCTTCGTACGCTGCTCTTTAGTGAGCGTACGCTCACCTTGATACGCTGCCTGTTGG
The DNA here is from genome assembly GCA_029216955.1 of Iris pallida. NCBI lineage: Eukaryota > Viridiplantae > Streptophyta > Magnoliopsida > Asparagales > Iridaceae > Iris > Iris pallida. The sequence continues at coordinate 25,404,832 of JANAVB010022597.1, forward strand.
CAGCATGTCTTGAGCGTACGCTAGCTTGAGCGTACGCGTGCCTTGGTACGCTAGCTTAAGCGAGCAAGGCGTACGCTGGCTTTGAGCGTACGCTGGCTTGAGCGTACGCTTGCCTATCTTGTCACCCTGGTTCAACCCGAGAGCTTTGTGACCCCCATACGCTGCCTTTTGGGAGCGTATGCTTACCTGAGCGTATGCTTACCTGAGCGTATGGCCTTTGGCAGACTTGATCTTATATTAGCTTGTCAGTTTGTTTTATTTTCCTTATCCTGGATCTTCTATAGCCCTGTATATTGATATTTTATTAGATATTTTACGTCCATTTTATATCCTTACGCCTTTTGACCTGAACTTGATAATTCCTGAATTTACTTGATATGTTTGAAAATGATACCTGAGCATGACACGATAGTGACCCGTAGTGGTGCACTCCTGACATAATGACCTGACATGACCTGATAGTGGCCCGTCGTGGCGCACTCCTGACAAGAATACTTGACATGATATATCTGATAAGCTGTTGCGACGGCTACCTGACATGACATGACTTGACAAGAATGAACATCCTGGACACCGTGGGTGATTGTGCTTGTACAAATAAACCAGTCCTGTCTTGCATCATGTCTAGGAGGGGACTCCTGAGTACCACGGTCAGGAGTACCTACTAAAATGGACTAAGGTTAACAACTAGATCAATACATTAGTCATGAAGAGATTTTCCAGCTACAGGCAATCCCGTTACCTGGGCGCGCTTGGGATCTGTAGCCTGCCGTCGAGTAGGGCATATTTCCAGCACACTGTCATGTGTTGCACCCTTCAAGCTACTTAAGGGTACATGCGTTTCCTGGACGATGTACCCACCTGAATTCAACCCTAATCTTTCGACCTGGGTGACCTGGATGGTCTGCAGGGCTTGTGGCTGTGGAATAATCTCACTGCATCTTGTTAGTAATTAGGATTGTGATAACCCTAGTTAGTTAAAGTATCAAGCCGTAGTTCTTGCTTGGCCGTGAAATGATTGGATGGAGTCTAACCAGTCTAGTCTTGTCCTGATCCTGTTCCAGATTATTGAACGACCAGAATGCTTGTATTTATTTTACCGATAAATGGTGAGAATTCCCAGCTCTGTTCAGACGAAGGGTTACAACCCCGGTCCTTGTTTGGTTTACGGGTTGTAACCTGGTTATCTGAATAGTTCCATGGTCATCTCGTCGTATATCGTCCTGGCATGTTTTCCTTATTTCCAGTTTTTACCATTTATTTATATGCCTGTCTTTACTATATTATTTATATTCCTGTGCTGATTGCTGGTTTTAGTTCTTAAGTGAAGCTTCTTTGTGGCACTTGCTCTTTCTGGGGTCTGACCCAGCTGGTTTTGTGTGGCCAGATTTCGGAGCAGCTCCAGAGGATCTACCGACTTTCCAGCCAGATGGTGGCCACTAGACGGAACCCTGGCAACGAGTGGGTTATCTTTGGCTCTCCCGCTCTATTGTGAAAATATTCTTTTGAGGCGTTTAGCCGACGAGCACCTGTTTAGCTCGATTGTACTTTTACTTACTGTCTGCCTACGGGCTGTAACATGATTAACAGATCCTAGGGTTGATCATGTATGACTAAACTCTTGCTAGTCCTAACATTTTGTAACGACTAGCTTCATGATCAGCTGAATATGTAATATTTGGGACGCCTTATTATTGTATATTTGATGATTATACATCTTGTAACATTTACTTACTTGCTTATGATTGAGACACTAGGCTTGTTCATGACCTTAAGAGACTGTTGGCTTGTAGATAAACCCTCATGTATCTAGACAGCCGTGACCGTATAGCGAGGTGGGTTGCACTTCAATATACGTAGCTGGCTATGTCTGCCCCCGCTCTCCAGTATTCTGGTTCTGGGGCGTGACATGGTTTAAGTGGTGGCCCATGCAGGTCTTGTAAATCAAGATATGTGAGGGTTTACCGAATAGATGTCTCAATCAGTATTCGTCCTTGATCTCTGCTCATATCTTCTGAATCCCTGGATTCTTGTCCTGATCATATGCTTGTATCGTTGATCTGTCCTGGTCCTTCCTTATTGTTCCCTATGTCGTCTTCTTCAGCGGCATTGTTTGTGGTCCTACCGACCAGCAAGGCGGAGCACCTCCCGCAGTCCAGCAGCAGCAGAAGCAGAAGCAATCTTCCGCAGTGGGTTGTTCTCATTGTGGAAAGCCAGGCCATGTGGTGGCAGAATGTCGCAGGGCACAGGGATTGTGTCTGGTTTGTGGAGCAGCAGACCATAGGGTTGGATCCTGCCCGAACAGGGGTGGTTCATCCTCATCCAACCTTTCTAGTTCTTCGGTGAGAGGACCAGCACCAGTCCAGCAGCAGCAGCAGTATCCATTGCCGAGGCCCTTGCCGCCTCAGTCCTATGTATTCCAGCAGCAACAACCCCAGCAGTATACTCAAGTCCAAGCCCAGAGTCAGAGCAGACAGCGAGGATTTCAGCAGAGGGGACCAGCACCCCGAGGGCACGGTCAGGCTATGGTGATGACCGTGGAGGAAGGATTGGCACCAGGAGAGGTAGTGGCAGGTACTATTCTCGTCAACTCCTTTCCAGCTTCAGCTTTATTTGATTCTGGTGCATCGCATTCTTTTATGTCTGCACGATTCGCGACACGGGTAGGATTGGAGCCCGAGTCATTATCAGTAAGGCTCAATATACTTACTGGTAACGGACTTGTGGGAGTAGATAGAGTGTTTTCCTCGTGTCGGATCGTAGTTAGCGGTAGAGAGTTCCCCGCTAGATTGATAGAATTCCCGATGGCCGATTATGATGTGGTCCTAGGGATGGATTGGTTGAGGAACCAGTATGCTAGGATAGACTGCCATATTGGTAGGGTTGTTTTTAGCATTCCAGGAGAGCCAGAGTTTTCTTTCTCTCGAGGTGAGGTTGAGTCATCTCCTCCAGTATTGCGGATGGCAGTAGCAGCAGTTCAGTTGCCCAGGATAGTGGATGAGTTCCCAGATGTTTTTCCAGAAGAGCTTCCAGGTATGCCTCCAGAGCGGGAGATCGAGTTCACTATAGACTTGATTCCCGGGACAACCCAAGTGTCAGAGAGAGTCTACATGATGTCGCCATCAGAGTTGGAGATATTATACAAGATGATTGAAGAACTCAGAACCAAGGGATTCATTCGTGCTAGTGGATCGCCTTGGGGAGCCCCGATGCTTCTTGTGAAAAAGAAGGATGGTACGTCCAGGTTATGTGTTGATTATCGTACCTTGAACTCCGTGACAATCAAGAACAGATATCCTCTTCCGAGGATAGATGACTTGTTTGATCAACTCAAAGGGGCATCAGTATTCTCGAAGATTGATTTGCGCTCAGGTTATCATCAGATCAGAGTCAGAGAGCAGGACATCCCGAAGACAGCTTTTAGATCGAGATATGGGCATTGGGAGTTCCTTGTTATGCCTTTTGGAGCAACCAATGCGCCGGTCGTATTCATGGACCTCATGAATCGCATCTTCATGCCTTACTTGGATCAGTTTGTGATTGTGTTCTTGGATGACATCCTGGTCTACAGCAAGAGTGAGGCGGAGCATGAACAGCATCTCCGTATAGTTCTTCAGATCCTTAGAGAGCACCAGTTATATGCCAAGTTCAGTAAATGCGAGTTCTGGCTCGATCGTATTTCGTACTTGGGTCATATCATCTCTCGAGGAGGAGTAGAAGTGGATCCCCAGAAGATTGTAGCTATTGAGTCATGGCCAGTGCCCAGCACAGTTGCAGAAGTTCGCAGTTTCCTTGGATTGGCTGGCTATTACCGGCGATTTGTTTCAGATTTTGCTCGGATTTCAGCGCCATTGACCCAGTTGACCCGCAAGGATGCGCAGTTTGCTTGGACAGCAGAGTGTCAGAGTTCTTTGGAGCAGTTGAAGCGAGGCTTGATAACAGCTCCCATTCTCACGCTTCCAGATGGGACCGGAGGATTCTCAGTGTACTGTGATGCTTCAGGCAGAGGTTTAGGATGTGTTCTGATGCAGCATGGGAAGGTAATAGCTTATGCGTCACGACAACTTCGTGATCATAAGAGGAATTACCCAACCCATGACTTGGAGTTGGCAGCAGTGGTGTTTGCACTTAAGTTGTGGAGGCAGTACTTGTACGGAGATAGGGTGGAGATTTTCACCGACCACAAGAGCCTGAAGTATGTTTTCACCCAGAAGGATCTTAACATGCGTCAGAGGAGGTGGCTGGAGCTTCTTGTGGATTATGATGTCAACCTGCAGTATCATCCTGGGAAGGCCAATGTTGTTGCGGATACATTAAGCAGGAGAGCCGGAGCTTATTTCCTAACAGCGCAGCCAGAATTGTTAGCGGATCTTCAGAAGATGGGTATAGAAGTTGTTCTTCCTTCCAGTATGGCCTTGATGGCCAGTATGCAAGTTCAGTCCACTATAGTCGAGAGGATCCGGATGGCGCAGTCGGCAGATTCTAAGCTTCAGCGACTCAGAGCAGAGTGTGAGACAGGACGAAGACCAGAGTTATGTATTCATGAGGATGGTACACTTAGGCATGGTAAGCGTCTTTGTGTACCCAGTGGAGATATCAGACAGGAGATCATGTCAGAGGCGCACAGTTCTCAGTATTCCATCCATCCTGGCAGTACGAAGATGTACCGTGATATCCGACAGCATTTCTGGTGGAATGGCATGAAGCGGGAGATAGCTCGGTTTGTCTATCGGTGTTTGGTTTGCCAACAAGTTAAAGCCGAACATCAGAGACCAGCTGGACTTCTTCAGCCCTTACCGATTCCAGAATGGAAGTGGGAGCATGTGACCATGGATTTTGTGACTGGACTACCTAGATCCCCAGCTGGTAGAGATGCTATCTGGGTTATAGTTGATCGGCTCACGAAAGTGGCTCACTTTCTTCCATTCAGAGTTGGTCAGTCGACGGCTCAGTTAGCAGAGATGTACCTCAGGCAGATTGTCAGATTGCACGGAGTGCCAGTCAGTATCACCTCAGACCGAGATTCAAGATTTACGTCGCACTTTTGGCGTAGCTTGCAAGAGAGTTTGGGAACTCATCTCCAGTTCAGTTCAGCATATCACCCGCAGACTGATGGCCAGTCGGAGCGCACGATCCAGACTCTTGAAGACATGTTGCGGTCTTGCACGCTTGACTTCGATGGTTCATGGGAAGATCATTTGTACCTGGTGGAATTCTCATACAACAATAGTTTCCAGGCCAGTATCCAGATGGCACCGTTCGAGGCACTGTATGGCAGAAAGTGCAGATCCCCGTTAGCCTGGGATGATGTTGGAGAGAGGCAGATGCTTGGTCCAGAAATGATTGCTCAGACAGTTGAGGTGGTCAGGAGAGTCCGAGATCACCTTCGAGTTGCCCAAGATCGCAAGCGTCATTGGACGGATTCTCATCGGCGTCCTCTCGAGTTTTCGGTCGGCGATCATGTATTCCTGAGGATTTCGCCTAACCGTGGCGTCATTCGTTTCGGCGTACGGAGAAAGCTTAGTCCTAGGTATATAGGACCGTTTGACATTCTGGAGCGAGTAGGAGATGTATCCTATCGTCTCGTTCTTCCACCGTCGCTAAGCGAGGTGCATGACGTGTTCCATGTATCCCAATTACGACGGTATATCCCAGACTCGAGCCACATCCTGGATCATTCGAAATTGGTTGTTGGTACCAACCTTTCGTATGAGGAGAGGCCCGTGTCCATGTTGGACCGGAGAGAGAAGATCCTCAAGAACAAGACTATCAAGTTAGTCCGAGTTGCTTGGGGTCATCACTCTTTGGGGGAGTCAACGTGGGAGCGTGAGGATGATATCCGATCACGATATCCCGACTTGTTTGACTCGTGAGGTATAATATCTTTCTTATGCCTCATGCCATCAATTCCTTGCTTGCATGATTGATTGATTGCCTAGTATAATTGCCTATGAATAGTGTAGCTTGTTCTTGTCCCTCTAGCCTCTTAATTAAATTCCGAGGACGGAATTCTTTTAAGGTGGGTAGAGTTGTAATGCCTGTGGTTCGTATTACGTATTTTGGAAATACATGTACGTATTTTCTTGTATTGTTCCTTGTTTAGTTTTCTTGGCTTGGTTTAAACTCTCGGTTTGGGTTGGTTTGGTTTGGCCGGCTAGTTGCTTGGTCCATCATGGACCAAGGTGAACCCCCTACCTACCACCAACCCATGATATTTATTTCCCCACCAACCTTCTCTCTCCTCCATAACTCTCATTTATTTCTTCTTCTTCCTCTTCCTTCCTCCCCACAACTCCCCAACCCTTAGGCAAGTACAACTTGCTTCCACAAGAGAACTCATTTTTATGGTTCCATTAGCTTCTTCTCATGATTCTAAGACACATTAGAACTTGTCATTTTCCATTTTGAGGCTTAATTCTTGTAGATCTAGAGTTTTGCTATTTTCGGATTTTTGGTGGTTTTGATCTATTAAACTTCCTTGTTTTCAAGTTTTGATGGTTCCATGTTTTAGAGCATCTCCTTCTACCCAATTTTGACCTTTGGAAAGTTGGATTCGGACTTGTTTTGACCAAGTTATGAGCATTTGGAGTTTTGGGTTCCATCCTTGGAGTTCTTGCAGTTCTTGCTGTTCTTGCCCTCTGGAGAAGACTGTGAACAGTGAGCTAGCTTTTTAGCTTATGCCGCTGAGTCGTACGCTGCTCTTTAGCGAGCGTACGCTAGCCTTCGTACGCTGCTCTTTAGCGATCGTACGTGTGCCTTCGTACGCTGCTCTTTAGTGAGCGTACGCTCACCTTGATACGCTGCCTGTTGGCAGCATGTCTTGAGCGTACGCTAGCTTGAGCGTACGCGTGCCTTGGTACGCTAGCTTAAGCGAGCAAGGCGTACGCTGGCTTTGAGCGTACGCTGGCTTGAGCGTACGCTTGCCTATCTTGTCACCCTGGTTCAACCCGAGAGCTTTGTGACCCCCATACGCTGCCTTTTGGGAGCGTATGCTTACCTGAGCGTATGCTTACCTGAGCGTATGGCCTTTGACAGACTTGATCTTATATTAGCTTGTCAGTTTGTTTTATTTTCCTTATCCTGGATCTTCTATAGCCCTGTATATTGATATTTTATTAGATATTTTACGTCCATTTTATATCCTTACGCCTTTTGACCTGAACTTGATAATTCCTGAATTTACTTGATATGTTTGGAAATGATACCTGAGCATGACACGATAGTGACCCGTAGTGGTGCACTCCTGACATAATGACCTGACATGACCTGATAGTGGCCCGTCGTGGCGCACTCCTAACAAGAATACTTGACATGATATATCTGATAAGCTGTTGCGACGGCTACCTGACATGACATGACTTGACAAGAATGAACATCCTGGACACCGTGGATGATTGTGCTTGTACAAATAAACTAGTCCTGTCTTGCATCATGTCTAGGAGGGGACTCCTGAGTACCACGGTCAGGAGTACCTACTAAAATGGACTAAGGTTAACAACTAGATCAATACATTAGTCATGAAGAGATTTTCCAGCTACAGACAATCCCGTTACCTGGGCGCGCTTGGGATCTGTAGCCTGCCGTCGAGTAGGGCACATTTCCAGCACACTGTCATGTGTTGCACCCTTCAAGCTACTTAAGGGTACATGCGTTTCCTGGACGATGTACCCACCTGAATTCAACCCTAATCTTTCGACCTGGGTGACCTGGATGGTCTGCAGGGCTTGTGGCTGTGGAATAATCTCACTGCATCTTGTTAGTAATTAGGATTGTGATAACCCTAGTTAGTTAAAGTATCAAGCCGTAGTTCTTGCTTGGCCGTGAAATGATTGGATGGAGTCTAACCAGTCTAGTCTTGTCCTGATCCTGTTCCAGATTATTGAACGACCAGAATGCTTGTATTTATTTTACCGATAAATGGTGAGAATTTCCAGCTCTGTTCAGACGAAGGGTTACAACCCCGGTCCTTGTTTGGTTTACGGGTTGTAACCTGGTTATCTGAATAGTTCCATGGTCATCTCGTCGTATATCGTCCTGGCATGTTTTCCTTATTTCCAGTTTTTACCATTTATTTATATGCCTGTCTTTACTATATTATTTATATTCCTGTGCTGATTGCTGGTTTTAGTTCTTAAGTGAAGCTCCTTTGTGGCACTTGCTCTTTCTGGGGTCTGACCCAGCTGGTTTTGTGTGGCCAGATTTCGGAGCAGCTCCAGAGGATCTACCGACTTTCCAGCCAGATGGTGGCCACTAGACGGAACCCTGGCAACGAGTGGGTTATCTTTGGCTCTCCCGCTCTATTGTGAAAATATTCTTTTGAGGCGTTTAGCCGACGAGCACCTGTTTAGCTCGATTGTACTTTTACTTACTGTCTGCCTACGGGCTGTAACATGATTAACAGATCCTAGGGTTGATCATGTATGACTAAACTCTTGCTAGTCCTAACATTTTGTAACGACTAGCTTTATGATCAGCTGAATATGTAATATTTGGGACGCCTTATTATTGTATATTTAATGATCATACATCTTGTAACATTTACTTACTTGCTTATGATTGAGACACTAGGCTTGTTCATGACCTTAAGAGACTGTTGGCTTGTAGATAAACCCTCATGTATCTAGACAGCCGTGACCGTATAGCGAGGTGGGTTGCACTTCAATATACGTAGCTGGCTATGTCTGCCCCCGCTCTCCAGTATTCTGGTTCTGGGGCGTGACAAAAGTTGACTGTCCTCCGACCCTCATCCCTCAGCAATGATGATACGACAACCTATCACTATATCTTATATAGTAGTAGATGATGTCTTAGTATTACATTATGTGAGTTCATCTTGATTCTGTTACATTCTTCAAATACTAGATATGATAAGAACATATACTACACCATATGTACAGAACATAGATGATTCACACTAATGTATGCTAGAATGAATTTTGGGTTGTGTTCTGAGCCATTCGTTCCCATACTTGGCAATTAAGCATGTGAAATAGAACTGATTATGTTTAGTTTGTCTTACGATACAGATTTTCACATCCAAATTGAAATGGATCGTTACTTCATTGATCGTACATGTATGTACTAGCAGATCAACCTCCTGGACCGTAGGCTCTTATAAGTATTGACCGTATCGGATTAGTATCGATCTATCGTTTTGGTATGGGCCGTATCGGTTGGTATTGGTCTTAGCGAATTGGTATCGTCCTATCCGATATGTATCGACCGTATAGCTAGGATTCATATTGGCCTTATCGATTTGGTATCGGTCATATCCGATAGGTATCGGCCGTGTTGGATTATTATATACCATTTCGGATTAGTATCGTGGAAGGTTTAGTAACAACTGCACTTGGATTTCTCTCTTCTAGAGTTAGATTACCTTGGATTTCTCTCTTCTAGCTGTACAGTTGTTACTAAACCTTCCACGATACTAATCCGAAATGGTCTATACTAATCCAACACGGCCGATACCTATCAGATATGACTGATACCAAATCGATAAGGCCAATATGAATCCTAGCTATTCGGCCGATACATGTACATATCGGATATAGGACGATACCAATTTGTTAAGGCCAATACCAATATGATACGTCCTATACCAAACCGATAGACCGATACTAATATGATACACTAGATACTAAGTACATCCGGCCTATACCAGCGGATCCACCAATTACTGTACGATAGGCCCAACGACTCCAGTTACATCCGGTTATTAGTGAGTACATAATTACATAGTAATTCTGTTAGTCTTGTGATACAGATTTTTACTCTCTCATGCTACCAACGTCACAACTTTTCCAGTGCTGCTCCCTCTAATGATGATGAACGCAAAAAACCAACGTCATAACTTTTATAATTTGAGTAAATTTTTTACCCTATATGAAAATTTCTGTTGTCAGAAAGATGGCTCCTAGGACTCGTCGAGGTGGTGCTGCTAGTCGAGGAAGGGGTCGAGGCAAGAAACCCTTGGAGGTTGACACGGAGGAAGTCCCGTCGTCAAACAAGAGCCGGTGACTGTTAAGGAGAAGGTGTTACCAAAGGTCGAGGTCAAGGAAAAACCGATGACCATCAGGGAAGAGATTGCTCCCAAGCTTGAAGTTAAGGAGGAGCCACCGTCAGAGAGTAGTAGCATCGGGACCGACCCTCCTGTCCCTACAGAAGACCTCAACCAGATTGAGCCTTCGTATGCAAAGTGGCTGATAGAATGATACATGCCTCAACGCAACTATGATCCCTGGCTGTGAGGATTCATCGTCTGACTTGTGGTCTTTGTTGAGGCCAAAGTCGATTTTCCTATGTGTTTTGGAATATTTGTGGAAATTTTGGAATATTTGTGGGAATTTTGGAATATTTGTGCTATGATCGGATTATAACGACGGATATTAGGTTACTCTTCAGGATAATTGATGTCTATTTTATATTAATTTGGTTTGGTCTATATGATTCTTGGATAATTGGTGTGCATTAAATTCGTATGTGCATATTTGGTCTATGTGATTCTTGGATAATTGGTGTGCATTATATATTTGGTCTATGTGATTGTTGGATAATTGGTGTGCATTATATATTGGTTTGGTTTATGCATATTTTTGCGAACAGGGAAAGCTCTGTAAACTTTTTTTCAAAATATTCTCAGTTAGCGACGGACTAGTGACCGTTGAGCGACGAATATTACCAGTTTCCGACCACTTTTCGACGGCAGTTCCGTCGCTAATTGGAGATTTAAAAATGTTTCCAGGTAGCGATGGGTGGTCGACGGCCTATCCATCGGTGATGTTCTGATGGTATAAAGTTCGACGGAATAGCGACGACTTTTCCGTCGCCCTTGTTCTGGAAATACCAAGAAGTTCTAGAACCTGGTCGACGGAAAAGTCGTCCTTATTTCGTCGCTAAACCGTCGCTAATCCGTCCTTTGTTATCGACGGCGGTCGACGGATTAGCGACGGAACGATACACTCTGATACGCTATTACGACGGTTTGCCGACGGCATTTAACGTCGCTATTGTCTAAACAATTCAGTATTTAATACTTGAAAGGGATGACAGTCCGTCGGAAAGTAGTCACTTATGCTTCGTATTGTGAAGTCGAAATACCATCGCTAATCCGTCGCTTGACGACTACGTAGCGACGGACCACTATTAGCGACGAGCTGATTGCCGACGGATTTTTTTGGCCGAAACCCGTCAGTGATCGGTCGCTAATAGAAATTCCCGTCGGACTGGCGACGGATCTGGCCGTCGCTAAATAGACAAATTTTGGTAGTGCCCCTTTTCTCTTGTTAGTGAAGGCCTCAAACATTTATATATATATATATATATATATATATATATATATATATATATATATATATAAACTATGGCCCAAATACTTAGGATTATAAAAGTTTTTAATGGCTTAGAGCCCAATAGTCTAGAGCCCACCCCATAGCCCAAAAATCCAAACACACACACACACACACACACACACACACACACATATAAATATATATATATATATATATGTCTTTTTAAAATACAGGCCCATTGGAGATGAGCCCGTTTCAAGCCCATAGACCCGGCCAAAGCCCAGCCCCCTAACCCCACATGCTAAGACAATTAGCTAAGAATTTAATTAATTCAGACATTAAACTATAACCTACTAATACCATAATTAGCACTAATCTTTTCTTCCCCCTAGTTTCTGCAACACATTTCACCTAAATAAAATCGGAGGACGAAAGAGAAAGCGGAAGAACCACAGTAGAAGTAGAAGTGAGGAATTCGAAGTGGGGGTGAAGAGGAGCAAAGTGCTCACCAGTGGTGGCTCGCCACCTGGAAAACTCGACAGAATGTGCGGCTCCGCGATGGCGGAGACCAGATCAGGCGAGCGGAGCAGGCGGAGATGGCACGGCTTCGACGATGGTGCGAACAGGAAACAGTCGGCGGTGATGGCTCCCAGAGGTGAGTGGCTGTAGGTTTTAGATCTGCGCCGGATCTAGGCTGCGGTCGGTGGTGGCGAGGTGGGGGTCCAGGCGAAAGAGCGGGGGTGTTGGTGGTAAAGGAGACGGTTGATGGTGGTGGTCGGCTGGCGGAGGCAGTCGACCAGGCGACGGAGGAGGAACGGACTGGTGGAGGCGATAGATCTGGGTTGGCGTGGCCGGGACGGGGACAAGCGGTTCTACGAGGATGCCGAAGCAGGGGCTGGTGGCTATGTTGGCGGATGGTGGTGGTGGTTTACCACTAGCCAGGGTGGCGCAGATGGTGCGGGTGGTGGTGTTCAGATCTGGTGGGTTAGGCGGAGAGGGATGGCTGGATATGGCAGCCCTGGTGGAGATGGCAGGGCAGAGGGATGATGATGGTGGTGGTTGCAGTGGTGGTGGTGATTGAAGTGGAAGGGTGTTCCAGATCTGGTGGTCGTTGATGAGGAGGATGACATTAAGGAAAGATGGCCAGGATGGGCTCGGCCAGGGGTCGGGTGTGTGGTTATCGTGTGTGCTTGTCGACACGGCACGGGAGTTGGGTATTTGAACGTGTCCGACATATGGACACAGGAAAAATCAATGTAAATATAAGTGAATAATAGTGAATTTGGGTAGACACAGACACGGACACAATGCAGTTGAGATTACATTGAGGAAATGTGTGAATGAGGACTGGGAAGTAGCCCATTAAATAATGGTAAGGGCATGCTCCCAAACATGTGAAGGAAAACTTCTAAGAAGCTCTCCCATGAATTGGGCCATTTTGCCCAATAAGAACCTATTCCGGAGAAAATCCCTTCATAATTAAATCAAATAACAAACCAAAATATTCTTACGTAAAAATTAATCTTGACCGAAAATAATAATATATATAGAATAATTTGATGAGCTCAATCTCATATAAAAATAAATTTACAACTATAATAATTATTATTCATTAGCCCTTTAGGCCCAAAACGAGTGGAAATCTAATAGGCGCAATGGCTAATGAATATATTATTATTTAAATCTAATTTATAAAATGTTCAAATATTTTCTTATATAAATTTTGACTCATACTAGTTTATATAGAAGATTACACTAATGGGTTTGAGACCATATTGAATAAGGAGTTCAAAATAACAAATTTATTTACCAGGCTATATAAGCCCAAACTATAGAAATCTCCATTTTGATAACCAACAACCGATACCCATGAATATAAAATCTATAACATATCGCGTTTGTAAAATATATATTTTTATGACTAAGTAAAATAATCAAAATAAATAACTTTGAAGATTTAATTTTTTTTAGAAAGAATAGAAATTTTAAAATTTTGAAAAATTCTAGAATTCGGTTCAAGGAGGTTACAAATCTACCCTCCTTAAAGAAATTTCGTCTTCAAAATTTTATTATCAACGTGGTCAATCTCAGATTCTGATATGATTGAAAGTATAGTCAAAACCTTAGGTATGATCACGAAGAATGATATGTTTAGCACAATCAAGAATAATCAGATCAAAATCTCCTAACCACACTTAGTCATATTAGCATGATCAAGGATAAGATCGAGATAGGGTCGAATTGATTCGGCACGACTCAAGTCACAACTATTAGAATCAATATAGTTTTAATTATGATCAAGATATGATCAACTTTAAGTATAACACGATCGATAGAATCGATGCTTGATAAGATCATATTTAAAGTCACATAGGTACTCTCAAAATCAAGACTTGGTAAAATCAAGGATAAAGTTTTGACACGATCAAGATTCAAAGTTAAACTCTTATAGGCACGATCAAAAATCTAATGAACAAGATTAATTAAGTCATGAATAACGATCAGAGCTCGGACGTGATTAAGAATTTGGAAATGATTTAAAATCGCTTAGGCACGATCCAAAATATGGCTATAGAAATTAAAATCTAGGCATGATTAGGAATAAAACCTAAGCACGAGTAACTACATGATCAAAATTCAGGCATGAATAGAAAATTGTTCAAACATGATCAACAATTCAAATTCTGGCACGACTAAGTTCATATATAGTCATGATCGAAGACTAAGATTTTTGGCACAATTTTAGGGAGAAAATTAATACATATAGACACAGTCGTTAGAAATTACGGTCATGGAAATCAAAGTCGTCTAGTCACGCAAGGTCATCTAGGAATGACTAACCATAAAATTGACATAATCAAGATTAGTAATAATTCTAATCATAATTAGAACAAAATTAAGATATTACTAAGAATTTGTTCAAAGTTTTAGGCACGATAAAAAATATGATTGAAGTCTAAGCACGATCAGGATTAAATTTGCTGTGTATAGTCAAGAATCAAGAACCTTGGCATGATAAGATACTCAAAATCGATTGATCGCGATCAAGTGGATCAAAATCAAGTATTATCGAAATTTAGGAAATGATTCAAGGGTAAGGAAATTAAATCTCTTTTACTAGGATAGAAAAATCAAAAGATATGATTTTTTCAGACGGAAAGTCAAGGTAATCATCTCACTCTACTTCTCACTTTACTTCCACTACTACCAAGATTATCCAATCGTCATTTCTCAATTATGCTTTGTCTTACAAGCTCGGATTTACCACTACTAATAATCAGGATCTTCAATCATGAAGATCAACTTTCCTATAATTACTATAAGGCATTTGACCTTCATTCCATAGGCACTACTTTATGAAACGTTCTCTTGCTATAACTTTTCAATTCTTTTTACCTCCATTATCAACTTAATCCTCTTAAAAAGTCCAAGTTCTTCACCTTGTCTTTAATTTAAATCCGAAATCCCTGAATTAGGGTTTATCAAATACCTGAACGTTGTTCAAATTTATACCCCTCGTATTACTTAGATATAACGCCACTGCCATATAAAACTTAACCTTCATGTTTCCTTCAACCTCATACCTTCAAATATTATCTTTTTTTCAAAAAAATAAATTTAGAAGTCCCACAAAAGTTTCTTAATTCTCTGAAATTCAAAAAATTCCTTGTTCTACCAGTTCTTATTCATGCTCCTACCAATCTGTCACGACCCGCTTCCGAATAACCGGATACGAGTCGGACACGCCCAGCCTTCGTCATAGAATAACAAAGTAAGCTGTACCATTCTAGGGAAACTAACCAGATATCAAGACAAGAATGAAACACAGCATCTATAAAATGTATCCCAGAGTAAAGTACAATATCTGAATTTATTACATTCCAGAATGATAGAAATATACTAGTCTCAATACATGGAAATAATAGGGAAAAACTAAGGGAAAACTCTAGGCTTCTGCAGCCTCTAAATCATGAGCTGCACCAGCTAGCTCTCCTGCATTAATAGGCTCCTCGCCATAGAATGTATCACATAAAGCCTCCAACTCACCTGCAACATATCCTATTCAGGAGCGGAGCCAAGTATATCCAAAGAAATGAACATATACATCATGGTATGAATCAAGAAAACAGGAATAATATAAAGTACAGAAAATGAGAACAAGACATGAACTGAATAGGAATACTGAAAGTAAAACAGGGAAACATGGTAAGAGTCCTGAGCATGAAATACAACCTGAATCATGAAATACAAACTGAACATGAAATACAGTCTGAACATGAAATACAACCATGAAATCCTGAAATACAATACTGAATCCTGACATGTGCAATATTTGAAATACTTCTAGAGTGTGATCGGCTTGGGTGGATGCAATGATAATGAAATGGTACGGCTTTGGCCCCGCGTGCACGGTACGGGACCCAAGCTATTCACAGGGATAGTAACAGGGTTTGATCACATCTCTATAGTATTTCTCCTCCCAGACACAATGAAACATGGAACATGAAACCAGACAATATCGTGAACTATCGTGTCATCAAGGAGATACAAGAAAGGATAATGAAGACATGAGAAATGCACAAATCAGAGGAGTATGCTTGCCTGTCTCCGGATGATCAAATGTAGGCAATAAAGCTGGATATCCTCCTGTTAAATGATTACGCTTGATTAAAAGATAATACTCTAATCAAAACCATATATTTATAAAGCTAACATTTCTTATTAACTTAACTGATTGTTTATAATCTAGGGTTCATAAGCTTGGTTATCTAGCCCTTCTAATATTACCCACCATGTACCCTTATAACTTGCCATAAGAATATATCCTAGATTATAGTAATCTACAACTATAAGTTTAGCTAATAGGTTAAGAAAACTAAAAGTCCTATTTTGGCCAAAAGCCCCAGTATAGTCCAGCCTTATTACAGGTTATACATAACAACCCTTGACCAAAATTGGTCAATCAGTCTAGTAGTGTTTAAACCATCCATTGGACACTCCCCTATTAAGTTCAGTCCTATACATGGGACTAAAATTTATCACAGATCAGTCCTATACATGGCCAAGGGTTTTCAAATCAGTCCAAAATAATTGATTTAAAAAAATATGGACTGATATCCCATTCTAGAGAACAGTCATACCCAATCCTGCATTCTTATCAGACAATCCAAAACTGAACTCTAGCTATGGAAGATAGGAGAACTTAACACATGTATCCTAGGTAATATTGCAAGGTTAACTGTGTAACTAAACATATCAGTCCTTGACTTAAAGGAACAAGACAATTATTTTAGGAATTACCAGCTATCTATAATACTAAACTTCCAGGTTGGATATCAATTCAACTATGAGTTTTTAGAATTCAGTCTCTCTCAACTAGGCAAACAGTTCAGCCTTAATCAGTCATCATTAAGACTGATTCCCTGTCCAGTCTCCATGATCTCCAGTTCCCTGATTTGTGAACTTCTACTTGCACCATTGTCAAACACCCTAACTGAAAAGGTTTTGTCCTATAATAAATTAGTAAATCAGGCTTCAATTTGACTGATCTTAAGTTCTATTATTAAACAACCACTGACCCTAATATCCTTCTCTATTAACTGTTACCCTTAGCTTCCAAATGAGAAAAAGCACTCAGGTTAAAGATAGGGAGTAACCTACCACAGAAACATGTAAAATAGCATTGCTAAACCTGTCAAAGAAATTCCTATAATCTAGTATCAATGCCAACCCTTAGTTCCATAATTTCCCAGGTTCAACAATTTCCAAATACTGCATATATGTAGTTCAGTTCACAAATAACTAAGCATTGTATATGCAACTTCAGATTCCTTAATATCTGAATCAAGGATTTGGCATATGCCTCAGGTTAAAAAGAGTAATTTAGTTGGAAGACTGAGCAGTCCACCTGTCCTCATGTAGAACTGATTTCTAAGATTCATTCTACATCAGAACTGATAACTGTACAACCTTACACTTGCTATCAAACAGTCTAAAATTCCCCACAGGTGTAAGGTCAAGACTGCTATGTAATTAGCAGCATTACTCTCAACCAGAGCCAACCAGTACAAGGCCTGGACCTATATCCCTTCACAGTAGTTGATACAACCCTTAGCTTTAGTGCACTAATCAATGGTGCTCGAATGATGGCTTGATCCAATCAGTGAACACCATCAATATATATGCAGGACAACTTCTATATCCTCCTAACTGTGATTCTATTTTAGCAAAGTGGACTAGATACTAGTAGATATCAGTCTAGGAGAAAAATTCCATGTGAAACTAAATGGAAACATTGATGTCCAATATTGAAAATCGAATGAGTTCGTAAAATGATATCAATCCAGTTTAAATAGCAAATTACTGATTTCAGGGAAACAAAACATTTGTCTGAACAGGTTGTTCTTAAGGTTCAAGGAAAACACATCCATATTGATAATTCAGCAATAGCCATTAATAATGATACTCTATTCTCGATTTCATTGAGTAAGATATCAGTGGTTAGACTAATATCCTCTTCGATTCCATTTATACCATAAAGTATCCACAAGATCCTTTATCATAAAATCAATATAAAAATTACTCAGGAATAAGGATTTACCCAGAAGAATCAACTCAGCGGCCTGAATCAGTCACTGGTTGTACAGGATATCCCTGTTCAATTGAACACCAATCATACGATAATAATTTATAATACAAACTGAACACAGGGTTCCAAATCAAGGTTAGATTGACAATCACCTTGCTAAATTAATGAATCAGAAATCGAGAGTCCGTGAATCCAAGGACTGAACTGGATCTACCTATAGATGAGGCATGATAAAACTCAGAATGAATCATGATTCCTAACTTCCAAGGAATTTAGAGGGAATTGGAAATTTAGATCATCACCTTGATCTGTTCCTAATTTCTTCCTAATCAACGATCTTCCAGATCTGTGAAGAACACGCTGGATCCAGCCGTTCTCGAAGGCTCAGAACAAGGAGATCTGTTCCAATGAAATGTTGATTTAAAGTGAATTATTCCAACTCGATGACGGCCAAAGCAGGATTGAAAATAGTTGTTTAAACAGGACACCCTAATTAGAGAATTCAAGAAAAGATCAAAGAAGAAGTATACAAAGAATTCTCAAATGTTCTCGAGGTTACCTAATTAACTGTTGGAATTGGTGGATCTCTGATCCTCAGATCCAGAACGCGGGATGTACCATTGTCATTTTCCTTGCTTGATCACTTGAGAGAAGAATCACCATGAATCAATCTACTGCAGCATTTCCACCATTGCCAATCTTCAGAGCTCGAAGAAGAAGGAGGGAGGAAGAAATCGTTGAAGAAGGGACAGCTGGAAGAAATGGAATGGTCGAGCTCTTGAAAGAATTTGTTAGAGCAGCTCCTGAGTTTTTATAGGCGGTTAGGGAAATTTAGAGGGAATTGGAAATTTGCTGGTTGCACATGGCTAGCTGGAAATGAATTCGAAAGAATTCAAATCCTTCTTGCGGAGAAGAATGAGAAATGGTTGGTCCTAACTCAGGACAAGGTCCATTATTAAAGAATGGAAAGGCTAAATCCAAAGGAACAAGGTGACTGCCAGGAAAATAGATGGGGAAAATACATGGGCTAGTTTCAAAAAGCCCACAATCAGTTAAAAGAGGAAACCCAATATTAATTGGGCTGAAATAAATTGTTTAACAAATAAAATCAGTAAATTCATTTAAGAATTAAAAAAAAAATTTCAGAGAAGTGGAGTTACAAATATCTCCCCCTTGAAAAATTTCGCCCTCGAAATTTAGATATAGTTCAAATTTTGATTTACGGAACACCCTGAATTATATATTAAAATTTGAAAATTCAAAATACAAGAGTACAATTAAGTGAACAATGTAGGGTAGCGCTCTCGCATCTCATCCTCACGCTCCTATGTGGACTTTCCCGGAGAGTCGTGTCTCCACATGACACGAACAAGAGGAATGGTCTGGTTTCGCAGTCGCTTCTCCCTCCGGTCCAAGATTTCTACTGGCTGCTCCTCGTAGGTCAAGATCGGGCCCACCTCCAGCTCAGAATAGTCCACCACATGGCTCGGGTCTGGAATGTAACGTCGAAGCTGAGATACGTGGAAGACGCTGTACACTCCCTCCAAGCTAGCTGGAAGCGCTAGTCGATACGCCACCTCGCCAATCCGTGCTGTCACCTCGAAAGGCCCGATGTACCTCGGACTGAGCTTCCTGCCTCTGCCGAACCGAATGACGCCTCTGGTTAGTGAGATCTTCAGGAACACCCTATCGCCAGCTGCGAACTCCAATGGCCATCTGCTGCTGTCCGTCCAGTGCTTCTGTCGATCCTGCGCAACTCTAAGACGATCCCTGATCAGTCTGATCTTCTCAGCTGAATCTACCACCATCTCTGGCCCAAGCAAAGTTCTCTCGCCAATGTCGTCCCAAGTTAGCGGCGTGCGGCATCTCCGTCCATACAGTACCTCGAACGGGGTCATCTCGATGCTAGCCTGATAACTGTTGTTATAGGCAAACTCCACAAGGTACAAATGGTCCTCCCACGAACCGCCGAAGTCGAGTGCACAAACTCGCAGCATGTCCTCCAGGGTCTGAATGGTCCTCTCGGACTGTCCGTCTATCTGTGGATGATAGGCCGTGCTGAACTTCAGCTATGATCCCAAGCTCATCTGTAGACTCCTCCAGAAGTATGATGTGAAGCGGCTGTCTCAGTCTGAAATGATGCTCACCGTCACCCAGTGAATCCTCACGATCTGACGCATGTAAAGGTCTGCAAGCTTCTCGGTTGACATCCTAACCTTGAACGGAATGAAATGAGCAGACTTCGTCAGTCTGTCCACGATCACCCAAATAGCGTCCTTGCCACTGGGAGTACGCGATAATCCAGAGACGAAGTCCATGGTAATGTGCTCCCACTTCCATTCCAGAATAGGTAAAGGCTGGAGTAGTCCCGCTGGTCTTTGGCGCTCCACCTTGACTTGCTGGCACACAAGGCATCTGGAAAAAAATTTAGCAACCTCTCTCTTTATCCCATACCACCAAACATACTCACGCAAATCCTTGTACATCTTGGTAGACCCAGGATGTATAGAATACTGCGACTGGTGGGCCTCCTGCATCACCTCCTTCCGCAAGTCCTTGGGCACACACAGCTGGCTCCCGTGCCTCAAGGATCCGTCCTCTACAATGGTAAAATCGTCGAGCAAACTCATCTCTGCCTGAGCTCTAAGACATCGGAGTCCCTCATCAAGAATTTGGGCCTCCTTAATCCTCTCTAATAATCCTGACTGTATCTGCATATACATCATCTGTCCCCCATATCCTGGCAGAACAACCTCAATCCCAAGGCTCTCAAGATCCTCTAATAGATGCCGGTCCATGGTGAGATACATAGCAACAGGATATCGACTGAGAGCATCTGCAACCACATTCACCTTCCCAGGGTGGTACTGCAGACTGATATCAAAGTCCTTCATGAGTTTCAGCCATCTGTGCTGCCTCATATTCAGCTCCTTCTGAGTAAAGACATACTTCAGGCTTTTGTGGTCCGTGAAGATGTCTACTCGCTCTCCATACAGGTAATGCTTCCACAGTTTCAAGACAAATATGACTGCTACAAGCTCCAATTCATGTGTAGGATAATTCTTCTCATGGGGCCTCAACTGTCTAGAAGCATAAGCTATAACCTTCTTGTTCTACTCAAGCACACATCCCAAACCTTTCCCTGAAGCATCGCTGTAGATGACGAATCCTCCTGATCCCGATGGCAAAGCTAGAACTGGTGCCATCGTGAGTCTTCTCTTCAATTCTTCAAATGTTGACTGGCAGGCGTCGCTCCAGATGAACTCCTCGTCCTTCCGCGTAAGCTTCGTCATAGGCTCGGCTATCCTGGCGAAGTCCTTTACGAACTTCCTGTAGTATCCTGCTAACCCCAGGAAACTACGAATCTCAGCTACTGATGTGGGAGGTGACCAAGCTTCTACTGCTTTAATCTTCTTGGGATCTACAGAAATCCCTTCTCCTGTCACCACATGCCCTAAAAACTCCACCCGGTCCAAAAAACTCATATTTCGAGAGTTTTTCGTACAGCTTCTCCTTCCGCAGTATCTCCAACACAATCTGCAGCTGCTCCACATGCTCCTCCTCCGTCTTCGAATAAATCAGAATGTCGTCAATGAAGACTACGACAAACTTATCCAGATACTTGTGAAAAACTTTATTCATCAAGTTCATAAAAACTGCAGGGGCATTGGTGAGTCCGAACGGCATCACCAAGAACTCATACTGGCCGTATCGAGTGTTGAAGGCTGTCTTCGGAATATCCTGCTCCCGAACCTTCATCTGGTGATACCCTGACCGAAGGTCAATCTTGGAAAAGACCCTCGCTCCACTCAGCTGATCAAACAGCTCATCAATACGCGGCAAAGGGTACCTATTCTTGATGGTGATGTTGTTGAGTGCACGATAATCAATGCACATCCTCACCGTCCCATCCTTCTTGGACACGAAAAGTACCGGTGCTCCCCAGGGTGAAGCACTGGACCGAATAAAACCCTTGCCCTCCAGCTCATCAATCTGGGCCTTCAACTCTGCAGCTTCCTTCGGGTTGATCTTGTAACAATGCTGGGACTTCGACGCTGATCCGGGCACTAGGTCGATGCTGAACTCCACGTCTCGATCTAGCGGCAATCCTGGCAATTCCTCGGGAAAGACGTCGAGATACTCTGCAATCAGCGGATACGGCAACTCCTGGTCTTCTGCAACTGCTCCGAAGTAGACTCCCTCTGGCCTCTCTGCAACTCGTCTGCTGATCTCGAACTGTGGAAGCCCTGGCGGGCTGAAAGTCACCTTCCCCTCATGGCAGTCTATTACAGCAAACTGCTCGCTCATCCAGTCGATGCCGAAGACTACGTCAAATTCGGGCAATGGCATCACCAGAAGTCGAGCCCTAAGTTCTCGTCCAGCTATAGTGATAGGGCAATCCACCATCTCACTGACTGGCACAATCCCACCTCCTGTCATAATCTGACAGTTCCTCCTAGTGGACTTGGGTGTGAAGCCGTGTCTATGCAGAAACTCATATGATACAAAGCTATGTGTGGCTCCAGAATCAAATAAGGCAATGGCAGGAAAAGAATGAATGATAACAGAACCTGTGATGACATCTGGAGCTGTCTCCTCCTCAACTGCGGCCAAGACGTAAGCACATCCCTGCTGTGCTCCTCCCCTCTGCTGCTGCTGGTGCTGTGCAAACCTCTTATGCTGGGGTGGTAGAGGTCCTCCTCTCTGGGGTACAGGTAATGCTCTGGGTGGTGCATGCGGTGGTCCTCCAGCTCCTCGGGGTCCTTCTGCTAGTCTGGCTGTAGTCTGAGCGCAGTCCCTCATCTGATGTGCGTCTGATCCGCAGAAGAGGCAAAGTCCGAGCCTCTTGCGAAAGACCTCCACGTGGTGTCCCGGTCGATGGCAATATGTGCAAGTGATCCCCTGCTGCCTCTGATGCTGAGCTGCTGAAACTCTGGCAGGACGATGCTGAACTGCTGCCTGCTGATGCTGCCTCGCCGGAGTCTGTATCTGCACCTTCTTCGTTGGCGCCTGGTAACTGCTGCTGCCGACGTCCCTATCCCTTTTGGACCTCGGGTCCATCTCCTTCTCGACTGCCTGGACGATCTTAAGGATCCTAGTGTAGGTAGTCGTCTGGCTAATAGCTACTGCATACCGTAGCTCCCTGTTCAGACCCTTCTTGAATCTCCAGGCCCTATCCTCTGGATCTCTAACTAGGCTCTCAGCGAACCTGCTGAGTCTGGTAAACTCCGAAGTATACTCTGCGACTGTTATAGTCCCCTGTTGTAGCGCCTCGAACTGCATCCTCAGCTTATCCCTCTCCACCTCTGGATAGAACTTCTCCTTGAACAGTATTTTGAAAACTGTCCAGGATACATGGGGCTCCGTCAACTGGGGCTCCTCCCGGTACCATGTCCTCGCCAAGTTGAAAAGTCGCATGCTGGCCACCTCCACCTTCGTGTCATCTGGAATGTTCGCCAACCTCAAGGTCCTCTCTGCATTCTCTAGCCACTCGTCTGCATAGAGAATCCTCTCGTTGCCCCAGAAGTCTGGCGGGCAGAGGTTCTGGTACTCCTTCGCCGTCCCTGGTCTCGGTCCTCGTGGTACTGGAGGTGCGACTGGTGCTGGTGCTGGTGCTGTCGGCTCTCTAGTCCTCAGGGCGTCGAAGACAGTCGCTCTGAACTGTGCTACCTGATGGTTCTGGGCCTCCAGAAAGTGCTGAAACATCGCCATCACCTGGTTGCCTTCAAATGTCATCGTCGGCGACAGTGCTAGAAAGATAGGAGGCGCTGGCGGAAGCTGATCTGCCTGAACATCTGGTGTGGGCTGCTCTGTACCGCCTGTAACTCCAGAACCGCCTGCAACTCCAGTCTGATCTGCGGTCTTCCTTGTGGCAACCATCCTGCATAAAAAGAAAACTTTGTTGAACGACAAACCCTAAAACCTAATAAACAATGTTTTTATAATAATCAATGCACCTGAAAACATGATAAACCTGATATACCCTTAATTCTCGATTTTCCTATGCTGTGATCAAGTTTCCCGAGTTTAATCAAGTCACCCAATAGTACGCTAAGACCTAGGTACCATTAGGATAGACCTGCATGGGCCACCACTAAAAATATGTCACGACCCGCTCCCGAATAACCGGATACGAGTCGGACACGCCCAGCCTTTGTCATAGAATAACAAAGTAAGCTGTACCATTCTAGGGAAACTAACCAGATATCAAGACAAGAATGAAACACAGCATCTATAAAATGTATCCCAGAGTAAAGTACAATATCTGAATTTATTATATTCCAGAATGATAGAAATATACTAGTCTCAATACATGGAAATAATAGGGAAAAACTAAGGGAAAACTCTAGGCTTCTGCAGCCTCTAAGTCATGAGCTGCACCAGCTAGCTCTCCTGTATCAATAGGCTCCTCGCCATAGAATGTATCACATAAAGCCTCCAACTCACCTGCAACATATTCTATTCAGGAGCGGAGCAAAGTATATCCAAAGAAATGAACATGTACATCATGGTATGAATCAAGAAAACAGGAATAATGTAAAGTACAGAAAATGAGAACAAGACATGAACTGAATAGGAATACTGAAAGTAAAACAGGGAAACATGGTAAGAGTCCTGAGCATGAAATACAACCTGAATCATGAAATACAAACTGAACATGAAATACAGCCTGAACATGAAATACAACCATGAAATCCTGAAATACAGTACTGAATCCTGACATGTGCAATATTTGAAATACTTCTAGAGTGTGATCAGCTTGGGTGGATGCAATGATAATGAAATGGTACGGCTTTGGCCCCGCGTGCACGGTGCGGGACCCAAGCTATTAACAGGGATAGTAACAGGGTTTGATCACATCTCTATAGTATTTCCCCTCCCAGACACAATGAAACATGGTACATGAAACCAGACAATATCGTGAACTATCGTGTCATCAAGGAGATACAAGAAAGGATAAAGAAGACATGAGAAATGCACAAATTAGAGGAGTATACTTGCCTGTCTCCGGATGATCAAATGTAGGCAACAAAGCTGGATATCCACCTGTTAAATGATTACGCTTGATTAAAAGATAATACTCTAATCAAAACCATATATTTATAAAGCTAACATTTCTTATTAATTTAACTGATTGTTTATAATCTAGGGTTCATAAGCTTGGTTATCTAGCCCTTCTAATATTACCCACCATGTACCCTTATAACTTGTCATAAGAATATATCCTAGATTATACTAATCTGCAACTATAAGTTTAGCTAATAGGTTAAGAAAACTAAAAGTCCTGTTTTGGCCAAAAGCCCCAGTATAGTCCAGCCTTATTACAGGTTATACATAACAACCCTTGACCAAAATTGGTCAATCAGTCTAGTAGTGTTTAAACCATCCATTGGACACTCCCCTATTAAGTTCAGTCCTATACATGGGACTAAAATTTATTACAGATCAGTCCTATACATGGCCAAGGGTTTTCAAATCAGTCCAAAATAATTGATTTAAAAAAATATGGACTGATATCCCATTCTAGATAACAGTCATACCCAATCCTGCATTCTTATCAAACAATCCAAAACTGAACTCTAGCTATGGAAGAAAGGAGAACTTAACACATGTATCCCAGGTAATATTGCAAGGTTAACTGTGTAACTAAACATATCAGTCCTTGACTTAAAGGAACAAGCTAATTATTTTAGGAATTACCAGCTATCTATAATACTAAACTTCCAGGTTGGATATCAATTCAACTATGAGTATTTAGAATTCAGTCTCTCTCAACCAGGCAAACAGTTCAGCCTTAATCAGTCATCATTAAGACTGATTCCCTGTCAAGTCTCCATGATATCCAGTTCCCTGATTTGTGAACTTCTACTTGCACCATTGTCAAACACCCTAACTGAAAAGGTTCTGTCCTATAATAAATTAGTAAATCAGGCTTCAATTTGACTGATCTTAAGTTCTATTATTAAACAACCACTGACCCTAATATCCTTCTCTCTTAACTGTTACCCTTAGCTTCCAAATGAGGAAAAGCTCTCAGGTCAAAGATAGGGAGTAACCTACCACAGAAACATGTAAAATAGCATTGCTAAACCTGTCAAAGAAATTCCTATAATCTAGTATCAATGCCAACCCTTAGTTCCATAATTTCCCAGGTTCAACAATTTCCAAATACTGCATATATGTAGTTCAGTTCACAAATAACTAAGCATTGTATATGCAACTTCAGATTCCTTAATATCTGAATCAAGGATTTGGTATATGCCTCAGGTTAAAAAGAGTAATTTAGTTGGAAGACTGAGCAGTCCTCTATCCTCATGTAGAACTGATTTCTAAGATTCATTCTACCTCAGAACTGATAACTTTAAAGCCTTACACTTGCTATCAAACAGTCTAAAATTCCCCACAGGTGTAAAGTTAAGACTGCTATGTAATTAGCAGCATTACTCTCAACCAGAGCCAACCAGTACAAGGCCTGGACCTATATCCCTTCACAGTAGTTGATACAACCCTTAGCTTTAGTGCACTGATCAATGGTGCTCGAATGATGGCTTGATCCAATCAGTGAACACCATCAATATATATGCAGGACAACTTCTATATGCTCCTAACTGTGATTCTATTTTAGCAAAGTGGACTAGATACTAGTAGATATCAGTCTAGGAGGAAAATTCCCTGTGAAACTAAATGGAAACATTGATGTCCAATATTGAAAATCGAATGAGTTCGTAAAATAAGATCAATCCAGTTTAAATAGCAAATTACTGATTCAGGGAAACAAAACATTTGTCTAAACAGGTTGTTCTTAAGGTTCAAGGAAAACACATCCATATTGATAATTCAGCAATAGCCATTAATAATGATACTCCATTCTCGATTTCATTGAGTAAGATATCAGTGGTTAGACTGATATCCTCTTCGATTCCATTTATACCATAAAGTAGCCACAAGATCCTTTATCATAAAATTAATATAAAAATTACTCAGGAATAAGGATTTACCCAGAAGAATTAACTCAGCAGCCTGAATCAGTCACTGGTTGTACAGGATATCCCTGTTCAATTGAACACCAATCATACGATAATAATTTATAATACAAATTGAACACAGGGTTCCAAATCAAGGTTAGATTGACAATCACCTTGCTAAATCAATGAATCAGAAATCGAGAGTCCTTGAATCCAAGGACTGAACTGGATCTACCTATAGATGAGTCATGATAAAACTCAGAATGACTCATGATTCCTAACTTCCAAGGAATTTAGAGGGAATTGGAAATTTAGATCATCACCTTGATCCGTTCACAATTTCTTCCTAATCAACGATCTTCCAGATCTGTGAAGAACACGCTGGATCCAACCGTTCTCGAAGGCTCAGAACAAGGAGATCTGTTCCAATGAAATGTTGATTTAAAGTGAATTATTCCAACCCGATGACGGCCAAAGCAGGATTGAAAATAGTTGTTTAAACAGGACACCCTAATTAGAGAATTCAATGAAAGATCAAAGAAGAAGTATATAAAGAATTCTCAAATATTCTCGAGGTTACCTAATTAACTGTTGGAATTGGTAGATCTCTGATCCTCAGATCCAGAACGCGGGATGTACCATTGCCCTCTTCCTTGCTTGATCACTTGAGAGAAGAATCACCATGAATCAATCTACTGCAGCATTTCCACCATTGCCAATCTTCAGAGCTCGAAGAAGAAGAAGGGAGGAAGAAATCGTTGAAGAAGGGACAGCTGGAAGAAATGGAATGGTCGAGCTCTTGAAGGAATTTGTTAGAGCAGCTCCTGAGTTTTTATAGGCGGTTAGGGAAATTTGGAGGGAATTGGAAATTTGCTGGTTGCACATGGCTAGCTGGAAATGAATTCAAAAGAATTCAAATCCTTCTTGCTGAGAAGAATGAGAAATGGTTGGTCCTAACTCAGGACAAGGTCCATTATTAAAGAATGGAAAGGCTAAATCCAAAGGAACAAGGTGACTGCCAGGAAAATGGATGGGGAAAATACATGGGCTGGTTTCAAAAAGCCCACAATCAGTTAAAAGAGGAAACCCAATATTAATTGGGTTGAAATAAATTGTTTAACAAATAAAATCAGTAAATTCATTTAAGAATTAAAAAAAAAATTCAGAGAAGTGGAGTTACACAATCATTTACTCAATTTTGTACCATCTTTGCATGCTGTTATAATCTATTCTTCCATCTACTTTGGATTCCTAAATTCAGTATCCTAGCCTTTCGATAATGAAATATCTCAAGAATTAGTAGCAAAACATCTACGCTCGCAAAATCAAGTCGTCCTTGAAGATCCTCATTAGCTTTAAGATTACCCCTCCGGTATATTTATAGTCTTTACCATTTTATGTATCATCCACCGTTATTCTTTATTTAAATCCTCCTATGTTCCCTCTTACATAAAGTAACCCATACTCTAAATAGTTCTCTGAGTGTAATCATGTCCAAATTGATACTACCAATCACTTGATTTTTTTTACCGATCTCAGTCATATTCTCCTTCCACAAATTCTATCTCCATGCCCAACATTCCGTTTTCCTATCAGGATCACCACATGATAATTTTTGCCCTTCCTGAGCGAGATGATTACGATACTTCCTCCGCCTTTCCCAAGTAAAGAGATACAAAAATTCAAGATAGATAAAGATAGATAAAAGTGTAGCTAACGGGTTTAGATATGAGGTAGTTGATGAATGTAAGTAGCACCGAAATAACAAGTCAAAGAAAATAAGGTTAGGAATTGCTCTTGCTCATTTAGTCATAACAAAGTCATTGTCCTTCCTTTTCGTGCATTTGCCATATTCAATAAAACAATTTTCAACCTCCAAGTTGTTCACTTCCGCTAATAAACTTGTTGCCAAATCTTCTTCCCTAACGTTCTTTATCCAATTGGTATCCACGTAAATTCTTCTACACTTTTATGTCTAAATTTTTTTTAAGTCATCCGCTATTGTTAACCCTACGTCATTGGAATTTCTTAGTCATTGGAATTTCTTAGTCATAAAATTTTTTAGTCATTGGAATTTCTTAGTCATTGAAATTCTTCAACAACAAAATTTCCATCACTCTCATCATCCGCTATTGTTAACCCTATGTCATTGGAATTTCTTAGTCATAAAATTTTCAAAATCATCCTTTATTCTTTCTAACCAACTTCCAATATTGTTCACAAAGCTTAGATTCACTTATTGAATCCTCCTTCCGCAATTATTCATAATTGGTTCCAAGTCTTATATGATCCTCTTGCTTTGTCAATCCTCCAAATAAATTGTAAACCCTAAGTATCCAAAATCCAGTTCTCAGTCATCACTCATATAAATCTAAACCAACCCTTCTACCATCTTTGTCTCAATTATTCCTTGTAAATTTCTTTTGAATTCCTTCCTTTTAGAATATTCGTATCTAGTGTCAATTTCTTGGCTACTCAAGCAAGAAAGACAATTTAATATCTCCTTCAATGGCTCTCATCACTGTAAAAGTCGTATGGAACTTCCCTTTAATAATTCCCTTGTCACAAGTCCATATAATATTATCCTCTTAATTGTAAAAAAAAATATACATCTATAGGTAATTTCCATCTTTTTCATGTCACCCGTGTTCCGTTTCTCTGAGTTCCTTTATGGCTTTCCATTTATTTCTCGAACATATTTCAAAAAACCAAAAGCCCTAATTATAATATCTTGGTCAAAATTCAAGTTTCTGGAATATAACCTAAAATAATTCTCAACCCTCTTGTATAAGATCTTGCTAATCCTCTCTCTTCTCAACCCGAATGGTTATGGTTCATTTCTATTCCTTGGTTCCTTCTAGAGTCCATGTACCTTATCTCTATGCAAGAATCGGGTTAGGCAACGGACAAGTATTCAAAAGTCAGGATGAGCAAAAGCAAGTTAAAATAGGCTCAACAGAATTTCGAAGTAAGATTTTCAGAGGTCATCCCTGGAATCAATCAATAGATCCTAGTATGTGATTGAGTACCAAACCTCATAAAATATTCTAAGACTCAAAATCATTATCCTAGGACAGGTTCACAGTAGTACGGCTAAGCCTAAGTACTACCACGACTTCGCACTAGTTACGAAGACTGACCTGCATGGACCACCATAAAAAAGTGTCACGACCCGTACCCGGATATTGGGGCACGAGTACATGGGCCATGCCCAGCCTACGCATCGAAGGTAGAATGCTGTCAAGTACCCAGCAAAATATCTCAACATTTATATAATCCACTAAATCAACCTGTACTCAAATCACATACAGGTAAGGAAGATATGAAAGAAAGATAGCATTAATTCTAAATTATCTAGAATCTATAAATGAGTCATACATATCAAGAAATGTATCGAAGACACATCCAATGAACAAGACATAAATCTAGATAAAGAATATGGCCTAGAGCTCTCCAGAGGTCAACTCATGATCAAAGGAACATCGAGATCTGTCATCGTGAAGTCCAAGGTATGGGGTGTAACATTACCTAAAAAATATTTATCCAGTCACGACTGGCGCAAACACACAACTAACAATAGTTCCCAGTAAATGATAAAGACTATGTAACAGTAAATAGAGAGAATATACAAGATAAAATAATATGTACATTGTAGAAGTATAAAAAAGTGCAGGGTGACACAGGGCACAGGTGGGTACTCCCGCTACCTACCCATCTTCACAAAGGCACATATGATAAACGACGCAGGTTGGTGCTCTCGCTACCAACCCAACTTCACAAAAGCGCAGGCGGTCAAGCACGCCAACAAAAAAGACAAACTCACAAAAAACAGATGAAAAGTTCAAGGAAAGTTTTTTTTATTAAATCATGGCTACAAGAGTCTAATATAGATTTGTCACGATTACATAAAAGAAGACATCCTAATTACAAGGATCTGTTTGAAAGTATTTGTGATTACATATGCTGAACTAAACGATGGGGTTCATCTTCACAGTGTAATCGTCATGAGAGGAGGGACTTTGGATAGAAGATACGAATACAGTCGCCATCAAAGTCTGCCACCATAACACCCCTCTCTTAGACATACATCTCTTCCTAAAGCAGCTATTGGCCCGAGCGAGAATTCAGTCCACAGCACGACAGGAGGCCCTTTTCAAAAGCGCATCAGCTTCTGAGGCTCTTCCAGCCTAACAAAAGCGTGCAGCCGCCAATGAGCAGGGCAGAGCGCAACCTGCGATGCCTCATGTTGGCAACCAGACCGAACTCGGTCGTCAGGACCTCCAAGACCTCCAAGATGTTGCTCAGGTTCGAACTCCCCATGAGAAGCGTTCTAGCACATCCCGAAGCTCATCAGCAGTTCTTCTACGAAGGCACATCTCCTTTGAATGAAGGGATCCTCAACCAAAATCCGACTTAGGCAAGGCCAACGGCCGCTCGAAGCTAAGTCTAGATCCAACATGGTGTTGATGGACAAAAAAAGGAAGACGTGACTCTTAGGAAGAAAATCCCCCTTTATATAGGGCGGAAGTGGTCCAAGACATAGGCCAGGTGGCCGTCGGTCAAAATTTCTACATTAATGGGATGATCCTAGGACTCAGCACGATGAACCTCATTAAATAGGTTCATTCGACTAAGTCCTAGACCATTAAAAGATCCTTTGAAATTTCCCAAGTAACGGTGGCAATTAAGAGGGAGTCATTCCTTAAAGAGCTGTCATTAATTGCTCTTAAAGAAGACTTCAAAGCCAACTTCTTCAAACCAGAAGCGCAGCTACAATCCTGTGCCAGCAGGAGGCACAGACTGGTAATGACTTCACATCATCCTAGCTTCAACGGCACAGACCTCTGCTTCGACCCAGAAGCTCAACCTCCTTCATCAAAGACTTGAGAAACACCATTGCATCCAACACAAGTCCGTCTGCCGCTCCAAAAGCAGAGTAACCTCGTTAGCCTGAAGCACAACCTACTCGTCGCCCTAAAGCACAGTGACTTTACTACTCGAAACACAGCCTACTTATCGCTCAAACGCACTGAGGTTCCATCGTCTTCAAAACATAGTCCACTCGTCGCCTGAAAGTGCAGAGGCTCCATTGCCTCCAAGAGAACAGTCTACTCATTGCACCATAAGCACATCATCACTAAAACCTCACTAGAGGCGCAAGTTGCATGGTCCCACCCAATTGGTTTGTTTAAAACTGCCACTCTCAAAGATAGGACAAAGGTTGATCATATTGATAAGTGCAAATATCTTATCATTTGGTTTAAAACTCAGATAAGGACGAAGTTTGCTCTTTTGATAAAGGTCGTATTAAGTTAATTTATTTAAACCGATAGCCTCTTGAAGATCAAACAGAATCCTACTCTGAGATGAAATCTAAGATCTACTCCGCTTCATCTAAACAGAGGATTCCCAGCAATAGACATGTGCCATGTGTCTCCTTCTTCGGTTATTTTGATAACCACCCGAGATCTCGGTAGAGGAGAATTTCGACGTCCGCCATGTGTCAACTCAGTAGAAGCTCGTACCGTGCAATGACAGCAGATTCCTTCATATCTCAAATTCGAGTGCACATCGCATATGTGCCCCCATTCTCCTATAGATAGAAAGAGTTTTTCCTTCAACAAAAAAAGAAGGAGGACACACACAGAGAGAAAAGAAGCAAAAGGCAAAAGAAAGTGCTTCGAAGTCTTCAACTCCGGCATCATCTTGATCGGTTACCCTAGAGTTCCATCAAAGGTAGCAGAAAGCCAAAGCAAGCCCAACTCGTCGTCAGAGCGTCAACGAAGTAAAGGAGCCGCTGCAGTTCTCGATCTCCACCGTCACACTTTTCCAGAATTCTTGTACTTAGATTTTCTCACATAGGAATCGATTGTACCTTTTTTTCAAGTTCAATAAACAAAAAGTTTGTATAACCTTTTGTGATGTCGAATAAAATGGCGACTATGCTAGGGAACGACCTTCTCCTCCAACGAGAAGGTGGTGACACAATCTGACAACAAATTGCTAGGATCTTTCCAAAAGATGTTGGTCGTATGCTTTGACCAACAAGCTTTTGAAGATATCATTTCTGAAGAGAAGTCGAGTCCTTCGAAGCGGTTCGTAAAACCGAAGAAGACTCGGCGTGTCTGGGTATCCAAGGCGGCTGTGATGAGCAGCATGACAGAGGGGACTGCGATCCAGAACGCTCTAAATGTTGAAGTCCCGGAGAAGATTTTGGCTACTGCGGCCATACTATCTCACTCGACTCCCACTTTGGGAAAATACGACGAGGAAGACAGTGCCCTAATGGCGGTCCTGACGAGGGCTCAACGTCGAAGGAAGCGCACGGTGGTTCAACCCCTCACAAAGGAAGCATTGCCGACGAGAAGATATGTCTTCGACAGAATGGCCTTCCCATCAGGCGAGCCCTCTTTGGATTCTAAATAGTATGCACCCGCTGGGGGTAGTAGGAAGAAATCCAAGGCAGTACATGCCTCGTGCAAAAAATGTACTATGCTAATAACTGACCAAAGGCCTGCGATGCCAATCACATGCGCAGCCGATGGGAAGTTATACAAAACTGGTCCCCGTGTTTCGATGCCTTGACCAGTTAAACCCCTTTGTCGCTTAAGCACTCATGTACGTGATGCAAGCCAGGGAGTACATCCTATGGAGAACGACTAATGTAAGTAGCATTGCTGTAAGCATGATAGGAGTCTGCCTCGCCAGACCCTCTCTGATCGTATCCGTATGCAGCTTCCCTACGCGCACAATAGGGGTACAGAGGTGGAGGACTTGACGCTTTCACACAAGTGTAAAGCGGAAGAGGAATCTACAGCACAGGGCACGCCTAAATCAAGGCATCTTTGTACCCAGATTACCATCAACTGTTGCTGTGAACAGGCAGCCACCGTGCTGCCGAGGAGGCGTTCTATCTTCCATAGACTACAGCCAGCGTCAACCGAACGTCAGAGGTTCGACAAGGGGTCGGCAAGCGCAGACGAAGATGAACTCCGTGTCGCTATGTGCAACGCGGCACAGGGTTCTCAATCTCTCAAAAAGCTACCCAAGAATCCTTCCATCTCAGCCACCAAGCCCAAGAAGCATCCCGAGAGTAGCAAGGCGAAGGTACCCAACACATGTGTGTTCCAAGGCACGCGTTCCAAATCTCCGTTGGGTACCATGTCAGACGTCGGGGGTAGCCAACCCCCCATCGTCCATGACAACGCCGTATTCCAGTCTGAGAAGGAACCATATGATACAGATGCCTCCACAGGCGCAAGTAGCCACCAGATTGGGGGTAGCAACCGCAATTAGTCTGAGGAAGACCGCAACATTCCAGTTCATCCTCAAGATGATGAGGCGCAGGCATCTGAGCCGGAGAGCGAAGGGTCTACTGTCCCTTCCCCCATCCACACATAAGGTCCGTATTTATGGCCGATGGCAACGAGGCGGACAATAGTGAAGTGCCTGACC
Source organism: Iris pallida (assembly GCA_029216955.1). Classification (NCBI taxonomy): domain Eukaryota; kingdom Viridiplantae; phylum Streptophyta; class Magnoliopsida; order Asparagales; family Iridaceae; genus Iris; species Iris pallida. Next base: position 25,439,133 of record JANAVB010022597.1, read on the forward strand.
AGCCAAAACGTATCAAAACTCTCGAGACGAACCTAGATACGTTAAATGCTACAATAAAATCCTTATCTTCAATCGTACTAGAGATCAAGGGGAGTTTGGTCCCCACAGCCTCTACACCTGTGCTTGACCCGGCAGCTAAAGACGGATCCAGTAAGCTGTCCATCATCAACCAAACAGCACCATCATCATCTAGTCCATCAACCACAAGACCTGCAATATCAACCGAGATACGGCAGGCCATCAAGGAACTGTATGCTCGCTATGATGCCAAAGAGAAGCAAGCAGCAATCCGAAAGATGGGGATTCGACAGCCATATCCTGTCGAGTGGGACAACGTAGTCTACCCTCCCAAATACAATCTACAGACGCTCATGCCCTTCGATGGAAAGGAGTCTCCTCGACGATACTTGAGGTACTTCGCCTCAGTAGCAGGGAACCTACCAAAGAACGACGCCCTCCTCACCAATATATTCATAGGATCCCTGTAGGGGGTAGCCTATGAGTGTTCTGCAGTCTTCCGTACGACTGTATTTTATCGTTCGAGGACTTGAAGACTCCCTTCATCGACTGATTCTATGAAGTAGGGATGGACATGACGATATCAACTCTCATGGAGGTCGTCCACAGAGATAAAGAGCCTGTCCGCGTATACATCGAGCACTTTCACCCGGCAGCTTTGAGGCTACCGCCTGGCTTGCCCGAGCCCATGCTTATGGACTCATACCGCAAGAACATGCTGCCTACAATCAAATTGTGATACAGTGCTCCTTGCACAGAGTGGACGTCTTTCATTACAGAGGCAGATGTGGCACAAAGGAAAGCCCAAGATGCACAGCTCCTGGGATTAAACTTTCTTTTTCTCGAAGATAAGGGGAGACGCTCGTCTAGCAACAACCCCAAGGACGGAAAAGACAAACAAGACATGACCGTCAACATCTCCAAAGGTTTAGTAACCATGAACCCCAAGTCTGCAGAAGAGCAGAAGTCGAGGAAGACTTACTCCTTCAACGATAAGGATACGTTGGAACTCTTCGATATGCTAACGAAGAGTGGCAAGCTGTCTCTCCCAACACCAAAGTGCCCCGACGAAGTAGGGAAGGTGGACAACCCTAAATACTACCATTATCATAGTATGTCCACCATTCGATACGAGATTGCTACGTGTCAAAAAGACAGATTCAGCACCTCATCGATGCCAAAGTTATATCACTTGACTATGAAGAAAAGACTGTCACCGCCAAGATGGTCACTCTCTAGTTTGGAAGTTTACCAACCACGGAGGCACATGACGGGGTCGTCCCCATCCCAAGGGCGATAATGGAAGTAGTCAATCTTCCACCAGTGCATGATAATGCTCAAGGGCTCATCCAGTTCTCCATACCATGAGGCGAGGTCATGTGGGTCCACCCTGACTTCACTTCCCATATGATGGCACCTACAACCCCCTCTGTCAAAGGAAAGAAGGTCAGGACATGTCGCATGGTCTCGGTATCGACCGATGACATCCTGTTGACCACTCGTTCGATACGACAGCAAGAGAAGAACCAAGCTCCAGATGAGGCATCACCTCCACCAACTACAACCCCTGCTCCTGATACATCGGAAGCAGGACCGTCTCGGACTCCTACTGCAGATAGACAGAAGCAAAAGGAGGTTCGCTTCGACAAACTTCTGAGGAAAGACTCGGCAGTAGGGCTTATCAAACCCTACAACTTCGACATACTGGCACAGCTAGCTGATACCCCGGCTAGATTGTCATTCTTCGAGATACTTCGTCTCTCCAAAGAGACCCGAGATGCGCTCAACGAAGCCTTGCACAACGCCGAGTCCTTTCTCACTCAGGTGCGACCACCCAAGAAAGACCCTGCGGCCTGCCCACATTGTCATAGTGTGGTCGAAGCCCCAGTATCACTTTCACCCAGCAAGACATTCTGCTGAAGAATAACCGGCATAATAGGTCTCTATACTATACAGGGTATGTCGGTGCTATTAAAGTCGATCGCATCCACATCGACCCAGGCTCCTCTCTCAGTATCCTCCCAAGGAGTTTGCTCCAAACTCTAGGGATTCTGGTGCATCGGCTGACTGCATCGAACACAACAATCAGCGGCTTCAACACAGAAAAGAGCGAGCCCCTGGACAAAATTCGCTTGAAGTGCCAAATAGGCGACCTCCACACTGAAGTGACTTGCTATGTCATCGGCGCTGGCATAAACTACAATATGCTGTTGGGACGACCATGGATTCATGAGTACATGATCGTTCCTTCTACTCTCCATTAATGCATGAAGTACGTAACCAGCGACGGGACTATTAAGACCGAATTACCTGACATCGACCCGTTCCGGGGACTTGAAGCCTACTGTACGGATGCTGATCTGTACAAGTCACTCCCCTGGGACGATGAGAGCAATGATGCTGACGATGAGGCAAAGACGGCCTCAAAAAGTGCAGCGGTTACTGAAGAACCACTAAAGGTCCGACTGAAGGGAAAACCCCCAAGGTATCAATACCCCTCGTTGTCAAGCTCCGAGGCAAAGCGCCATCTTCGTCCTCGGTGACGTCAGATGATGGCCAGGTGCCTATACGAATAAGGCTATCCCGGAGGTCTCCAAAGCCAACCACGAAGGCGCAGGAACCTCCGACCGTAGCCCCCTTGGTGGTCAAGCTAAAGGAGAAGCGTCCTCCCCCTCCTCCCTCGACAGCCCTAGTCCTCACCGATGAGGAGCTAAGAGACTATGTCTGCGCCGATACCGAAGCGCACTCTTTAGATGATGTAATCCATCGGATAAAATTTCTCATTTATTAATAGAAAGTTGTCTTCGAATTACTCTTGTGCATGTTGGAACACTAGATATTTCTTAGACAACTCTCTATGTATGCTACAAACACAAGTGACAACCACCAACCTTGTGAGCCGAGTTGTCCCTTCCTGGGACTCTTACTTCCTAGTTCCAGCAAGGAAGACGGAGGAGGTGCCCATCATCTTTGGTCGATTAGAGCATCCTCAGAGACTAACGCTAGGAGAACCTGTCACAACCCGCTCTCGAATAATCGGATAAGAGTCGGATACGTCCAGCCTACGTTGGAAGACTCAACTTAGTAAGCTGTACCAAGCTAGGAAAACTAACAAGTCAATATAAATAAGTGCAAATCACAGCATCTACAAATAATTCCAGAAAGATCACCATAATCCATAAGTCCATATAACATGAAGGTACCAGAGTCAACAGGAATGAAATACGCTATGAACACTAAAAATATCTAGGAGTAAAGCTAAACAGTCTAACCTGAAGCCTCTAGCTAAGTCGTGTCTCTATCCTGCTCAGCTAAGATCCCGGGCTATGGCCCATAAGGTGGAATAATATCCTGCAAGTACACCTGCAACATATCCAGTCAAGAGTGGAGCAAAGTACAGTTCTAGGTAATGAACAAGAACCTCATGATATGGAAATGAGTACAGGAGAAAATAAAATATAAAGTATAGGAAAGAACATAAAAGTACAGGAATGTAAGTACATAAAATAAAGTACAAGAATGTAAACCATGAACCTGAAGTACAAAAATTACATATGCACAATATTTGAAATACAACTAGCATATGTGACCGGCTGGAGTGAGTACAGGAATAAGTACAGGAGTACATGAATATCGGAATGGCTTAGGACCCGCATGCACGGTACAAGGCCTGAGCTATCTACATGAATATCAGAATATTGGTGTGGCCACATAGCTAGTGTATTTCCCCTCCCCGACCACAAGTAAGTACAAGAACATGAAAGTACAAGAGCACATGATATCGTGTCACATCGTGTCATCAAGAGAAGTACAAGAGACGTATGTAAATGTACAAGACCATAGAATGTACTTGCCTTGCTCCGGGTGATAAGGGTAGTAAATAAAGCTAAATGACCTCCTGGTTTTAGTACAAGTTGGTTAGGATAAATGCCAACAATGCTAACCTAGTTCTCTTGTTTAGCTAGAAGCTTAACTAGCAAACTTAACTACAGTCCTTTTAGTAATTTAAGATATCTATAATGGTAAAGAGGTGAATTATCAATTTGTTTAGAACATAATTGTCTTAAAATAAAATTAGCTTGTTCAATATTAATTGGAACTAAATCTTAAGTTTAATCGAATAACAGTAGCATGCAATTTCAGGCAATTATCACACGATATCTTATTTAGGAAAAGTCCTAAAGTATCATAGTTATAACAAAATGTATTCAAAACTGAATTACTGCTCCAATCCAGATCACCCTTAGCCCATTGATTAAAACACATCCATCCACTCTAATGTTAAATCAACCCATCATAGTCCCAGTAGGCCTCGCCCATTTTACCATGGCCTAACCCCCAAGTTTAACAAAGTCTAAAATACATAGGCCAACTTACCACATAACACAATTTCTATTAAAGTGTTAATACACCTGAAAGTATGGCCCAAGCCATCAGTAATTTAGCAACTTGGAAACAGTAGAATCTGGAAGGAACACTATCTCTAGAAGAAATCAACCACAGTACTAGCCAACCCAAGTTACAAACCCAACTAGCCCAACTACAGATTCTAACTCACTATTATGCTCATACAAAAATATATAAAAACTCAGCAAAATAACTTAGGCCCAACACTCTACTCTACTGTACTAAATTTAAACATAAAGGCTATACCCTCTCTCTTCTGCAAATGCAATACAACCGACTCCAACACAACCTGTGTCCCATCTGCTCGAGGCACCCGACATCCCTACTGGACACAACTCAACTGAGTCAATGCTAACTGGACACGAACCTACAACAGACACAAACGCAATGCTGGGACATAATACTTGCTATGAACACAAGCTCTGTTCGAAAAACATAATCCGTGTCAAGAACAAGGCTCGAGTAAAGATCAAAATCTAACATGTTGGGATTGATCGATCAAGAATATGATGCTGCTACCAAAGCGAAGCTAAATTGCCGCTTGCCGAAAGTTCACTCCTCGTCAGCGCTGGTTCAGACATAAAAACAAATGGTTTGTGAGCAAAATTCCTAGAAGAACGATCGAGTCCTGCTCGTTCAATCCGATCAAAAAAATTATAGAAACAAGCAAAAGGGGATTCAAAGCGTATACTTACAATCAAGAAGAATCGAATTCGTTCTCAAATCCCAACAAATAGATCACAGCAAGACTCGTGTGACACCGTCCTTACTGTCAAACGACAGTTTGAACGATCAAAACTCTACTGATCCGAGGATCAGGAAAAATTCCCAAAGCTAACAAAAATGGAAATAAATCAAAATACTAACCCAGAGTTTGTTGAGTTCTTGATCGATCCAACAATCCTCAGCGATCAACCCATCAATGGTATGGATCACGATCCAAAAATCGCAGATCGCCAAGCTCGCTCCGATCTTGATCTCCGCCGATGGAGTGTGAAGAGGATCGACGAGGAAGAAGGTTTGCCGTTGAAGGAACGTCACTCTTCGATGATGGATAGAACAGCCCCGAATCGAGAATTCACGATGGAACAAAGGGAAGAATCATTGCTGGGACATGAACGCGCAGCTGAGGCTTCGAAGAACAGAGCATGCCTAGCCACTGAGATGACCAAGATCTAACTTTGCCATGGCTGGCCAATCCTCTTTCTTGGATTTTAGGGTTAGGGAATTTAGAAAAGAAGGATAAATGAAGGAAGCTAACTTTGTCTCCAGAAATTTGTTAGTCCAGCCAAATGAAGAAGAGAGGAAGCAATGGCTTATATATAGTGTGTGTGGTCGTTGGCAAAAACTTGGAGAAGGGGTCAGAAGGAGGGAAATTTTTGGTGTATTGAAATTTGTTTTCATGTTGTACACGTAGTGGGTTAGAGAGTAGCAAAAATTGTTTGGAGGAAAATTTCCCTTCACTTCTAACCATCAGCCCATAGACACAATATGTGTGATTAGGAGACTGGGCCACCAACAGAGCCCAAATAATTTGTCTGGCTAAAAAAATATAGAAGATATAATCTATAACATATAATAACAACACACTAAACTAATTTAGTTAAAAACTTTAATTTTTGTAAATAATTATATAACTATTATTTCAAACCATGGAAAAATAATATATATTTTGATATCAGGAAAGTAGGGTTACAAATCACCTCCCCTTAGAAAATTTCGATCTCGAAATTCCAAGGGACGACAATCATATTTTAAAAAAAAAAAAAATCCAAAATCAAAGTAATTGTTCACCAATATCACAAGTTATTTATTGCATTTGAAAATTCTCAAAAACAAAATTAAGATCAAGCAACAAACTGGGATGGCGCTCCTGCATCTCATCCTTGCACTCCCACGTGGACTCTCCAGGAGAGTGGTATTTCCACATGACCCTGACAAGTGGTATAGTCTGATTCCGCAGTTGCTTCTCCCTCCTATTAGGGATCTTCATCGACTGCTACACGTAGGTCAAGCTCGGACCCACCTCTAGCTCTGAGTGATCGACGACATGACTAGGATCTGGAATGTAGCGGCAAAGCTGGGACACGTGAAAGACATCATGTACTCCCTCGAGGCTAACAGGAAACGCTAGTCGATACGCAACCTCGTCAATCCGTACTGTCTCGTCGAAGGGCCCGATATATCTGGAACTGAGCTTTCTGCCTCTGCCAAATCGGATAGTTCCTCCGGTCAGCGAGATCTTCAGAAACACCATGTGTTCAACTGCAAACTCTAGAGCCGTCTGCTGCTGTCCGCCTAGTGCTTCTGCCGATCTTGTGCAACTATGTGACACTCTGAACCTTGAGACCAAGTCCACACAAGAAGTTAAAATAACACGCTTTGACAATGATCGAGGATCAAACAGGCACAAGGTGGAATGAATTTTCAATTACGATTTAGAGGAGCAAAACCATGAAGGCACGATCTTCTAAGCATGATCAATTTCAAAAGTTTAACACAACTGAACTATAACAAGATAGGAAGATCATGGTTTAGACAAGACATGCTATTACAAGTACATTTGATATAAAAACCTGGTAGGACGAAATCAAATCTAGCAAGATGTATATATTAAAAAAAATCAAATGATTCAACGCTAAAATGCAAGAAGAGGGACATTACAAGGGTTGATTGAGAAAATGTATGGAACTACCCAGGAGATGTTAGTACTAGATCAAGGTGAAAGTACAAGGATTTGTGATCCTCAAAATTCAACAATTATGTGAAAAACAATATAGTCTCTATGGTATCTGAGATCATATAGCCATTTGAAATCACTTTACTTAGAATCCCTGCCTTGCCAGTATACATCTGACTGCAGTGGACTTCCTGCTCCGTGACTCAAATAGTAATATGTCACCGAGTACCCTATCAACTTTATCCATTCGAACAAATGTTAACAAAACAACTCAAGAGGTCGAAATATGAAGAATTTAGGACAAAGTCTCAATAATATCCGAACCTACGAATGTCTGAAATCACTTCAACTTAGAGTTCATGCCTTACCAGTACGCTGCTGGCTGCAGTGAACCTCAGTCTCCGTAATCCAGGCAGTGGTTGCAGTGCACAACTGCCACATCCCAATAGGTCATCGAATAGTCTTTCAAACTTATCCATAGGAATTTTTAAAAATTTCAAGGAATCCAAAATGAGTTTCAATAGTCCAAGTCACGATAATGGTGAGATTGTCTATCTGTTAGAATACAAGGGTTTATTAGGTACTAAGAAGCAATAAGGGATCCAATCAAGGAGTAGTGAGTATTAAAAGGACAACAAGGAGATTTTAAATTTTAAACAGGGAATGAAGTTTCAAACAGTAATCGAAATCCCAAATAAAACCTAGAATGGTTACAAGATTTTATATAGGGGACATAATTCCCGGATTGGTAACGAAGTCCCAAAGGTGGCATAGAAGCAAGGTATCATATAGAAGACAAAGTCTCGAATTAAGGACCAGAAACCTTGTACAGGAATCAAAGTATAACAAAATATCAAAAGGTAACAGAGTCTCGAACAATACCTCGAATGGAAAGAATTTCAATAGGAAACAAATCTTAGATAGGAAATCAAATATCAACAAAGTCATGAATATGACACAAAATCTCGAATAGGAAGCAAGGTTACGAAGAGTGAATGGAAGGCATGTATCAATTAGTGAATGGAATACAATGTATTGGATTGTAAATATGAAACAACCGGATCTCAATTAAGTTTGAAACAAAGCCGCAGATAAATAACAATCTCGAATAGAAAATAAAATCAGGAATAGGAAATAGAATCTCAAAAAAGCATCAATAGACGCGAAAGTTCAAACAAGGTTTCAAAATGATATTTCGAGTAGGAATAAATCTTGAATAGTACAAAGTTCAAATAGGGAACAAAATTTTCAAATAGAAGCCAACAATAGAAAGCAAAGTCATGAATAATGAATATGAAAACATGGTAACGAATAGCGGATATGAAATAAGTGAAATCTCAAAATAGGAAACAAGATCAAATAAGATCGTAAACATAAACGAATTCTTGAGTAAAACAAGTCACAAATAGGAAATAAATCTTATAGGGAACGAGTCAACATTTCAAAGATAAAAAAATAAAATCTTCAAGTCTCGAATAGAAGCAGATTCAAACAATGTTTTGAATGGGCACAAGATTTCGAATAGAACAAAATCTTGATTCAAGAAAGAACAACATGGATAATAAATATGAAGCAGGTTATCGAACAACAACAAAATCTTGAATACGAGCAGAGTTACAAACAAGATTCTAGAATAGGAAGCAACCTCTCAAAATATTTCTCGGATAGCAATCAAGGTTTCAGAATAAAAAACAAAGTCTAATGATTTTTGAATAGAAAATAAGGAGGTTTTGAGAAACGATCTAGGTGCTAAGAGAAATCTAAGGGAAGACTAGATTACAAATCACGATCCATGGTTTTCTCCAACCATACAAGAGAATCCTTCTGTATTCAATCTGTCTTCAGTATTCCTCTGGGACCGAAATCACTTCAACTTCTTCAGCTGTCTTGACGTAGGCTGGTCTTCGCGGCAATATTCCATGCGGTTGCTGAATTTGGAGAGGCGGGTCCCCTTGCTGTAGTCCTGGTGCTCCTCGTGCTCGTCCTTGGGCAGTGTGATCAATGGTCTCTGGACAAGGGCAAAAATTGTAAGTGATCGTCATATGAATCTGAGTCTAGATCTTCTATTGGGGCTGGAGCGCAGGACCTTTGATAGGAATATACGACTGCTGTCGTGCTGGCTGCTGAGATCCTGATGCTCCTCGGCCTTTGTGATCCACGACTTGTTGGCAATCTTTTATTTGGTGGGCAGAAGATCCACAGAACAGGCAGAGTTCGAGTCTTTTGCAAAACATGTCAACCTGATGTCCCGTCCTTTTGTAGAATACACAATAGAGGTAGGTCTGAGTCTGCTCCTGATGATACGGCTGGTGGTGTAACCGAAGAAGCGCCGACTAAGTGTGGCGATGCTTTGCGAATCCATAGTAGTTGCTATCCCCATCATAAGTCTTCTTGTCTCTCCTGGGCTTCAGCTTTCCATCTCGTTCTATTGTCTGTGCTACATTCAAAATCTCCTGGCAGGTGGCTCCAAGCTTCAGAGGAGTCGGGTCCTCAAAGACTTGGATGATCTTCAGTGGCGGCCCCAGGTTCTCGATCTGTTCCTCGGTGCAAGATATGTGCTCAGTGTCGGGGAAGTCCAAAGGTCTGAGAGTCTGGAAGTCAGAAGTCCTTACTGGCTCAGAGAGTGCATCCACAGGTCTGGCTTAAAAAAGTACAGCTTGCTCCCTTTGGGCATCGAAAAACTCTTAAAACATCTCCATCAACTGCGTACTACCCATGGGGAGAGTAAGACGATAGAAGGTAGTGGAAGCTCAAAACCCTCAAGTGTAGGTGGTCAACCATTCCGGTGTTACGTGCTTGAACTATCTGAAAAAAACAGAAAACTATTAAAATGACCTATACCTAAAACAACAAGTGTTTATAGAATATTAATATACCCGATGTAGCCAATTTCCTATGTTGTGATCAAGTTTCCCTAGTTTAATCAAGTCCCCCAATAGTACACTAATACCTAGGTACCATTAGGATAAACCTGCATGGACCACCACTAAAAATATGTCACGACCTGCTCCCGAATAATCGAACACGAGTCGGACATGCCCAACCTATGTTGGAAGACTCAATATGAATAAGTACAAATCATAACATCTATAAACGATCCCAGAAAGATCACCATAATCCACAAGTCCATATAACGTAAAGGTACCAGAGTCAACATGAATGAAATACGCTATGAACACTAAAAATATCTTAGAGTAAAGCTAAACAGTCTAAACCTAAAGCCTCTAGCTAAGTCATGTCTCTATCCTGCTCAGCTAAGATCCCGTGCTCTGGCCCATAAGGTAGAACAATATTCTGCAAGTACACCTGTAACATATCCAGTCAGGAGCGAAACAAAGTACAGTTCTAGGTAATAAAGAAGAATATTATGATATGGAAATGAGTACAGGAGAACATGAAATATAAAGTACAGGAAAGAACATGAAAGTACAAGAATGTAAGTACAGGAGATAAAGTACAAGAATGTAAACCATGAACCTGAAGTATAAGACATGACATGTGCACAATATTTGAAATATAATTAGCAGACCGGCTGGAGTGAGTACAAGAATAAGTACAGGAGTACATGAATATCGATACGGCTTAGGACCCGCGTGCACGGTGCAAGGCCTAAGCTATCTACATGAATACCAGAACATGGGTTTGGCCACATAGCTAGTATATTTCCCCTCTCCGACAATAAGTAAGTACAAGAACATGAAAGTACAAGAGCACATGATATTGTGTCACATCGTGTCATCAAGAGAAGTACAAGAGATGAATGAAAATGCACAAGACCATATAATATATTTGCCTTGCACCGGGTGATCAAGGGTAGTAAATAGAGCTGAATGTCCTCCTAGTTTTAGTACAAGCTGGTTAGGATAAATGCCAACAGTGCTAGCCTAGTTATCTTATTTAGCTAGAAGCTTAACTAGAAAACTTAACTACAGTCCTTTTAGTAATTTAAGATATCTATAATGGTAAAGAGGTAAATTATCAATTTGTTTAGAACGTAATTGTCTTAAAATAAAATTAGCTTGTTCAATATTAATTGGAAGTAAATCTTAAGTTTGATCAAATAACAGTAGCATGCAATTTCAGGCAGTTATCACATGACATCTTATTTAGGAAAAGTCCTAATGTATCATAGTTATAACGGAATGTATTCATAACTAAATTACTGCTCCAATCCAAATCACCCTTAGCCCATTGACTAAACCACATCCATCCACTCTAATGTTAAATCAACCCATCATAGTCCTAGTAGGCCTCGCCCATTTGACCATGGCCTAACCACCAAGTTTAACAAAGTCTAAAATACATCCCAACTTACCACATAACACAATTTCTATTAAAGTGTTCATACACCTGAAAGTATGGCCCAAGCCATCAGTAATTTAGCAACTTGCAAACAATATAATCTGGAAGGAACACTATTTCCAGAGGAAATCAACCACAGTACTAGCCAACCCAAGTTACAAACCCAACCAGCCCAACTACAGATTCTAACTCAATATAATGCTCATACAAAAATATATAAAAACTCAGCAAAATAACTTAGGCCCAACACTCTACTCTACTGTACTAAATTTAAACATGAAGGCTATACCCCCTCTCTTCTGCAAATGCAATACAACCGACTCCAACACAACCAATGTCCCATCTACTCGAGGCACCCGACATCCCTACTAGACACAACTCAACTGAGTCACTGCTAACTGGATACGAACCTACAACAGACACAAATTGCAACGCTAGGACATAATACTTGCTACGAACACAAGCACTGTTCGAAAAACATAATCTGTGTCAAGAACAAGGCTCGAGTAAAGGTCAAAATCCAACCCGTCGGGATTGATCGATCAAAAATATGATGCTGCTACCAAAGCGAAGCTAAATTGTCGCTTGCTGAAAGTTCACACCTCGTCAACGCTGGTTCAGACATAAAAACAAATGGTTTGTGAGCAAAATTCCTAGGAGAACATTCGAGTCGTGCTCGTTCGATCCGATCAGAAAAATTATAGAAACAAGAAAAAGGGGATTCAAAGCGTATACTTACAATCAAGAAGAATCGAATCTGTTCTTAAATCCCAACAAATAGATCACAGCAAGACTCGTGTGCCACTGTCCTTACTGTCAAACGACAGTTTGAACGATCAAAACTCTACTGATCCGAAGATCAGGAAAAATTCCCCAAAGCTAACAGAAATGGAAATAAATCAAAATACTCACCCGGAGTTTGTTGAGTTCTTGATCGATCCAACAATCCTCAGCGATCAACCCATCAATCGTATAGATCATGATCCAAAAATCGTAATCGCTTCGATCTTGATCTCTGCCGATAGAGTGTGAAGAGGATCGACGAGGAAGAAGATTTGTTGTTGAAGGAACATCACTCTTCGATGATGGAGAGAACAGCCCCGAATCGAGAATTCATGATGGCACGAAGGGAAGAATCACTACTGAGGCTTTGAAGAACATAGCACGCCTAGCCACCAAGATGACCAAGATCTAACTTTGTCGTGGTTGGCAAATCCTCTTTCTTGGATTTTAGGTTAGGAAATTTAGAGAAGAAGGAGAAATGAAGGAAGCTACTTTGTCTCCAGAAATTTGTTAGTCCATCCAAATGAAGAAGAGAGGAAGCAATGGCTTATATATAGTGTGTGTGGCCATTGTCAAAAACTTGGGGAAGGGGTCACAAGGAGGGAAATATTTGGTGTATTGAAATTTTTTTCATGCTGTACACGTGGTGGGTTGGAGAGTAGCAAAAATTGTTTGGAGGAAAATTTCCCTTCTCTCCTAACCATCAGCCCATAGACACAATATGTGTGATTAGGAGACTGGGCCACAAACAGAGCCCAAATAATTTGTCTGGCTAAAAAAATATAGAAGATATAATCTATAACATATAATAACAACACACTAAACTAGTTTAGTTAAAAACTTTAATTTCTATAAATAATTATATAACTATTATTTCAAACCAAGGAAAAATATTATATATTTTGATATTTGAAAAGTGGGGTTACAGAACCAGAACCCGATAACAGCAAGATGCAACTCTACCGTTATGCTACTCAATCCAAACACCTCATCCAGAAGATGGGTTACGACTTTAATAGCAACAAAGGACTCAACTATGGTAAAGGTCGACGCCTTTCTTTACGAACTCGAGCTCCAAAGGAAAAGGCTCAAAACTATTACCAGTGCACCCGCCGGGGGTTGGGTTATGTTACACCTACTTCAACTTCAGAAGACTCAGAGACGGAAGTCATGATGCATTCACACTCTTCTAATTCCTCAACCTGGGACTCTGACACCAGTACCGGTCAGGTCTTCAAAAAGATGTTGTCCGCTAACATGGTTTCCACAAATCCTCCAGTCGAGGAAGAAGGCCAAATGTTCGAATACTTCGAAGATGAACCCTGGGCGCAGCAGCGCCTAGGATCTCAATGGGAATGGCATTTCGAACAGTGAAAACCTCCCATATCCCAGTAGGTGTTCACGTATTCCGTTAAAAGAATTTATCCCTTCTATACCTCTCCATCGTAGAAAACTTTCTACGTCCATATTACCTCTGAATTGATTCCCTACACCTTAGTCAAAGTCGCGTCTACCATGTCTATATTTCCTCTAAGTAGTCACCTCTCCCTGATGACTCTATGTTGTCATAACTATCTAGAAAATATTTCACGTCCATATTACCTCTGAAGTGTTATTCTATACTGTGTCTACCATTACCTCTGAGTAGTCACCACTTTCTATGATAACCTTGAGTTATCATAATTCTCTGGAAAACATTTTATGTCCATATTACCTCTGGACTGTTATTCTAGTGAAGGATGCTGGCCATGTCCATATTACCTCTGAGTAGGCAACCCTTCCATGACAATCCCCCGCGGTTGTTATTTATAGAACCCTTCACGTCCATACTAGCTATGAGTCGTTATATCCCTCGTAGAGTCTATCCTTTCCATGTCTATATTCCCTCTAAGTAAGGAAAGTGTCTCCACAAAAATTCTCGTATTTACCATGTCCATATCACCTCTGAGTAAACAACCTGATCCTAATAGAGTTATCTCCTCTAAGGGAATTCTTACCTCTGTACAAGATTTACAACCACAAAGACAGAGAGAAGAAGAAAGCCAAAATTTCATATATAATGAGATGGTGTTTTCTATTACAAAAATAGTCTCTCATAAACTGAGAGACAAGAAGAAGAAAGAAAGAAGTCAAAATTGAGAAGATTGGTTCCTAAGCTCTTCTAACTGGCTCCTCAAAGGAGCCCTTTGATGCTTGGCCAATGCTTGGGCCCTCCGCTCAGCCTCCCGACGTCGAACAGCTTCATCTTTGACAGAGGACATAGCTTGGCGCACAAGGGCCAACTCAGCCTGACGAACTCCATTGCTCTCCTTCTTCTGAGCTAGAGCTTCGAAACGTTGGCGAAAGACCTCCTTTCGATCCTCTGACTTCCTCAGGTCACTCTCAGCAAGGGCCAAAGTCTTCTCCAATTACTAAATCTGCTCTCGGAGGTCTTTGCATTACTCCTCTGTGTCTGCATGATGATGGGCCCGAATCTCATCAGCATCGGTCACCTTCTTGAGTGCAACCTCGATTTTCGCAAGACGAGCCTGTAAATCCTGACGTCGCCGTTCATACTGGGACATTTCAGAAGCTATTTTCTCAAACTCTTTAGCAATCAGAGTCGGGACATTGCGTTCGAGATTCTGCAGCTCCAAGGCAATAGCTTCTGACTCGGCCATTAGGTTGGCTATTACGTCCGCCTTCATCTTACATTCAGGATAATGGCACAGAAGCAACTACTGACCATCAACAATAAGGCGAACACGTTTGAGTGAGTCATTATGTTGTAAGATGCCCTTCAAACCATGTAACAGAGCATAATAGATGGTTCCTAAGAGGACATCCGAAAAATACTTGTTATCCGCTAAGCTCGTTGAGGTCATGGGAGAAGCTGGGACAGTGGCAATCTCCAAACTCCGTCCGAATACTAAGACCGGAATAGGAGAAGCCACAGGTAGGACACCCAACAACGTAGGAGGTACAATCGGCTCTTCAACCATTCCTGTAACCGAGGCCGATTCTGCAGTGATCTCCTTGGTCAGTATTTCATCAATCGGTTTGTCGGCCGCATCCTCGACCAGTTCTGCAACAATGACATTGGCAGCCACATCGACGGGTCTTACTGAGGCCTCCTCGTTCGTCTCCCCAAGGACTCGATCAGCCAACCCTTCAATGGCCTCATCCGTAACTGTTCAGATGATCTTTTCGATAAACCTTTCGATGGTGGACCCCTCGGCAGCTTTTTCGGTCAATACTTCAACCACTTCCTCAATCGGCCCCTCTACCGGACGATTCTTTGCCTCATCCGACACAACAGAGTCATCTTCCAAATAAGGAGGAGACGCAATGACAGGATCGGGGTAAAGGCTTCAGCTTTCGTATTTACCTCCCCTCCGGTTGGCTCCACAGAAGTTATAGGTAACCTCGCAGGGTCCTGCGGAGATGAAGCCAACGGCTCCAAAGGGCCCCAAGTCTCGTACTCAAAAGGAGCAGGAGGAGGGACATCCTCTGAGTCAGAACAACAACAGCTGCAGTCCTCCCCTCGGTCCCAATGGCTCGAGGAACATCGGGCACAGGCTCTTCAGAAAGCTCCCGAAGCCTTTCTGGCCAAGAGGACCCCGCCTACATGAATCAAACAATGATAAGGCATAAAAAGCAGACGTGATGGGCATTTCACCTACAAAGAAACACATGTCATGCTTCTTTTCAAAGTATCCTGAGCTTGACTCAAGTTTGGGACACTTTGAAGGGGGTCTTGTAGAAGCATGAAAAAGTGCAAAGTGTAAATCCCCTAAATTTTTGGATATTTTTTATTATTTATTTGAATTAAATAAGAATTTTTGGAATTTTCTAAGTATCTTGAATTTAATTAGTATTATTATAGATGACCTTAGCCATGATTGAGTTTTCGAGTACAAGATGACTAGGAATTGTGGCACGGAGAGTATAGTCAAGTGGTTTGACTAGTGTATTACCCATGGTAGGGAAGGCCGAGCCATAGGTGTGTTTTAACTAGGAAAACCAGGCCAAGTTGCAATTTAACCCCCACAGATGAATTATTTAATTATTAATTATTTTGTTTACTTTTAGATGACCCGGTTATACTAATTTAGCCCAGACTTGACCCGAACCAACATAAGCCCATGTAGGCATTTAGTGTACGCCATCTAGACATATTTTATGTGAGTACAAATATTTCATATTTATTTCTAGGTATTGATAAATATTTTCTAAAATAATTGTTAGAAGTATAATCTAAGGTATTATTAATATTATATGACATTTTAGATTTTTGTATGATTATTGGACCAGTTAAAATTAGAGGTATAAGGTGGTATAGGTCCTAAAAATCAAGTTGCACCCATCAAAGAAGTCATGAAAATCAAATTGTGCATCCTACAAGTGAACTGCGCAGGAGATAGATTGCGCAACAACTCAATTGCGCAGGCTGAACTGCGCACTCATCCAAGTGCGCTGGCTGACGTGGCCTCGTCATCATTATCTGACAGAGAATCAGATCTTCTGACAGCTGACAGCCCGAAGAACGAGGAAACTGTTCGTTTATCGTGCAGCACAGCGCTCGAGGACAGCTGTACATGAAGCACAATCTGCCAGACTCTCTACAGCACAATTCAATCGAGCGCAATCTGAAGCCAGCACAATTCATGTGGCGTACTCCATCAAGATAACTGACAATGCACACGTGGCCTACATGCCATCAATTACTCACCATGTGGCAACCGTCTGTACACGACCAAGCATATTTCAATCAAACAATGCCATGCATCACATACAGGTGGCCCACGATCGAGTAACTGCCTGCGCAGTTTATTGCTTGCACAATCTAAAGTCTGTGCAATCCATCCTGCGTAACTCAGAATAACTAAAAGTTAGTTATTTCCAGAACTCTATAAATAGAGTTTCAAGTCTTCATTATCATACACGCGTTCAAGTCATCACCAGAGATCATGAGTTCTTGCCAAAGTGCTGCTGAAATCTTCAGAGGCTACCGTCTTCAAAGTTCACATCGTCCAAGGGATAAAGCGATCGTCTTCAAATCGGATTCCTATAGTTGTACTTTTCCAGAATTCTTGTAATCTTCTTACAAAGTTTGTGAAATAAAGATCAACTTTTGTTTTTGTAAACAAAATGGCGACTCTGATGGGGACGACTTTCTCCTCCGACGAGGAAGTAACAACTCAATATGATGTTGCGTCTATCGGAAAGACGCAGAAGACGCTGGTTGTAAAGGTCAACCAGACAGCCTACGAGGAGATGATCAACTCCAGGACCACCCCTCGTACTGCAACAACTTCTGCCACGAGCAAATTTCTTCCAGTGTGGGTCCCCAAGACTGCGGTACAGTCTACTGCCTCTGCTGTTCAGCCTGCTGCACAGTCCACTATCTCTGCTGCTGCCTCTGCTGCGCAGTCTGCTGCTACTACCCATGTGCAGTATGCTGCTCCCCTTGCCAGTACACAAACCACTTCCTATGCTGCTCTGTCAAAGTACAAGACTCTTCTTCTCCTGGCGCAGTTGGCTGCAGCTCTGCCTACACAATCCACCAATCCAGCAACCAGAGTGTAACTCAAGCACTCTCGCATCAAGACTCCTGCTGTACAAGCTGTTGTGACTGTGACCAGAAGACCTTCTGTCAAAACTCCTCATGTGCAACCTGCCAATGTGCCAACAGCTACTTCAACCCATGCGCAAACTGTGCCAGCGCAGTCTAAGAGGGACAGCCCTTTGGCTAATCTCTCTTCTTCTCACAGTAAGGGGAAAAACTCTGCTCCTTTTTCCAAGCATCCTGTTGCTCCAGCGCAACCCACTGGGGGTAGTCTTTTGACTATTCCTCCTCCTCCCCAGAACAAAGGAAACGGCCCGTTGGTCTTTTCTTAAACTTCTTCGTCCCACGACTTGGAAGGCAACGGAGGGAAATGCTCTTTAGCTAACCCTTCTTCACAAAACAAAGGAAAAGGCCCTTTGGTCTTTTCTCAGTCTTCCTCGGTTTTAACCGTAGAAGATCAATATGAACGTGCCTCGGCACCAGTCAGTACAAGAACTCTCTCCAACAAGGGTTCTTCTTCCCTTCTTGCCAAAGGAAAGTGCACTGATCAAAGAGGTATTCTGCCTACTCCGGTAGCAGAATTCCAAGATCTCTCGACTCTCAGGATAACCCGCTCTAAACAGGGAAAATTGCTGGTGTCTCAGACAGAAACCCCTGGGGGTGAGTTTGCTGATCTAAGAACTTATCTCAGTAGGCCAACTTCGGCGAAACACAAACAGCCAATGTCGAAGACCAACCAGCATCAGAGGCAACCTTCTAGAATCAAAAATCCTGACACCAATGCTAATGAAATGAGTACTTCTTTGTACACTCAAGGGACAAAACATTTGAAGAACCGGAACCATGTTTCGAATGTTGTCAAAGAACATGTCCCTCAGACTTCTTCTCGTCCTGTCATTGTTCCCGATCTCTGAGAACACCTTAACCAAAAATGGGACAACATCTCAACTCCTCCAGGACAACCACTTGGACAATATTGTAATCACAAGGTTGTCATCAAGTGTTGTTGTCAGACAACAAAATGATCTGTCTTCGATCATTTAAACTTTACAAACTCTGAAACTATGTTAGAAGATGAAGATGAAGTTTTGTACGCTTCTGTCAACATGACTTCCCGAGACACTGGGGGTAGGAAGTGCTCCAAGCATGGCAAGCCTCGTAAGCCAAGCCAGCGGTATTTGGATCTACTCCAAGAATCTTCTGAAGGAGTATTCCAACATACCCGATCCCGAAGCCGAGATACAATCGGTCAAAGGAATCTTCAAGATCCTTCTGGTCATCTTCCTTTTTCTCACTCAGAAGATGATTCTTTCTCCGACTATGATGCATACAGTGAAAGTTTGGAACAGACAGTGTCCTCCACTGTACCTAGAGATGTGACAGCTTATGTCGTCACTGAAGACCCAGATGCTTCTAGTTCGGCTAGTCAAGAACAACGGATAGCTGCGCTAGAAGACAAACTGAAGACCATAGCCGAAATGGTTGTAAGTATACATTCTATTATCGTGGCCCAACATACAGTACCACCGACTGTACCTGCTGTAAATCCTGAGATCATAGCATCATCGGTGCCTGTCAATGCAGGGCTGGGGGTAGCATCTCCTCAAGTACCTCCTGTACAGATTCAACCTACACCCAGTCAGTCAGGTGCTGGGGGTAGTACTTACCACGCTGTTTCTCCCCCTAATACTCTGATTCAGCCTGCTCCTTCTACATCAGTGGAGGATGCCAATGAAGCTGTCAAACTCCTGCGCACTCAGTTTGAGGCCTTCAAAGAGAAGGACAACTTACAGAGATTGGGGATCAAGCAACCCTACCCAGTTGAATGGAAGGAAGTCCTATTTCTCCAAAGTACAAAATCCCAACAATCTCGCTGTTTGATGGCAGCACTTCTCCTAGTCAGTTTATTAACCACTTTGAGGTAATGACTGTCCAACTTCAGCCAAATAACGCTCTTTTTACCAGGGTATTCGTCGGCTGTTTAGCCGGCATAGCATACGATTGGTACAGAAGCTTGCCCGATGGCTGTATCACCTCTTTCTCAGGTCTAAAACAGATCTTCTTGGAACGATTCTATTAGGGAATCAACGACATGACCATGTCAGCCCTTAATAAAATCAAACAAAGGCATAATGAAACCGCCGAGAGTTTTATTGAAAGGTTTCGCCGAGAAGCCTTAAAAATGCCTCCTAGAACTCTGGCCGCTGTGACTATAGACACCTGCAAGGCAAATCTTTTGCCTATTATCAGCATGTGGACGGGGTTAACTCAGTTCTAAGACTGGCCATCTTTCATTGTCAACGCTAAAGCAGCTGAAGTTAGTGCTGACAAATTCAAGCAGCTGGGGGTACACATGTCTAATCCCGACCGGCATGAACACCAGACATCGGATGGTGGTAATCGCCAAAACAACCGTAAAGGAAAAAAGACTTTGAATATCAACTTGAAGAACAAAGAATCTCTGGCGGTCAACGTAGCTCTACCTACATCCACTTCTACTCCTTCAGCACCTCCAGCAAGGGAACCTCGTCCGAAAGTAGAGTACTCATTTGACGAGAATGACACCGTGAGCATCTTTGATTACTTGATCAAAAGCAATAACCTCCAACTCCCACATCCGAAGAAGCCTGATGAGGTTGGTAAGACTGATCATCCCAAATATTGTGTCTATCACAGGTTCATTTGGCTTCCCACTCGAGCATGTTATGTACTCAAAGGCAAAATTCAGGAGCTAGTCAATGCTGGTGTTGTCACTCTGCAGCAAGACGAAAAGACTGTTACCGCGAACATGGTCTCAGTTCAATTTGGTGACTTCCCTCCACAGATGGTATAACACGGTGTCATCCCTATCCCCAAAGCTACTCTGGAGATCGAGAATCTCCCTTCTCCACAAAGTGAAGGACTCATTCCCTTGTCTCTTGATAATGGTGAGATTATGTGGATTCATCCGGATCTTGCTTCGCAGTTCAAAGTTCCCTCTTCCTCCAAGAAGAAAGACCGCTCCAAGGGCAAAACAAAGATCTGCAATATGGTATCTTTTGACCCCGTAGTTGAAGAGGAAATCCTGTTGGGCACCAGATCAGGAAAAGCCTATCTAAAGGATTACCCCAAAGCTCAGAAGAATCCTACTTTTTCTTCTGAGCCCGCTCTAGTACAACCTGTATCCACTGAGGATATCCTTTCTGCCTCATCACCGTTTGTAGAGTCTACTCTTTCCAAGCCGACAGTCGCTGACAAAGGCAAACAACAAGTACGCTTCGACAAACCTTTGAAGAAGTCATCTCCCTCAGGACTTGAGAAGCCTTACAACTTTGATATCTTGGCTCAATTAGCCAATACACCGGCCCGGCTGTCCATCTTCGAGCTCTTACGCCTTTCTAAAGAGACTCGGGAAACTCTGAGTGAAGCTCTAATGCAGGCAGAAACCTGTCTAGCCCTTTTGAAGAAGCCGAAAGCAGAGCCAGTCTCTTGTCTCCATTGTCATAGTGTGTTGGAATTAATTCCAAACATTACCTTCACACAGGATGATATGCTGATGGAAGACTAGGCACGACCGTCCTCTATACTATACAGGATATGTCGACTCGATGAAAGTCGATCGTATTCTGCTAGATCCTGGGTCTGCCCTCAGTATTATGCTGAAGACAATGTTAGATGCACTGAAGATCCCAGTGCATAGTCTTTCCAGTACAATTATCACCATCCTTGGGTTCAATCAGGAAAGGAGTGAACCTCTGGGCAAGATTCGCCTAAAACTCCAAATAGGCAATCTCCGCACAAAGGTGACCTTCTACATCATTGACAACCATGGTTGTTCTTACAATGCTCTATTGGGGAGACCATTTCTGCATGAACGTAACATTGTTCCTTCAACTCTCCATCAATATTTCAAATATGTCGATGACAATGGAGAGGTTCAAAAGGAGGTTGCTGATCTCTATCCTTTCAAAGGTATCGAAGCATACAGCAACGATGCTCGTATGTACAAGGATGAGTTCATGAAAGTAGTACTGTCTCTGGATACTGAAGAAGAACAAGAAGCAGTGCCCAATGACACCCTCATCATACCTGTCAAAGGGCGTGTTTCTCGTCCTCAGTCCTCCAAACCATTGGCTATTCACTTGCCAGTCCAGAAGCAGCCAATTGATGATGGCCAAGATCAAAGGGAGGTCACCTCTTCTGAGCCACTTGTTATTGACTTACGTCGTAACAAGGAAAAAGATAGCTTACCTCTTCTGAGCCACTTATTGATTTATCTCATAACAAGGATAAAAGGGAGCTCACCTCCTCTGAGCCGCTTATTATCGACCTTCATCGTAACAAGTCCAATCTTCCTCCACGTTCTTCTTCTCCCCCTCTTGTAATCAATCTGACCAAGCCTGCTAAGGCTAAAGGTCCTGCTGTAAATACAGATGTACAAATCAATGGAAAAGCATCTACTTTCCAGTATAGTGATTTCATTTATCATGCTAAGTGCTATTTGGATATGTTACATAGCTTTCAGTCATTTACAATGGGAGTTGTACAGTCTCTTCAAATAGAAGTCTCACTCGAACATCCAAATAATTCATATCGTATTGTTTTCGCTCGAAAGAAAGGCGAGAGTCTAATACTTTTTTAGTAAAGGACCGAAACAACAATTCAGCTATACGGATGATAGCAAAAGTAACGACACGGGGCATCTTTAACTTCGTCGTTACAGTCAACAATCAAAAGACATCATCTGAAAGATGGGTTATGACTTCAAAAAAGGCCTCAACTACGGTAAAGGTAGAAGAACTCCTATCCGTACAACTGTTTCGAAAGAAAAGTCAAAGATGTATTATAGCAGGACCAAAAGAGGTCTCGGATATACTTCTCCTCCGGTATTATCCCCAGCAGGCTCTAAATCCGATAGTGAAAAGCGTTCTAACTCTTCTGATTCCAGATCATGGGATTCTGAAACCAGCATCGGTCAAGTTCATCGATTGATCGTATCTTCTAACATGGTCTCTGTCGAACTTCTAGAAGGCTATGACGAGGATATTGAAGAAAGTCCCGAAATGGATCCTTGGGCTCAACGAATGGGTACCCAATGGGAACTCCGATTCGAACAAAGGGAACCTCCTACCGAAGATCAATTAGTTCAAATTGATGTAGGAGAGAGCGGGTCCCCTCGTCCAATATTCATCAGCAAGAACCTCTCCGAGGCAGATAAGCAAGAATTAATTCTTCTTATCCAAGAATACATTGATGTCTTTGCTTGGAGCTATAAAGACATGCCAGGACTAGATCTCAAAGTTGTTACTCACAAATTGAACATCTTGCCTAATGCAAAACCGGTCAAACAGCAACAACGGCGCTTCAAGCCAGAAATGATAGATGCAATTGACGATGAAGTCAAGAAGCTCATCGCTTGTGGCTTTATTAGAGAAGAACAACATCCAGATTGGGTAGCTAATGTCGTTCCAGTCTTGAAGAAAACCAAAAAAGTTCGAGTCTGCATCGACTTTCGGGATCTTAATAAAGCATGTCCAAAAGATGAATTTTCTCTCCCTACCACAGACGTCATGATTGATAACACCTGTGGGTTCGAGCGAATATCTTTCATGGATGGATTCTCCGGATACAATCAGATTTGGATGAATCTTGAAGATGAAAAACATACTTCTTTCGTACTCCTCGCGGAGTCTATTGCTATACCGTAATGCCATTTGGTCTCAAAAACGCTGGTGCAACTTACCAACGAGCCATGAGTACCATTTTTCGAGATCAACTGCGCAAGACTGTCGAATGCTACGTCGACGATATTGCTGTCAAAAGTCATCTAAAGGAAGATCACATCCAAGACTTGAGAACTATCTTCAATCTCATGCGCCAACATCAACTCAAAATAAATTCCACCAAGTCATTCTTGGGTGTCTCTAGTGGCAACTTTCTCGGCTTCGTCATTACCTCTAAGGATATACACATGGATCCCAAGAAGATCAAAGCCATTCAAGAGATGCGTCCTCCACGCAACCTAAAAGAGCTACGAGGATTCTAAGGTCGACTTGCGTACATCAGGAGATTCATTTCGAATCTGTCTAGACGCTGTGAAACGTTTACTCAACTAGTGAAGAAGGGTGTATTTTTATTTGGACCGAAGAATGTCAACGAGCATTTGATGACATAAAGCGATATCTCATGAATCCACCAGTCTTGGTGCCACCAATCTCTGACATACCATTCTTAATGTATGTCCGTGCTATGGATCATTCATTGGGTGCTTTACTTGCCCAAAAGAACAAAGAAGGCCATGAACAAGCCATCTACTATCTCAGTCGTACTATGATTGGTGCTGAACACCGTTATAGTCCGATCGAAAAAATATGCCTAGCTCTTATGTTTGTTGTTCAAAAGACGAGGCATTACATCATTGGCCAAACTATTCATGTCATATCCCGAGTTAATCCTCTTCGGGTACTGATGAAGAAGCCTAGCACACTCAATTCTCGGCTTGCTACATGGGCCATTCTGCTAGCCCAATATGACATGGTATATGTTCCTCAAAAGTCTGTCAAAGGTCAAGCACTGGCAGATTTCTTAGCAGCTCATCTTGTTCCAGAAACATCTAAACTCTATGATGAAATTCCAGACGAGACATTAGAATCTAATACAATCTCCAAAGAATTTCCTACTTGGCATCTATTCTTTAACGGTACATCCAGGATTGGACCCAATGGTGCCATTATCGCAGGAATTGGAGTTGTCCTTGTTTCTCCAAACGGATCAGCAATTCAAATAGCCTACTCCTTAGATGAGCCTTGCTCCAACAATATGGCAGAATACAATGCTCTACTTTAGTTAGCTAAACAACTGGATATCGAATATCTTGAAGTCTATGGTGAATCCAAGCTGGTTGTTAACCAGGTTAGAGGAACCTATGAAGTTTGCCATCAAGATCTAATGCCTTACTATGAAGCGGCAATCAACATGGCTACATCATTCAAAGCCTTCTTTATCGAATATGTTCGTCGAGCTTGCAATACCGAAGCAGATGCTTTGGCTAATCTTGCGACAGTTTTAGCCTTCCCTATCAAAAGACAGCAGGTGGTGGTTATCTCTAATCGGAAATTATTTTGCATCAAAAACAATCATAATATTGAATTCTGTAATTTTACTGAAGCCAATGTTATCAGTGAAGATTGGAGAGCTCCCTTCATCGACTTCATAGTCCATGACATACTTCCTGAAGATTCTAAGGAAGCTACGAGTATTCGTCGACGATCTCTGCGATTCTACTACAATTAGACCACCAAAACTCTTTACCGGCGAACTTATGACGGCTTACTATTGCGCTGTCTTGCTGGTGATGAAGCGAAGCAAGTATTGCGTGAAGCTCACGACGGTGTCTGCGAAGCACATCAACCCGGTCCTAAGCTACAGGATCGTATCCGACGCATGGGTTACTATTGGCCCTCTATGATATCAGATGCCATCGAATATGCAAGGAAATATCGAGCTTGTCAAATCCATACAGATTTTATCCATCAACCATCAGAATTCTTTCATCCAACTGCTGCATCCTGGCCTTTTGAAGCTTGGGGCATGGACATTATAGGTCCCATCAATCCTCCTTCTTCTAGAGGACATCTGTTCATACTGGCAATAACCGACTACTTCTCCAAATGGGCCGAAGCTATACCATTGGCTGAAGTCAAGACCAGCAGCGTCATTAACTTCGTTAAACACGATGTCATCTATAGATTTGGTGTACCTCGACGAATCATCCATGACAATGAACCTCAGATCATCAGCCAAAAGTTTACAAGGTTCTGTGACGCTCATCGGATTGACAATGTCGCTTCGACAGCCTACAATCCTGCTGCTAATGGCTTAGCTGAAGCCTTCAACAAGACTATCATCAAGCTCCTCAAGAAGTTTGTGTCTACTAACAAACAAAACTGGAGTGAAAAGCTTGAGGAATGTCTATGGTCCTACCGTACTACGGTCCGCAACCCTACAGGTTGTATACCCTTCTCTTTGGTGTACGGCTGTGAAGCAGTTCTACCTTTGGAACTTCAAATTCCGTCTTTGAGGATTGCTATCGCCAACGAGCTCACTACAGAGAATAATGATCTTCTCCGACTCCAAGAATTAGAAGCGCTCGATGAGAAGCGGTTAATGGCTCAACAGCATATTGAGTTATACCAAGCCCGCATCTCCAAGCCTTTCAACCGCAAAGTTAAGGTCAGAGCCTTTCAGAAAGGAGAGCACGTTCTAACAGTCAGACGTCCCATGACTATGACTCACTCGAGCAAGGGCAAATTCGATACGAAGTGGGAAGGTCCATATATCGTGAGCAAAGTTTTTTCAAATGGAGCCTATCAACTCACAGAGCTAGACGGTCGAGTTGCAATAATGCCCATCAATGGCAAGTTCCTCAAAAAGTATTATGTATAAATGTAAAAGACATTACTTGTAATCATCAGACAAGTTCATAAATAAAATTTAATTTTATTTTATCATGAATGATAGTACATAATATCATGGAAGGTCACTATCATCCTTCTCAAAATTGGGATGCGGGCCACTGCCGTCCTTATCGAAGACATAGTCGGCAAAAGAGCCGAGAACATTCTTGCCCGAACCCACCAGGAACTTGCAAGCAGCCATCCTCATGGCTTCTTCTTTTTCAGTCTTCCCTGGTTCAAGAAGGAAATCCAAGATGTCCTTTGGCGGCTTGGATGCAGACGAACCTTCGCCCGTTGCTATCTGCTTTGGCTGGACCGGCTCGACTGGACATTCTTCGGTAACCGCTTCAACCTTCGGGACGATCTAAGCCTTCTTGGATCTATCTCCAAACGACATCTTTATGTTGACAAGTGAAAGTGATCATGCCATTTGATTTTCTATTCTATTTATAGACAGAGATTCGTAAGACAACGAAGCGACACATTCATCTGACGGTTTGCCCGTTCATTATATTCATCTGACGGTTCGCCCGTTCATTATATTCATCTAACGGTTCGCCCGTTCATTAAATTCATCTGATGGTTCGTCCGTTCATTATATTCATCTGACGGTTCACCCATTCGTTCCATCCATCTGACGGTTTGCCCGTTCATTAAATTCATCTGACGGTTCGTCCGTTCATTATATTCATCTGACGGTTCACCCGTTCGTTCTATCCATCTGACGGTTTGCCCGTTTATTAAATTCATCCGACGGTTCACCCGTTCATATATCTATTTGACGGTTCACCCATTCGTTCCATCCATCTGACGGTTCGCCCATTCATTAAAATCATCCGACGGTTCACCCATTCACACATCCATTTGACGGTTCGCCCATTCATTACATCCACCTGACAGTTCGCCCGCTCATCACATTCATCTGACGGTTCGTCCGTTCATTCCATCCATCCGACGGTTCATCCGTTCATCGGACGGTTCATCCGTTCATTCAATTCATTTGACGGTCCATCCGTTCATCTTGACGATTTATCTCGTTCACACATTTTGATGAATCATCCATTTCGTTCATATCAGCAACTTGTTATCTTTGATTAAGTTGTCTACTGAAATAATGATATTCAACAAATTATATTCTGCCATGTCCATATTACCTCTGAGCAGATATAATAAATATAATTATTTTCCAAAATCAAGAAATATATCATGTCTTGCACCTCTGAATATATTTTCTATCGCTATTATTTATATCTGAATAAGATATGCAATAAATAATAGAGCCACCAAGAAAATGTCTTTTTATTGATCAAAATTGGAAGACATTACAAAAATACATGCCACAAAACAAATTGAAGATACAAAAAGTCTTTCTCATTCTGCCGGCGGAGTCATCAAGTTAGTCATCTGCCGCTTTAAAGATTGCAGTCGCTCCTCACGAGATTCCATCACTCGCTTCCTAGCTTCCTCCATCCCAGACTTATCGTCAAAAGATGGCATGGTTACTAATTTGCGAGAGACTTCAGCCTGATGAGTTGCGACATACTCATCTCTTTCTTGAGTCAGAGCGTTCAGTTGTAGAACTGCAGCCTGATGTTCTGTGGCCTCATTCTCCAGAGCAAGCTGGACAAGTCTCAGCTCTTCTTGAAGACGGGCAGATTCTGCTTGCAGCTCGGCAACTTTCCTCTCCTTCTCTTCAGCAACAGATGCTATTGTTTCCACTTGGGAATTATACTCAGCAGACTTAATAGAGAAAGTGTCCAAGAGAACTTGGAGATCAACCTTCGCAACTGTAACTTCTTGTAAGATCTTCTCAAATTCAGCCTGTACCAAGAGCTCCATCTCCCCTCTATTAAGCTATTTGTAAATCTTAACCGATGCCTCCAGCTCATCTAGTACATGTTCAAAAAAAACGGCCTGAGCTTTGTCGCCTTGACTACGGATGGCATTGATCAAATAGGAGGTTGGACCTCTAACTGTTGAGAAACCAGCATCTTCTTTCTCTATCACCTTATCTACTAAGGGTCCCAACGAATTAAAGAATGACAGAAAGAAGAAGAAGAACTATTTA
Source organism: Iris pallida (assembly GCA_029216955.1). NCBI lineage: Eukaryota > Viridiplantae > Streptophyta > Magnoliopsida > Asparagales > Iridaceae > Iris > Iris pallida. The sequence continues at coordinate 25,467,374 of JANAVB010022597.1, forward strand.
TAGTTTTTCGAGAGTAACGGTCGCCTCGGATTGCGCCAAAGAAATTGGAGCTGATTCCTCCAATTGTGCAGGCTAAAATCAAAATTCAAAGTATTTCGAAGCTTTGAATATTTTCAAACTTCGAAAACTTTGAAGGGGGTCTTGTAGGTCCTAAAAATCAAGTTGCACCCATCAAAGAAGTCATGAAAATCAAATTGTGCATCCTTTAAGTGAACTGCGCAGGAGACAGATTGCGCAACAACTCAATTGCGCAGGCTGAACTGTGCACTCATTCAAGTGCGCTGGCTGACGTAGCCTCGTCATCATTATCTGACAGAGAATCAGATCTTCTGACAGCTGACAGCCCAAAGAACGAAGAAACTGTTCGTTTATCGTGCAGTACAGCGCTCGAGGACAGCTGTATATGCAGCGCAATCTGTCAGACTCTCTACAGCGCAATTCAATCGAGCGCAATCTGAAGCCAACACAATTCATGTGGTACACTCCATCAAGACAACTGACAATGCACACGTGGCCTACATGCCATAAATTACTCACCATGTGGTAACCGTCTGTACACGATCAAGCATATTTCAATCAAACAATGCCACACGTCACATACAGGTGGTCCACGATCGAGTAACTGCCTGCGTAGTTCATTGCTTGCGCAATCCAAAGTCTGCGCAATCCATCATGTGCAACTCAGAATAACTAAAAGTTAGTTATTTACAGAACTCTATAAATAGAGTTTAAAGTCTTCTTTATCAGACACACATTCAAGTCATCACCAGAGATCAGGAGTTCTTGCCAAAGTGCTGCTGCAATCTTCAGAGGCTACCATCTTCAAAGTTCACATCGTCCAAGGCATAAAGCGATCGTCTTCAGATCGGATTCCTATAGTTGTACTTTCCCATAATTCTTGTAATCTTCTTACAAAGTTTGTGAAATAAAGATCAACTTTTGTTTTTGCAAACAGGTGGCACCCTATACTAAACCTTCTTATTGGTTGTTTAAGTTTGTTAGTGTTATTATTATTATTATTATTATTATTATTATTATTATTATTATTATTATTATACTTAAATAATATCCTTATTATTTATATTTTTATAATCCATTGTCAAGTGAATTATATATATACATATTTTTTCCATGCACGGGGAAAATATTATTAAGATTTTCTTTGGTTTATTAAATATTTATTCATATATATATATGGATATGTATATGAAAGGGTATACATATATATATATATATATATATATATATATATATATATATATATATATATATATATTTATTTATATATATATATATATATATTTATATATATATATATATATAGGTATAATAGAGGGAAAACAAAAGGAAAGAGTGAACAGTGCCCGTAGGCACTGTTCATCCCCTTCATAGAACGCGTGGAAGCCCAAATTTTAAACTGCTTGGATGGAAATCATCCAAATTTTAAGAGATTTCATCCAAATCTTTTGGTATGCAACCCCTATCCTATTCTCCTCTATATTATCGAATCTGAGTTTAAGGTCAACATTTAAATCGATTAGAAATCGAAACAGCGTATATATATCCTTCAAAATTCTTTCTCACCTTACCACCGCAATCCTCATCATGTTCGACCCCAGTGATTGTAGAAAAGTCCCTAAGCACTGAGCCGCCCCGACATCCCCACGTACCTCCCTGCCACCGTGCACCGTCTGGACATCACCGGAGCGGCGGCTGCAGCCTCTGTGATCGCCGAAACAGAGCCGATGTTGAGTAAAATCGCAGACGAGGTACCTCTCTTTCGACCGCTATTTCTCGAATCCTACTTTATCGTTTCCCGAACCATAAATTCCCATGCATAATCCACATAACCCTCTAGATTTCCTTTCAATCAGTTTTAATTTAATTAAAATTATTTGCTGGTAAAAGTATCTACAAATATGGGTGAAACCGACCATATATGCATGTAGTAAATAACAGTATGATTTAGATTAAACCCTCGTTTTGGAAGGCTCATTACTAGCAAACCAATAGCAATTTTGGTAATCCAAATAAACATGTTTGAAGACAACCTATAGACCTTCTAGACGCTGTTTACGGATCTTAATTTCATTTATTAGACATCAAGAAAAGTCTGATTAAAAATCAGAAAAAACTTGTTTAAAATTGTTTTTAAAAACATTAAAACTCTCCGATACGACGTGCGTCCCGCCAAACCGGGCAACGTGGTTGCGAATCAAAAGCATCAAAAGGTGCGTATCGACTTCGTGGACGTGTGGGCTTTGACGGAATTCAAATTGGTTGCGTGTGTGCGACAAATTTGATGCGTATCCGTCAAAATTTACCGTATCGGTCTTTTCAAAATTCTTCAATTACTTTGTGTACGTTCGTCAAATCGAGACAAAACTTGAGCTGTATTATTTTTCTGGTCCTATATGCCAAGTTTGGTCCGAATCTGAGATAGTTGACCGGATCGCCGTTTTGCGGGCCCCACGATCCAACTCAACTGGCAAATTTGTGCACGGTCTGCTGGAATCCAAATTTAGACATACTGTTGGGTTCGCCTCATCAAAATAAATTCGTAAACATAGTTTGACGACAATAGAGACCATAGACTCTGGCACACTTTTCGGTGCAAAGTGGATCCAACGGCGGACACCGTTTTGATCCAAAATTACGGTTTTGCCTCTGTGTCCAGAATTAGACTTATGGGTAGCCTATACTAGCTATTTTGCTTATTCTAGGAATGTTGGCAATATTTATTTCAGCATCCGAAGGCATTTGCAGGAGTTCAGGTTTCGAGACACTTTGATTTGACTAGTTATGTGCAGGACTTTTGCGACCACCAGGCAAGTACACCTTGCCAAACTTTACAGTACTTACATGCTTTCTATATTGCTATTTTTTATATCTTACTTAGTTCCATATTTCTTCTGTTCTATGTCATGGTTATTCTAGTTTTACATGCACGTAGATTATTACTCTTTTTCCCACAGTACTTGCTCTATTTCCTTATCCTGTTCATGTCAAGTGATACTATTGCTATGCCTATACCATGATCACCTAAATTGTTTGACTTGGACTTGAACTTATCTTGATCCATTTACCGTACTGGATTGACTTGACATGATCGTGATTGTTTTTACTTGACCATGACTTGTTATTAGACGTGACTATACCTTACCACCTCGTTCGTAAGCTTCCATCGAGTGCGAATGAGCCTTACTATAGTTAGAGATTCCCCATCGGCTACTGACTATAGGACTGTGAGCTCCCATCGGGCTGCGGTTATCCTGACTTATTATTAGTCACGCTTGATAGTACTATCTTTAACGGTATGCCATTTATACTTATTCTTTAGTCTCATATTGTTCCTTGTACCATTTCCTATTTTCTTGCATGTTATTTATTGTACAGTAGGCAGGTATATTATGTGTCTTGCTAGTCCCCTGAGGACCTGGTGATCTCTCCAGACTTAGACAGAGAGGAGGTTCACTGTTCTGGAGTCGAGGCGGGTGATGTACCTTCGCAGGAGGACGAGATAGAGATTGAGGACTTCTCTTGATCCATGGCATTCTTTCTTTTACTCTATGTCCTTTTATTTTAGTGGAGATGTAGTTGATTACTTTATTTTCTTTTACTGTGGTTTCGGAATGTATTACCCGCACAGTTACATTTCATATTTCATGTTGGACAGATTTTTTTATTAGTATCATTTATTTTGGACTTGATATCTTGTATCATTTTTTCTACGTGAATGAGATTAGATCTGTTCATGTGACTTGTATTATATTCTGGGTTGTTATCATGATTTACAGCTTAAGCATTTCGCTAATGGGCGTAGTGTTAGAATTGGCCCACTGGTGAAGTGTTGCTGGCATGTACCGTATCTTGGCCCAATACATATTTTTGGGACTGAGGATTTACATGTTTTGGTGGTGGCCCATGCAGGTCTACGTTAATCACCTCGGTTACGTTACTGTACCGACGTGAGCCTGCGAATAGGATAGAAATGACCCTTAGTATCTCATCCACATCTTTAAATTGTTTTACGTCCTTCAAGTCTATATATCGACTTCAAAATTATTTCCTTGACATGCATCCTCCTTAAAACTACTTCAGCGGCTAATATGTTTTCATTTATACAGATAATGGACTCAAAAGACGGAAGCTTGACCTCAGTTGGCACTCCGCCAAATTCTATAGTACCCCATGCTGTTGGGACTCTACCGCCACTTGGGGGACAACCAAACCAGCGGAACGAATAGCCACCGACCTCACAGACGGATGGACAGACTTCGCAGCCAGTACCGGTAGCATAGTCGGGGGTTTACTTACCTCCACCGCCTCCCATGCCTCCGATGTCGTTCATGCCCTTTCCACCGAGTCAGTAGATGGACGAACAATAATTATTCCAGATTTTTTATACAATGATACAAGCCCAGCAGCTGCTGCAACAGCAGACCCAACAACAGCAAGCTGAAGCACTGAGGGAGAGCATAGTGACAGCCTTGGCACAGACGACACCACCAGCCTATCAGCCGAAGACTGGATCGATTTCTGAGTTTAGGAAAATGATATCTAAACCCTTCTGCGGAAAATGAGGACCCTACCGAAGTTCATACATGGCTCACCAACATCGAGCATCAATTGGTAGCCGCTGAACTTCCTAAGGAGAAATGGATGGCAGCCATTGGGATGCAGTTGACTGGAAATGCCCATCTGTCACTTCTGTTTCCCGTTATACGTATTTTCGTATACGAATACGAGATTTCTGGCATTTATCAGATGGACCGTAGTTAGACTTGTTTTGCTTAGCCTAGTCTTGTTTTAATCTTGACTTGGTTTATTAGATTGGTTTGGTTCAATTTGACTTGGTTTGGCTTGGCTTGGCTTGGTTTGAGATGGAGAGGGTTTATATATAACCCAACTACTTCTCTCTCTCTCTCCTCATTCACTTCTTCATTTACTTCTTCATCTTCTTCATTTACTCCTCCCACCTACCAAGTCCTAGGCAAGTGCAACTTGCTTCATGGAGGAACTTCATTTTTGTTGTTCCATTATCTTCTTCACGAGATTCTAAGATGTAACCCCTGTTTCTCAATTTTTTTTATATATTTTATTTTATTGTGTTTGAAAGTAATTTATTTTTGAAACTTTGTAAAAGATATTTACTATTTTTTTTCTACATTTCAAAATGTAGTTTGTAATTAATGGTTTGAAAGTACTATTTAGTTTTAATAAATATTTGTTCTTGAAATTTTATTATTGAAATTATAAAGTTATTTATTATTATGTTCGGATTTTCAAAAAAATAAATACCGGTTTCGAAAATAGTTTGAAAATCATGATTATTTTTGGAGCAATAAAAAGATTTAGTAACTTATTTTGAATAAGTCTTAGATTTATAAAAATATATTTTACCTTATTTGATAACATCAAACATTATTTAAAATACTTATGGTGACTAATTATGGCATTAAGAATTATCTAATCTAGATTTGAAATATTATTTGATTTAACGATTTATCTATTATATGATTTAAATTGCTTTGATAAACATTAAATTTATCTTAAAGTTATTATGTTGAATTTGATTTGGATTTGAATTCATATGATTTGGATTTAAATAATTTATTTGATTTAAATTTATGGAGAGACTTGTCCGTTAGAAATTCTAATCCTATTTGAATCATATCTAGTATTAGATAGATTATTTCTTATTTGAACTAATCATATTCCTATCCAAATTAGTTGGTAATCCTAATCATATCTTTATTGATTGAGTTCTAATCATATCCTAATTCACTAATTGCTTTCCATTATCTATATATATTCAACCTATAAAATAAAATCATCTCTCATACCTTCTTTTCCAAAATTTCTCTCTTTTTTCGTCATAATTACCCCAAATTCGTCATAAATTCAGCATTCCTTTTCAAATGTTTTACCAACTTCGAAGGGCCATAACTTCCAACTCCGGACTCCGTTTGACCTCCAGTTTTTTTTGTTGAAACCGTTTCGAGGTATATTTTTGAAAAATAGAATTTATTTTTAAATAATTTTAACCTAATTTTCTGGAAAATTCGTGGAGTGTCAGTTGTCCGAAATTTGATACGTTTCGGTGTTTTCGAGATTACGGGAGAACCATGAGTCGGAATCACGATCCGTTTGAAGTTTCAGAACGTTGATAAAAAAAGTACACATCATATATTTTTCTCAACAATTTTCCAAAATATTTTATTTTATTTTGTTTTTATTTTAGAGGCCCGTCTCATCAATTGAGATCATCTTGCGTATTTTTGGCATCTACGACTATTTGTGCTAACACAATCATACCGCACGTCAACTGCAACCAACTCAAGGCAAGTATCACTATGACCTATGTTTCCTTTATTTTATACTGCATGTATATTTGTGTCGTCGTTTCACTATTACTCCCTTATGATTTGTGTTGTCATTGCTCATGATTACCGTTATGCACGAGAGTTAGAATCGTTAGGATACATACATGTTCATCTCTTACTCATTGTTTTCTATTGTTTACAGTTTATCGTATTGCTAATGTTTATCATAATGGACATGTATTGTGAGTGAGCCGGGCGGAGAAATATAACAAGTAAGCATGTGGTCAACGAATTGAATACAGACCCCCTATACATTGATTGCATAATATCAGTCATGCACCACACGTATGACTGACGGATATCCCAAGTCGTCTACATGCTGAAAGTTGGTATTCTAAAACACACAGTACACGTGACTTAATTATAGTTACTCTATTGTCTACTGTTCTTCTTTCGTCAAAGTCTACCTTCTTATTGTTATCATGTCAAGTCTATCTTCATATTGTTATCACGTTTCAAAGGTAATTTCTTATCATACAATGTCATGCCTATACTTATCTTCAGTTAAATTTCTTTTATCGTTCCTTCATGCTTGTATAATATATTGTATAATATAGTGTTATGGTGATCTTGCTCCAATCCTGACTGGATAACCATTTTTCAGCTGACAGATTCTTGATGACTATTCTCGATGACTTGCTCTCTTGCTTTGGGTTCCTTCGGGTGGAGTTAGAGTTATCTTGGAGGACAACCATAGATTCTAGAAAGAATAGTCACATGTAGCGGATTTGTATATGTATACAAAATTCAAATGTATTATTGGAATTGTAATTAAAATAATTATTATGAATCAGGAAAATAGAGATATTTGTTCTATTTAAGATTTATATTGAGCCCAGACAGCGTATTACCGCCAATACTGCGGCGTAGGCTGGACTTGGCCACGAACTCGTATCCCAAAATTGGGAGTGGGTCGTGACAAGTTTTTATGGTGGCCCATGCAGGTCCGTTTTTGCAAAATTATGCGAACTTGTGGTAGTACCTATATTAGTCGTTCTACTACAAGCCTGCGATTAGGATTCTCATTCACAATTAGGTTGATTTGATTTTTTAAAAATGACTAGGCCTAGGACTAGGTACACCGTGGGTAACCTATAGAATTATTTTGAATTGATTGTATGGGTAGTTAAGGTTGTTACATAGGCTACATGATTAAGGTGGTGATATTCGTTGAATTTTGAGATGCCATATTTGATGAAGTTGAAATTGTGATTTGTTAAATGACTCTAATCAAAGATGGATAGCATTCTCGATTGGTAAATTGAATATTTTGGTTACTGTTGAAGATAAAATTTTTAGCTTTTGATATTATGAGGTTTAAATTTCTATATGATCGATGAATTATTGATAAGGTCGAATATTTAATTTTAAAAGGAAATAATTTTGATTTGATCAATAAAATTGATGTATGATTTGAAATTTTATGGAAGTTAAATTTTTGAGGAGATTATGAAAATGTTGAATTTTGAATTTAAAATAAAATTGAGAAATTTAAAGTTTTGTGAAGATAGATTTTGAAGATATTTATCAAGTTGGATTAAGGGTTGTGAATTTGATAAGATGATATTCATAATTGCTATATCACGGTATTAAATTGAGTTAGTGATTTTTTTTTTTAAAATGATTGAATTTGAGGATTTTTTTAAATATTCTTGAGGATACGAATTTATAAGATTGATGAGTGATAACTTAGATGTCACGTAGGTAATACTCCTCCGAACTATATCCATTGACTACATTCTTCCATCCTTAATCAATCTTCTTATTAAGGAAAAAAATATTATTTTTATCTCATTGATCATTATTCCTTTTTAAATTTTTCTGTCTTTTCACCTGACCAACCAAGCCTATTTTCTGTCATCCATAAATTTCAAGGATGAAATTTTTCTAAGGTGGGTAGATTTGTAACCCCTATTTCTCAATTTTTTTTATATATTTTATTTTATTGTGTTTGAAAGTAATTTATTTTTGAAACTTTGTAAAAGATATTTACTATTTTTTTTCTACATTTCAAAATGTAGTTTGTAATTAACGGTTTGAAAGTACTATTTAGTTTTAATAAATATTTGTTCTTGAAATTTTATTATTGAAATTATAAAGTTATTTATTATTATGTTTGGATTTTCAAAAAAATAAATATCGGTTTCGAAAATAGTTTGAAAATCATGATTATTTTTGGAGCAATAAAAAGATTTAGTAACTTATTTTGAATAAGACTTAGATTTATAAAAATATATTTTACCTTATTTGATAACATCAAACATTATTTAAAATACTTAGGGTGACTAATTGTGGCATTAAGAATTATCTAATCTAGATTTGAAATATTATTTGATTTAACGATTTATCTATTATATGATTTAAATTGCTTTGATAAACATTAAATTTATCTTAAAGTTATTATGTTGAATTTGATTTGGATTTAGATTTGGATTTGAATTCATATGATTTGGATTTAAATAATTTATTTGATTTAAATTTATGGAGAGACTTGCCCGTTAGAAATTCTAATCCTATTTGAATCATATCTAGTATTAGATAGATTATTTCTTATTTGAACTAATCATATTCCTATCCAAATTAGTTGGTAATCCTAATCATATCTTTATTGATTGAGTTCTAATCATATCCTAATTCACTAATAGCTTTCCATTATCTATATATATTCAACCTATAAAATAAAATCATCTCTCATACCTTCTTTTCCAAAATTTCTCTCTTTTTTCGTCATAATTACCCCAAATTCGTCATAAATTCAGCCTTACTTTTCAAATGTTTTACCAACTTCGAAGGGCCATAACTTCCAACTCTGGACTCCGTTTGACCTCTAGTTTTTTTTGTTGAAACCATTTCGAGGTATGTTTTCTGAATATAGAATTTATTTTTAAATAATTTTAACCTAATTTTCTGGAAAATTCGTGGAGTGTCAGTTGTCCAAAATTTGACACGTTTCGGTGTTTTCGAGATTCCGGGAGAACCATGAATCGAAATCACGATCCGTTTGAAGTTTCGGAACGTTGATAAAAAAGTACACATCATATATTTTTCTCAACAATTTTCCAAAATATTTTATTTTTTTGTTTTTATTTTAGAGGCCCGTCTCATCAATTGAGATCATCTTGCGTATTTTTGGCATCTACGACTATTTGTGCTAACACAATCATACCGCGCGTCAATTGCAACCAACTCAAGGCAAGTATCACTATGACCTATGTTTCCTTTATTTTATACTGCATGTATATTCGTGTCGTCATTTCACTATTACTCCCTTATGATTTGTGTTGTCATTGCTCATGATTACCGTTGTACACGAGAGTTAGAATCGTTAGGATACATACAAGTTCATCTCTTACTCATTGTTTTCTATTGTTTACAGTTTATCGTATTGCTAATGTTTATCATAATGGACATGTATTGTGAGTGAGTCGGGCGGGGGAATATAACAAGTAAGCATGTGGTCAACGAATTGAATACAGACCCCCTATACATTGATTGCATAATATCAGTCATGCACCACACGTATGACTGACGGATATCCCAAGTCGTCTACATGCTGAAAGTTGGTATTCTAAAACACACAGTACACGTGACTTAATTATAGTTACTTTATTGTCTACTGTTCTTCTTTCGTCAAAGTCTACCTTCTTATTGTTTTCATGTTAAGTCTATCTTCATATTGTTATCAAGTTTCAAAGGTACTTTCTTATCATACAATGTCATGCCTATACTTATCTTCAGTTAAATTCCTTTTATCGTTCCTTCATGCTTGTATAATATATTGTGTAATGTAGTGTTATGGTGATCTTGCTTCAATCCTGACTGGATAACCATTTTTCAACTGACAGATTCTTGATGACTATTCTCGATGACTTGCTCTCTTGCTTTGGGTTCCTTCGGGTGGAGTTAGAGTTATCTTGGAGGACAACCATAGATCCTAGATATCATAGTCACATGTAGCGGGTTTGTATATGTATACAAAATTCGAATGTATTATTGGAATTGTAACTAAAATAATTATTGTGAATAAGCAAAATAGAGATATTTGTTGTATTTGAGATTTATATTGAACCCAGACAGCGTACTACCGTTGATACTGCGGCTTAGGCTGGACTTGGCCACGAACTCGTATCCCAAAATTTGGAGCGGGTCGTGACATAAGACACTTTAGTACCTAGCATTTATAATTTCTATGGTTTATTTCTTGTAGATCTAAGTTGGTTGCATTTTTGGTTTTTTTGGATTTTGATCTACCAAACTTTATTATTTTAAATTTTTGATTGTTATATGTTGTAGAGAATTCAATTTTATCCAAAATGGACTTTTTAAAAGTTAGATTTCCACTTGTTTTGAAGAAGTTATGGCCAAAATAAGATTTGAGCATTTTCTAGTTCATCTGTGCTGAATTTAGCAGGGACGATGAGTAGTGCCGCATGAATAGTGCCGCATGGATGCATAGTACCGCATGGCTTGCATAGTACCACAGGAATGAATAGTGCCACATAGAATGAATAGTGCCGCAGGAATAAAAAGTGTCGCATGGATGCATAGTGCCGCATGGATGCATAGTGCCGCATGGCTTGTATAGTGCCGTATATAATGAATAGTGCTGCAGGAATGAATAGTGCCGCATAGATGCATAGTGCCGCATGGCTTGCATAGTACCGCATGGAATGAATAGTACCACATGGATGCATAGTGCTGTATGACTTGTATAGTGCCGCATAGTGCTGTAGAAGGCTGCACAGTGCCGCAGAAGGCTGCATAGTACCGTATAGTACGGCAGAAGGCTGCATAGTGCTGCAGAATGCCGCATAGTGCCTATTTTGGCTGTTTTAAGTCCTATTGGCTGAATTGTGGCCAAAATTTCTCCCAACTCCTAACACGAAAGTTGTAGATATTTTCCTTAGCTTCAAGAATATGTTACTAACTATTTATGCAAGTTTTTCTCATTTATGATAATGTAAGGATAGAACACGATAGTGGCCTGTTAAGACGCACTCTTAACCAGTAACAAGTACCATGATATGATAGTGGCCCGTTATGGCGCACTCTTAACAAGTAACCTTGACATGATAACACATGATAGTGGCCCGTCGTGCCGCACTCTTGCCAAGTAACCATGACATAATAATCTTGGCATGCTGTTGTGACAGCTACCTTGACTTGCTTAGTAACTCTTGTCTTGATACCGTGGGTGTTTGTGCTTGTATAAGCTACATGTCTCGTCATGCATCATGTCTAGGACATAAATTTTTGGTTATAATGGTCAGGGATTTATACTGAATATGACTAGGATAAAGACTAAATTGATCAAGTAGTTCATGAAAAGATTTCCCAGCTACAGGCAGTCCCGTTATCTGGGCGCTCTAAAGCCTACCGTCGAGTAGGGCACATTTCCAGCACACTGTCATGTGTTGCACCCCCAAGTCACCTAATCCAACTCTCTCAACTTGTGATCGGATAACCTGGATTAAGTCTGCAGGGCTTGTGGCTGTTGGAATATTTCATTGCATCTTATTAAAAATTAGGCTTGTGATAATCTTAGTTAGTTAAAGTATCAAGCTGTACTCATTGCTTGGCCATAATTGATGGATGGAGTCCCGTCTAGTCTTGCCTAGATAAGACAACTACTTGGTTATTTTTGCACATTAATGTTATGCTTTACTCTTGTCGATAATTGGTTGGAGACTAAGCTCTGTTCAGGTAAAGGGTTATAACCTCGGTCCTTGTTTGGTTTACGGGTTGTAACTTGGCTACCGGAATAGTCCCTTAATTGTATTATCATTTATCACCCTATTTTCTCTAACTCATGTCTTTTATTATCCTTTATGTCTCATGTGCTAATATGCTGGTTTTAGTTCTTAAGTGAAGCCACTCTTGTGGCACTTGCTCTTTCTGGGGTCTGACCCAGCTGGTTTTGTATGGCCAAATTTTGGAGTAGCACCCAAGGATCTTCCAGCCTTCCAGCCAGATGGTGAACACTAGGCACAACCCTGGCAACGAGTGGGTTTTATTTTGCTCTCCCACTCTATTGTAAATTATTCTTTTGAGGCGTTTAGCCGCCGAGCAAGTGTTAGCTCGTGTTGAATTTACATTCATGTCTGTCTAAGGGCTGTAACATGATTGACAAATTCTAGGGTTGATTATGTATGACTTAAACTCTTGCTAGTCTTCATATTTTGTATGACTAGCTTCATGATCATCTGAATATGTAATGTTTGGGATGCCTTACTTTGTATGTCTGATGATCTACCATTTGTTTAATATTTACTTGCTTGCTTGAGATTGAGACACTAGGCTTGTTCTTGACCATAAGTGACCATTGGCTTGTAGTAAAACCCTCATGCATCTAGACAGCCGTGACCATACATCAAGGTGGGATTCACTTCAATGTATGTAGCTGGCTGTGTCTGTCCCCCGCTCTCCAGTATTCTGGTTCTGGGGCATGACACGGTTTAAGTGGTGGCCCATACAGGTCTTGTAAATCAAGATGTGTGAGGGTTTCACTGAATAGATGTCTCAATCAGCACTCGCCCTTGATCTCTACTCGTGTTTTCTAATCTTTCTGAAATCTTGACCTGATCACATGTTTATATCCTCGATCTATCATGGTCCTTCCTTATTATTCCCCATGTCGTTTCTTCAGCGACATTGTTCTTGTTCCTACCGATCAGCAAGGCGGAGCACCTCCAGTGAACCAGCAGCAACCTGAAGACCAAGCCCAACACTCTGGAGCAGCCTTCTGAGTCATGCATTCCGAGGATCCATAGCCCCCAGTTCAGCCCACCCAGCCTGCAAAGCCTGATAATGGAACCCTGGTGGGTCTTATCAGGGAATTGCTTGCATCTCAAGATCATCGTGGCGATGCCCTGCACCAGACAGTACAAGATGCCATGGGCAGAGTTGGTTACCAAGGGAACAACGCGGCCAACAGCTTCAAGCATTTGAACCCTCCTTTCTTTGACGGCACTGAAGATGCTATTGTTGCTGATGCATGGCTTCAGGACACAGAGGTTATCTTGGAAGCAGCTAGGATTCCTGAGGATGAGAAGGTGGCCGTTGTGCGCCAGAAGTTATTGGACTTAGCCCGCAGCTGGTGGGCGATGCTAACAGTTGGATTACCGACGCCTGTCTCATGGACGGTGTTCAGCAGCAAGTTCCAGACCAAGTACTTCGACGTAGTAGCTCGGTACGATCTGCAGACAAGATTCACCAATCTTAAGCAGATGGGAAGGACGGTCGATGGATATGCGGCCAAGTTTTCTAGACTCAGTCAGTTTGCTCCTACATTGGTGGAAACCGAATTGGATCGAGCCCAGCGATTCCAGCAGGGGCTCCACCTAGAGAACATTATAGCAGCGAAGCAGTTTGAGCACCAGAAGTTTGATGTCGTCTTACGAACAGCAAAGAGGCATGAGTATACTTCGCAGAGGATTGTAGATAGAAGCGGAGGACGGAAGAGGTCTCATGGGCAGATGTCCCAGTCTTCAGCAACAGCCCCGGCAGCTAGGACTTTGACTATTGGAGCTCCTAGGAGGGCGACCACAATTTCGTCGGTTCAGCACTCGACGCTGGCGTATCCTCAGCAATAGAAGCAGAAGCTGTCTTCCGCAATAGGATGCACTCATTGTGGGAAGCCAGGACACGTAGTGTCAGTGTGTTGCAGAGCACAGGGATTATGCTTGGCTTGTGGGGCACCGGATCACAAGATAGGGTCATGTCCGAAGAGAGCAAGTTCGTCATCATCAAACCTAACCAGTCCATCGGTTAGGGGTCCAGTACCAGTACAGCAGCAGTACCAACCTTCGAGGCCATTGCCGCCTCAGGCTCAGCAGTATGTCCAAGCTCAGATTCAGAACCAGCAGAAAGGTCACCAGCAAACGGGACCAGCACCAAGAAGGCAAGGTCAAACTATAGCTTTGACCATGGAGAAAGAGTTAGCTTCAGGTGAGGTGGTGGCAGGTACCATTCTCGTCAACTCTTTTCCAGCATCAGTATTATTTGATTCGTGTGCATCGCATTCATTTATGTCTGCACGATTCGCTACACGGATAGGACTGGAGCCCAAGTCATTATCAGTAAGGCTCAATATACTTACTGGTAACGGTCTTGTGGGAGTAGGTAGAGTGTTTTCCTTATGTCAAATCGTAGTTAGCGGTAGAGAGTTTCCCGCTAGGTTGATAGAATTTTCGATGGCCGACTATAATGTGGTCCTAGGAATGGATTAGTTGAAGGAGTAATACGCAAGAATAGACTGCCATATTGGCCGAATTATTTTTGGTATTCCAGGCGAACCATAGTTTTTATTTTCCAGAGGCGAAGTAGAACCTTCTCCACCTGTATTGCGGATAGCAGTAGCAGTGGCGGTTCAGTTTCCTATAGTTATTGAAGAGTTCTCAGACGTGTTCCCCGAAGAGCTTCCAGGCATGCCCCAGAGAGAGAGATAGAGTTCACTATTGATTTGCTTCTAGGGACGGCACCAGTGTCAGGGGGAGTCTACAGGATGGCACCTTCAGAGTTAGAGATCTTGTACAAGATGATTGAAGAACTTAGGACAAAGGGGTTCATTCGTGCTAGTGGATCACCTTGGGGAGCCCCAATACTTCTTGTAAAAAATAAGGATGGTACGTCAAGATTATGTGTTGATTATCGTACCTTGAACTCTGTAACAATCAAGAACAGATATCCTCTACCAAGGATAGATGACTTATTTGATCAGCTCAAAGGAGCGCCAATATTCTCGAAGATTGACTTGCGATCAGGGTACCATCAGATCAGAGTTAGAGAGCAAGACATCCCGAAGACACCATTCAGATCCAGATATGGACATTAGGAGTTCCTTGTTATACCATTTGGAACGACCAATACGCTAGCCGTATTTGTGGACCTCATGAATCGTATCTTTATGCCTTATTTTGATGAGTTTATGATAGTGTTTATAGACGACATCTTAGTCTATAGCAAAAATGAGGTAGAGCATGAGCAGCATCTTCGTGTAATTCTTAAGATTCTCAGAGAGCACCAGTTGTACGTGAAGTTTAGCAAGTGCGAGTTTTGGCTGGATCGTATCTCGTACTTAGGTTACATTATCACCAGAGGTGGAGTGGAAGTGGACCCCAAGAAGATAGTGGCCATAGAGACATGGCCAGTTCCCAGTACCATCGCAGAAGTTCGGAGTTTCCTAGGATTGGCTGGCTATTACCGGCGGTTTGTCTCAGACTTTGCTCGGATTTCAGCACCACTGACGCTGTTGACCCGCAAGGATGTGCAGTTTGCTTGGACAATAGAGTGTCAGAGTTTATTTGAGAAGTTGAAGCAGAGATTGGTGACGGTACCAATTCTCACGCTTCCAAATGGGACTGGAGGATTTTTAGTTTATTGTGATGCTTCTGGCAGAGGATTGGGATGTGTCTTAATGCAGCATGGTAAGGTAGTAGCTTATGCGTCATGTTATCTTCATGATCATGAGAGGAATTATTCAATCCATGACTTGGAGTTAGCAGTGGTGGTTTTTATACTTAAGCTTTGGAGGCATTATTTATATGGAGATCGAGTGAAGATTTTTACCGACCACAAGAGTCTTAAGTATGTGTTTACCCAGAAGGATCTTAACATGCGTCAGAGGAGATGGCTAGAGCTACTTGTGGATTATGACATCAACTTGCAGTATCATCCTGGGAAGGACAACGTTGCAGCAGATACATTAAGCAGAAGAGCTGGAGTTTATTTCCTAACAGCACAACCAGAATTGTTAGCCGATCTTCAAAAGATGGGTGTTGAGGTTGTTCTTCCTACCAATGTCGCATTCTTGGCCAGTATGCAAGTTCAGTCCAGTATTGTTGAGAGGATTAAGTTATCTCAGTCAGCAGATTCTAAGCTTCAACGGCTTAGGGCAGAATGTGTAGCAGGACGAAGACCAGAGTTATGTATTCACAAAGATGGTACTCTCCGATATGGAAGACGTTTTTGTATACCCAATAGTGATATCAGACATGAGATCATGGTGAAGGCTCACAGTTCTCCGTATTCAATTCATTCCGGCGGTACGAAGATGTATCATAATATCCGTCAGCATTTTTGGTAGAATTGCATGAAGAGGGAGATAGCCCGGTTTGTCTCTCGTTGTTTAGTTTGCCAGCAAGTTAAGGCTGAACATTAGAGACCAGCTGGACTTCTTCAACCTTTATCGATCCTAGAATGGAAATGGGAGCACATTACCATGGATTTTGTAACTGGGTTACCTAAATCCCCAGCTGGAAGAGATGCTATCTGGGTTATAGTTGATCGTCTCACGAAGGTAGCTCATTTTCTCCCCTTCAGAATTGGTCATTCGACGGATCAGCTTGCAGAGATATACCTCAGGCAGATTATCAGATTGCATGGAGTGCCAGTTAGTATCATATCAGACCGAGATTCAAGATTCACATCGCACTTTTGGCGGAGTCTTCAAGAGAGCTTGGGTACTCGTCTCAAGTTTAGTTCAGCTTCTCATCCGCAGACAGATGGTCAGTCAGAACGCACGATCCAGAATCTTAAAGTTATGTTGCGGTCATGTACACTCGACTTCGGTGGTTCGTGGGAAGATCACCTGTATCTCATAGAATTCTCCTATAACAACAGTTTTCAGGCCAGTATCCAGATGGCGCCCTTTGAAGCACTGTATGGCAGGAAGTACAGATCACCTTTAGCTTGGGATGATGTCGACAAGAGATAGATGCTTGGTCCAGAGATGATTACACAGATAATTGAGGTGGTCAGGCAAGTCAGAGATCATCTTTGAGTTGCCCAAGATCGCCAGCGCCATTGGGACGATTCTCATCGGTGTCCCCTTGAGTTTTCAGTCGGCGACCACGTGTTCCTTAGGATCTCGCCTACCCATGGCGTCATTCGATTCGGCATACGAGGAAAGCTTAGTCCTAGGTACATTGGGCTGTTCGATATCCTTGAGCGAGTAGGTGATGTGTCCTATCGTCTCGCTCTTCCGCCGTCGTTAAGTGAGGTACATGACGTATTCCATGTATCCCAATTGCGATGGTATTGTAGAAGCATAGAAATTCACAACCAGAAAGCCCATGCGCTAGGCATTATATGCGCCAGAACTCAGACAGCTAATCAAATAAGCCATAGACATTCGAAGAAGGACTTTATTTATATATATATAAGTCTATTACATGTCTAGAAAAGATTGTACAAAGGAGAATTTCTACAAAGGAAGGATCCTAGATCTACAGCCAACAGCCACCATGCGCCTTCCAGATAGGCACAACAATCACCATGCGCTGTCAGCCAGGCGCAACAGATGTCATGCGCCTCCAGCCAGGCGCATCCTAGCATCTCTTCAGCAACTCAGTTATGTGCATCCAGCTCAGTTATGTGCATCCCTTCAGCAGCTCAGTTATGTGCAACTCTTCCAACCAGGCTCACCTGGCCGAGTAGAGCCCAGTTATGTGTCGCTCTTCCAGCCAGGCTCGCCTGATAAGTGCTTCGCCAAGCAAAGCATTTAACCCTCTGGCTGGAACTAAGGAAGAGAAGAGCACCGCAAATGCTGTGGCCAGGGGAGGCTTCGAAAGAGCCTCCAAAGACCAAGGAAGACCGTGATCGAAATCATGGCACAAGGAGCTTTCAACACAATCAAAGTGGGCGGCACCCACTTTGAAGGAAGAGAGAGCCTAGCACCACCATTCCGATCTACGGCTCTTCCGAAACAACGGAGACGAGGCCCGAACATCCTTATCTTTGGATGCAACAGGCACCTTCCGCCTGCCTCAGATGCCCTCGACTCCATTTTTTGGATGTAACAGTCACCTTCAAGTGCATCAAAGACAACACAACGTCTCATCTTTACCCTCGGGAGCACTTCGTCAACAGAATGCACCCACATATCCAAGTTTATGTAGGAAGTACGTGAGGGAATGAGGAGCAAACCTTCTCTCCATGCCACTATTTATAGGCCGAGCAAATCAAACCCACGCGCCAAGTGGATGACTCTCCGAATTCTGTGCAATAAATTTGTATTAAATGGATGAACCGGACGCCTCGAATTCAGCCAAACGGCTATTTATAGCACTCGAGGAGCGAGACAGCCGCGTCATTAAAGGACATGTCGGATGCGCCAGCCAAACAGCGCATCACACGGACGCGCCCTCCAGCATCAGGCGCATCACACAGATGTGCCCTACAGTACCCGGCGCATCACAGAGGATACGCCCTCCCTGACATCTCCATGCCGAGTGGAACACCAACCAATGTGCCCACTCAGCTGTCCATCGAACATCACAAACATTAAATGCTGACTGACACCAGAGTTGGCAGCACGCTTCCCAAAGGCTGAACAGTTGACAGCTTTTTCAGAGAACGAAGCGTCGGCAACGTCAGCATCATCATGACTCTATTCCGACGGCTACTGCCACGTAGCCATCCGCATGCGCCTCTACGGCCATGCGTCCAAACCAGCATGTGCCTCAAAAGCCATGTGCCTCAGACCCTTCACTGATCCCTAAAGACAGAAGAAGAGTCTCCAATTGAAGCTTTGCATGCGCCTCAAAAGCCATGCGCCCCAGACTGATCTCTGATCCCGAAAGACAGAAGGAAGGTCACCTGCATGCGCCTCAAAAGCCATGCGCCCTAAATGGTTTGTAACTCCTAAAGGTTATGAGCCGCAGCCTCCTCCTGCGCCCAGATCCAAGGCGCAGCTCACCAGATCACTGCCCCCCCCCCAAATTCGAGATCTTCGAGCCATGGGTCGATGACACGTGTCCTTTGACTCAACTCGTCCAAGATTTTAGCAACAGAAAGATCTTCTTCTCTGCTATGTGCCGGCTCACAACAGCAGTATGAAGAGTTCTCCCCCTCAATCAGGGCGCATCATCTACGCGCCCCCATCAGCAACTTCCACGTGGCGTCCCCACACACCGGCGCATCCTACATGCACGCATGAGCAGCCAGCCTGCAAAACTATAAATAGAGGGATCTTCTCCTTTACACACACACAGAATCCACAACGAACATACGAGGAATCACCAGAGAGGCAGATACAGACATTCAACGTCTTCCTCCTCTCAGCAAGCTCCAGCACCCAGAGCAATCCACACCTTCAGAGAATCGATAACCATCGTCAGCCCGTCAACGGAGTCAACGCATTACCACTCGCTCCATTGGCACTAAGGACCCAGCTTAAACAAAAGTGTACTCCTAGGACTACATCTAAGTCTTACATTGTAACACTGTTCTGTTTGTATTAAAGTTTTCAATCAAACAATTTTAATGGCAAACAGGTATATCCCAGATTCGAGTCATATCCTTGATCATTCGTAATTGGTTGTCGGTACCAACCTTTCGTATGAAGAAAGGCCCGTATCTATTTTGGACCGAAGAGAGAAGGTGCTCAAGAACAAGACTATTAGTTTAGTCCGTGTTACTTGGGGTCATCACTCTTTGGGCGAGTCAACATGGGAGCGTGAGGATGATATTCGTTCACGATATCCACACCTATTTGACTCATAAGGTATAATGTCTTTATTATGCCTTATGCTTTTAATTCCTTGCTTGCATAAATGATTGCTTGATTGACTGCTAGTCGTAGCCTGCTTATGATTAATATAACTTTCTCCGACATCTCTAGCCTCTTGATTAAATTTCGAGGACGGAATTCTTTTAAGGTGGGTAGAGTTGTCACTCCTGTTTCTCGTTATACGTATTTTCGTATGCGTATACGAGATTTCTGGCATTTATCAGGTGGACCGTAGTTAGACTTATTTTGCTTAGCCTAGCCTTGTTTTAATCTTGACTTGGTTTATTTGATTGGTTTGGTTTAATTTGACTTGGTTTGGTTTGGCTTGGCTTGTTTTGAGATGGAGAGGGTTGATATATAACCCAATTACTTCTCTCTCTCTCCTCATTCACTTCTTCATTTACTTCTTTATCGTCTTCATTTACTCCTTCCACCTACCAAGTCCTAGGCAAGTGCAACTTGTTTCATGGAGGAACTCCATTTTTGTTGTTCCATTGTCTTCCTCACGAGATTCTAAGACACTTTAGTACTTAGCATTTTTTAATTTCCATGGTTCATTTCTTGTAGATCTAAGTTGGTTGTATTTTCGGTTTTCTTGGGTTTTGATCTACCAAACTTCTTTATTTTCAAGTTTTGATTGTTTTATGTTGTAGAGAATTCAATTTTACCCAAAATGGACTTTTGAAAAGTTAGATTTCGACTTGTTTTGAAGAAGTTATGGCCAAAATAAGATTTGAGCATTTTCTCGTTCATCTGTACTGAATTTAGCAGGGACGATGAATAGTGCCTGTAGAAGCATGGAAAATATTGCTTTTAGTCCCACATCGGAAAGGAGAAGAAGAAAGGGCTCACTCCATTCTATATATAGAGCCCTCTTGCCTCCTTTGAAAAGGATACCAACTTTCCTTTCCTCCTTCCAACTTGGACTCTTCCTACAACGCGCCCTCGGGTGCTAGAGCGAAGAAGACTAGGACAGCACAGGCTCGTCGAGCTCAGTCAGCTGTCCCAACCTCTGACCATCAGAGAGTCTCGCTAACTGTTATACGGGCCTCTGATGGAAAGTTGTACAGAACCGCCCGTGTCCAGCCCCCGGCGACAAACGGACAGGGTGGTTCTCAAAAGTCTCCCTACAAAGATCGAGCGTAATGCTTTACTAGCCTCAGATCAGGGAGAAAATATGATGGTCCTAAAAGTCTTCCAACAATGATCGAGGACAAGTTCTTTTACTAGCCCCGCATCAGGGAGCAAACATGATACCTACGTACTCGTGTGCTCGGGATACCCGAGCCCACAAAGCGAGTGCGAAGGTTGATCGAGATGTCCTTGACTTGCGAGATGTTATCCTTTACAAGCGCAAGAAAAGAGAAGAAACCTTGGCGTACAAAGAGTCCTTCCATGGACGTCACTGTACTCAGGTCATTGTCAATTGCTGCTGCAACAAGACAGCAGTACAAGAGGACCGGCAGATAAACCAAAATTTTATAGAGCCTTATGCGGATCAAAACAATAAATGTCGTGAGACAGCGACAAGACAACAGTACAAACAAGACATGACAGCAGTACAAACAAAATAGCAACAAGTCAGCAGTGCAACAAGACAGCAGTGCAAACATGGAGCTTCATGCGGCTCAAAACCCACGAAGCTTCATGCGGCCCGAAATCAACATGAAAGCTTCATGCGGCTAAAAACCCACGAAGCTTTATGCGGCTCAAAACCAAGAAAGCTTCATGTGGCTCAGGAAGCTTCATGCGGCTCAAAACCCATAAGGCTTCATGCGGTTCGAAATCAACCTAAGTAATAAATGACTCTCTGTGTAGCTAGCCATAATTACTCTGACACAAAAGTGGCAGCTCTGACAAGGAGGACGGCTCTGACATAAAGACAAGACGTGACATGCACCTAAAAAGATGAGAAGATCATCATGATATCTGGCACAGTTCACAAGTTCCAAAGAAAATTCTTTATGCGGATCGCCTATGCGACCCTCATGCGGCTCAGTCATGAGACCACTCTCATGCGGCTCAGTAATGAGACCACTCTCATGCGGCTCAGTCATGAGACCACTCTTATGCGGCTCGGTCATGAGACAACTCTCATGCGGCTCAGTTATGAGACGTCCTTCATGCGGCTCAGTTATGAGACAACCTTCATGCGGCCCGGTCATGAGACACTCTTCATGCGGCTCGACTATGGGACAGTCCTTCATGCGGCTCAGCCAGGATGCATCATTCATGCGGCTCGCCATAGAGTAGCAGTTGAGACACGTGGCAGAAATTGACCAAGTCTTAACAGTTCGGATTCAATGCAACAAACAGATCAGGATGAATCTTAACCAGTCCCCAGCTGTCCACTTCTCAAGGCACAGTTACAAGGATGTGGCCCAAAATTAGCCACGTGGCTGTGCACCCCATTACTCATGAATTTCTATAAATAGCAAGGTGCTATTCCCTTGCACACACCGAGATACAGACAGAGAGATATACACACATCCGGGCAGAGAGAGAGAGAGCATTTCTTCACCAGAGCCGAGGTTGCATTCGATCGTCCAAGGAGTAAGACAGAGTTAATAGCACTTTCCCGAGCCTCTACCGTCACCCCCCCAGAATCCAAATTAAACAATTGTACTTAGATTGCCTTTCCTAGGTTTTGTTCCTAGGCTCTCTTTTGTACAAGCGAGTTTGTAATTGTGAGTCAAAGTTCAGTCCTCCTATAAAATTATTCTGTTCTCCGACAATCAATGACAAACAGTACCGCATGAATAGTGACACATAAATAGTACCGCATGGATGCATAGTACCGCATGGCTTGCATAGTACCGCAGGAATGAATAGTGCCGCATGAAATAAATAGTGCCACATGGATGTATAGTGCCACATGGATGCATAGTGCCGCATGGCTTGCATAGTGCCACAGGAATGATTAGTGCCGTATGGAATGAATAGTGCTGCAGGAATGAATAGTACCGCATGGATGCATAGTGCTGCATGGCTTACATAGTGCCGCATGGAATAAATAGTGCCGCATGGATACATAGTGCCACATGGCTTGCATAGTGTCGTAGAAGGCTACATAGTGCCGCAGAAGGCTGCATAGTGCCGCAGAAGGCTGTATAGTACCGCAAAAGGCTGCATAGTGTCGCAGAATGCCGTATAGTGCCTATTTTAGTTGTTTTGACTGTTTTAAGTCCTATTTGGCTGAATTGTGGCCAGACTTTCTCCCAACTCCCAACATGAAAGTTGTAGATCTTGTCCTTAGCTTCAAGAATATGATACTAACTATTTATGCAAGTTTTTATCATTTATGATAATGTAAGGATAGAACACGATAGTGGCCTGTTAAGGCGCACTCTTAACCAGTAACAAGTAATATGATATGATAGTGGCCCGTTGTGGCACACTCTTAACAAGTACCCTTGACATGATAACACATGATAGTGGCCCGTCGTGGTGCACTCTTGACAAGTAAACATGACATGATAATCTTGACATGCTGTTGTGACAGCTACCTTGACTTGCTAAGTAACTCTTGTCTTGATACCGTGGGTGTTTATGCTTGTATAAGCTACATGTCTCGTCTTGTATCATGTCTAGGATATGAATTCTTGGTTACTACGGTCAGGGATTCATAGTGAATCTGACTAGGATATAGACTAGATTGATCAAGTAGTTCATGAAGAGATTTTCTAGCTACAGGCAGTCCCGTTATCTGGGCCCTCCAATTGGACTTGTAGCCTGCCGTTGAGTATGGCACATTTCCAGCACATTGTCATGTGTTGTACCCCCAAGTCATCTAATCCAACTCTTTCAACTTGTGACCGGATAACCTGGCTTAAGTCTGCAGGGCTTCTGGCTGTTGGAACATCTCATTGCATCTTATTAGTAATTAGGCTTGTGATAACCTTAGTTAGTTAAAGTATCAAGCCGTACTCATTGCTTGGCCGTAATTGATGGATGGAGTCCCGTCTAGTCTTGTCTTGACAAGACCACTACATGGTTATTTTTGCACATTACTGTTATGCTTTACTCTTGTCGATAATTGGTTAGAGACTAAGCTCTGTTCAGGTGAAGGGTTACAACCCCGGTCCTTATTTCGTTTACGGGTTGTAACTTGGCTACCGGAATAGTCCTTTAGTTGTCTTATTGTTTATCACCTTATTTTCTCTAACTCATGTCTTTTATTATCCTTTATGTCTCATGTGCTAATATGTTGGTTTTAGTTCTTAATTGAAGCCTCCCTTGTGGCACTTGCTCTTTCTGGGGTCTGACCCAGCTGGTTTTATATGGCCAGATTTCGGAGTAGCACCTGAGGATCTTCCAGCCTTCCAACCAGATGGTGAACACTAGGCGCAACCCTGGCAATGAGTGGGTTTTATTTTGCTCTTCCACTCTATTATAAATTATTCTTTTGAGGCGTTTAGCCGCCGAGCAAGTGTTAGCTCGTGTTGAATTTACATTCCTGTCAGCCTAAGGGCTGTAACATGATTCACAAATCCTATAGTTGATCATGTATGACTTATACTCTTGCTAGTCTTCGTATTTTGTATGACTATCTTTATGATCATCTGAATATATAATGTTTGGGATGCCTTACTTTGCATGTCTGATGATCTACCATTTTTTTATATTTGAGATTGAGAACTAGGCTTATTCTTGACCATAAGTGACTGTTAGCTTGTAGTAAAATCCTCATACATCTAGATAGCCGTGACCGTACATCAAGGTGGGCTTCACTTCAATGTACGTAGCTGGCTATCTCTGTCCCCCACTCTCCAGTATTCTGGTTCTGGGGAGTGACACCATCACTGGTGGGAAGCCGAAGAAGAGCGATTGGGACCTGATGGAGTCACCTGGGAAGAGTTCTCGAAACTCTTCAAAGAGATGTTCATACCAGCTACAGCACGAGCCAAGCTCCGAGACCGATTTATTTACCTTACACAAGGCAACATGACAGTAGAAGAGTACAATACGGAGTTCCTATGCTTGAGTCATTTCTCTCTGTACCTAATACAGACAGAAGAGCAGAAGGCAGAGAAGTTTTATGATGGACTCAGTTTCGAGATACAGCGACTCGTGGGATCAGCAACACCCACTTCCTACTCGACCGTCCTGACCGCAGCACGATGTCAAGAGTACATTAACAAGAAGGAGGCCAGCCAGAAGCGACCACAGCCAGCGATACCAACAGTAAAAGCATCATCAGGATGACCTGAAAGATGCGTCATCGTACATCAGCAACCAAGAGTCGCCCCATACCAGAACCAAGATAACCCGACGTGCCAGTACTGTAATAGGAAAGGACATACTCAGCAAACTTGCCGCAGAAGACTTGGCCAATGTCTAAGACGTGGTTCAACTCAGCATCAGCTTCGAGATTGCCCAACAAGAGGCCCACAAGCACCACCAGCACCAATAGTACCAGCTCAAGGAGGATATCCACGTTGACCGCTTTCCGACCAGGCGATGCAGTTTGCGCAGGCGAGACAGCAGACAGCACAACGACCCGGACAGGCCTTTGCCATGAGAGTTGAAGCGTGAACAGCAACTCAAGAAGCAAATGAAGGTAACAACTTGATTTTATGATAATGATAGTAAGTACAGTAGTAACTTATGCTTGCTTGTTACATGTTAGCTTATGAATAACCATAGAAACATAGCACACCTTAGACATCTTAGAACCATAGACATATTTTCCTTTACTGTAGTGAGTGATTTTAATTTTGAGTATGAAATTCTTTTAAGGTGGGTTGGATGCAAAATCCTGAATTTTTGGATATTTTTTATTATTTATTTGAACTAAATGAGAATTTTTGGAATTTTCTAAGTATTTTGAATTTAATTATTATTATTATAGATGACCTTAGCTAAGATTGAGTTTTGGAGTACAAGATGACTAGGAATTGTGGCACGGAGAGTATAGTCAAGTGCTTTGACTAGTGTATAACCCACGGTAGGGAAGGCCAAGCCATAGGTGTGATTTAACTAGAAAAATTAGGCCAAGTTGCGACTTAACCCCCACGGATGAATTATTTAATTATTAATTATTTTGTTTACTTTTAGATGACCCGGTTGTACTAATTTAGCCCGGACTTGACCCGAACCCAACATAAGCCCATGTAGGCATTTAGTGTACGCCATCTAGACATATTTTATATAAGTACAAATATTTCATATTTATTTCTAGGTATTGATAAATATTTTCTAAAATAATTGTTAGAAGTATAATATAAGGTATTATTAATATTATATGACATTTTAGATTATTGTACGATTATTGGACCAGTTAAAATTAGAGGTATAAGGTGGCACCCTATACTAAACCTTCTTATTGGTTGTTTTAGTTTGTTATTATTATTATTATTATTATTATTATTATTATTATTATTATTATTATTATTATTATTATTATTATTATTATTGTTATTATTATTATTATTATTATTATTATTATTATTATTATTGTTATTATTATTACTATTATTATTATTACTATTATGCGTAAATAATATCCTTATTATTCATATTTTAATAATCCATTGTCATGTGAATTATATATATACATATTTTTTTCATGCACAAGGAAAATATTATTAAGATTTTCTTTGGTTTATTAAATATTTATTCATATATATGTGGATATGTATATGAAAGGGTATATATATAAGTATATATAAGGAAATATATATATATATATATATATATATATATATTTATATATATATATATATATATATATATATAGGTATATATATAAAATAAAAAAAATATATATATATATATAGGTATAATAGAGAAAAAAAGGAAAGAGTGAACAGTGCCCGTAGGCACTGTTCGTCCCCTTCACAAAACGCGTGGGAGCCCAAGTTTTAAACTGCTTGGATGGAAATCATCCAAATTTTAAGAGATTTCATCCAAATCTTTTGGTACACAACCCCTATCATATTCTCCTCCATATTGTCGAATCTGAGTTTAAAGTCAACATTTAAATCGATTAGAAATCGAATTCGATAGCGTATATATATATCCTTCAAAATTATTTCTCTCCCTACCACCGCAATCCTCATCTTGTTCGACCCCAGTGATTGCAGAAGAGTCCCTAAGCACCGAGCCGCCCTCGACAACCCCACGCACCTCCCTCCCACCGTGCGCCGCCTGAACATCACCGAAGCGGTGGCTACAGCCTCTGTGATCGCCGAAACAGAGCCGCTGTTTAGTAAAATCGCAGACGAGGTACCTCTCTTTCGACCCCTACTTCTTGAATCCCATTCGATCGTTTCCCGAACCATAAATTCCCACTCATAATCCACATAACCCTCTAGCTTTCCTTTCAATCAGTTTTAACTTAATTAAAATTATTTGCTGGTAAAAATATCTACAAATATGGGTGAAACTGACCATATATGCATGTGGTAATTAATAGTATGATTTAGATTTAACCCTCGTTTTGGAAGGATCATTACTAGCAAACTAATAGCAATTTTGGTAATCCAAATTAACATGTTTGAAGACAACCTATAGACCTTCTAGACGTTATTTATGGATCTTAATTTTATTTATTATACATCAAGAAAAGTCTGATTAAAAATCAGTAAAAACTTGTTTAAAACTGTTTTTAAAAACATTAAAACTCTCCGATACGACGTGCGTCCCGCCAAACCGGGCGACATGGTTGCGAACCAAAAGTATCAAAAGGTGCGTATCGACTTCATGGACGTGTGGACTTTGACGGAATTCAAATTGGTTGCATGTGCGCGACGAATTTGATGCGTATCCGTCAAAATTCACCGTATCGGCCTTTTCGAAATTCTCCAATTACTTTATGCATGTTCATCAAATCGAGACAAAACTTACGCCAGCAGGACCGTATCATTTTTCTGGTCCTGCACACCAAGTTTGGTCCGAATGTAAGACAGCCGACCGGATCAGCGTTTTACGGGCCCCACAATCTAACTCAATCGGCGAATTTGTGCACGGTCTGTCGGAATCTAACTTTGGACATACTGTTGGGTTTGTCTCATCAAAACAAATCTGTAGACATATAGTTTGACGAGTTTAGAGACCATAGACTTTGGTACGCTTTTCAGTACAAAGAGGGTCCAATGGCGGACACCGTTTTAATCCAAAATTACCGTTTTGCTCCTGTGTCCAGAATTAGACTTATGGGTAGCCTATACTAGCTATTTTGCTTATTCTGAGAATGTTGGCAATATTTATTTCAGCATCCGGAGGCGTTTACAGGAGTTCAGGTTTCGAGACACTTTGATTTGACTAGTTATGTGCAGGACTTTTGCTACCACCAGGCAAGTACACCTTGCCAAACTTTACAGTACTTACATGCTTTTCCATATTTTTATTTTTTATATCTTAATTAGTTCCATTTTTCTCCTATTCCATGTCATGGTTATTCTAGTTTTACGTGCACGTAGATTATTACTCTTTTTTCCACATTACTTGCTATATTTTCTTATCCTGTTCATGTCCAGTGATACTATTGCTATGCCTATACCATGATCCCCTGACTTGTTTAACTTGGACTTGACCTTATCTTGATCCGATTATCGTACTGGATTGACTTGACCTTATCGTGATTGTTTTTACTTGACCCTAACTTGTTCTTAGACGTGACTATACCTGACCACCTCATTCATGATCTCCCATCGAGTGCGAATGAGCCTTACTATAGTTAGAGATTCCCCATCGGCTACTGACTATAGGACTGTGAGCTCCCATCGGGCTGCGGTTACCCCAACTTATTATTAGTCACGCTTGATAGCACTATCTTTGACGGTATGCCATTTATACTTATTCTTTAGTCTCATATTGTTCCTTGTACCATTTCCTATTTTCTCGCATGTTATTTATTGTAGAGTAGGCATGTATATTATATGTCTTGCTAGTCCCTGAGGACTTGGTGATCTCTCCAGGCTTAGACAAAGAGGAGGTTCACGGTTCTGGAGTCGAGGCGGATGATGTACCTTCGCAGGAGGACTAGATAGAGATTGAGGACTTCTCTTGATCCATGATGTTCTTTCTTTTACTCTATTTTCTTTTATTTTAGAGGTCATGTAGCTGATTACTTTATTTTCTTTTACTGTGGTTTTGGGATGTCTTACCCGTACAGTTACATTTCATATTTCATGTTGGACAAATTTCTTTATTAGTATCATTTATTTTGGACTTGATATCTTGTATCATCTTTTCTGCATGGATGAGATTAGATCTGTTCCTATGACTTGTATTATACTCTGGGTTGTTATCATGATTTACAGCTTAAGCATTTCGCTAATGGGCGTATTGTCAGAATTGGCCCATTGGTGAAGTGTTGTTGGCATGTACCGTATCCTGGCCCAATACGTATTTTTGGGACTGGGGCATTGCACAAGGTGACACAAGGCGCAGGTGGGTACTCTCGCTACCCACCCATCTTCACAAAGGCGCAGATGACAAACGGTACAGGTTGGTGCTCTCGCTACCAACCCAGCTTCACAAATGTGCAGACGGTCAAGTACGCCAACAGAAAAGACAAACTCACAAAAACAGATGAAAAGTTCAAGAGAAGTTCTTTTTATTAAATCATGGCTACAAGAGTCTATTATAGATTCGTCACGATTACATAAAAGAAGACTTCATAATTACAAGGATCTGTTACAAAGTATTTGTGATTACATATGCCGAACTAAAAACTCCTACAGATCTACGCTGGGGTTCATCTTCCAGTGTAATTGTCATGAGAGGAGGGACTATGGATAGAAGATTTGAATACAGTTGCCATCAAAGTCTGCCACCATAGCACCCCCTCCTCAGACGTGCAGCTCTTCCTGAAGCAGCTATTGGCCCGAGCGAGAATTCAGTCCACAGCACGACATAAGGCCCTTTTCAAAAGCGCATCATCTTTTGAGGCTCTTCCAGCCTAACAAAAGCGTACAACCACCAATGAGCAGGACAGAGCACAACCTACGGTGCTTCATGATGGCAACCAGACCGAACTCGGTCGTCAGGACCTCCAAGATGTCGCTCAGGTTCGAACTCCCCATGAGAAGCGTTCCAGCACATTCCGAAGCTCATCAGCAGTTCTTCTACGAAGGCACAGCTCCTTTGAGCGATGGGATCCTCAACCAAAATCTGACTTAGGCCGCTTGAAGCTAAGTCTGGATCCAGCATGGTGTTGAAGGACAAAAAAAGGAAGACATGACTCTTCGAAAAAAACTCCTCCTTTATTAGGGCAGGAGTAGTCCAAGACATAGGCCACGTGGCTGTCGGTCAAAATTCCCACATTAATGAGATAATCCTAGGACTCAGCACAATGAACCTTATTAAATATATTCATTCGACTAAGTCTTAGACCATTAAAAGACCCTTTGAAATTCCTCAAGTAACGGTGGCAATTAAGAGGGAGTCGTTCCTTAAAGAGCTGTCATTAATTGCTCTTAAAGAAGATTTCAAAGCCATCTTCTTCAAACCAGAAGCGCAGCTATAATCCTTGCACCAGCAGGAGGCGCAGACTGGTGATGACTTCATATCATCCCAACTTCAACGGTGCAGACATCTGCTTCGACCCAGAAAATCAACGCCCTTCATCAAAGACTTAGGAAATACCATTGCATCTAACACAAGTCTGTCTGCCGCTCTAAAAGAACAGTAACCTCATTAACCAGAAGCACAGCCTACTTGTCGCCCTAAAGCATATTGACTTTACTACTCGAAACACAGCCTACTCGTCGCTCAAACGCACAAAGGTTCCGTCCTGTCCATTGCCTCCAGGAGAATAGTCTACTCGTCGTACCAGAAATATAGCAGCACTAAGACCTCGCTAGAGGCGCAGATTGTATGGTCCCACCCAAATGGTTTGTTTAAAACTGCCACTCTCAAAGATAGGATAGAGGTTGATCATATTGATAAGTACAAATATCTTATCAATTGGTTTAAAACTCAGATAAGGATAAAGTTTTCTCTTTTGATAAAGGTCGTATCAAGTCAGTTTGTTTAAACCGATAGCCTCCTGAAGATCAAACAGAATCCTACTTTGAGATGAAATCCAAGATCTACTCGGCTTCATCTAAACAGAGGATTCTCAGCAATAGACACACGCCACGTGTCTCCTCCTTCGGTTATTTTGATAACCACCCAAGATCTTGATAGAGGAGATTCTCGACGTTCGCCACGTATCAGCTCAGCAGAGTCCCATACCATACAATGACAGCAGATTCCTTCATATCTCAAATCCGAGTGCACATCGCATATGTGCCCCCCTTTCTTCTATAAATAAAAGGAGTTTTTCCTTCAACAAAAAGAGGAGAAGGACACACATAGAGAAAAAAGAAGCAGAAGGCAAAAGGCAGAGCTTCGAAGTCTTCAACTCCGACATCCTCTTGATCGGTAACCCTAGAGTTCTATCAAAGGTACCAGAAAGCCAAAGCAAGTCCAACTCATCGTCAGATCATCAACGGAGTAAAGGAGTCGCTACAGTGCTCGATCTCCACCGTCACGCTTTCCTAGAATTCTTGTATATAGCTTTTTTTGCATAGGAATCGATTGTACCTTTTTTCAGGTGTAACACCCATATCTCGGAATACGTATTTTTGATCAAGCCTGCATGTATCTTGGACCTGTATTTTATTTTCTCAAGATTCTGGCCTGTAATTGTATTTTGGCTCGACTTACAGATTTTAGTTTTCTCGTAAAACGGGTTTTGGCATGACTTGGTTTTATTTTATGGAGGAGAATTGGTTTAGTTTGGTTTGGTTTAGTTTGGTTTGGTTTAGTTTGGTTTAATATGCATGGAACACCTTAGTCTATGCTCCACCTTCAACACAACACACCCACCTCCATTAAATCCCACCTAACTTTTCTCTCCCCTCTTTATTTTTCATTTACTTCTTCATCTCCTTCTTCTTCCTTCCTCTACACAACACCAACACCCATAGGCAAGTGCACCTTGCCACCACATGAGAACCACTTTTTATTTGTTCAATAGCTAGATTAGGCTATGGTGATCAACATTAGTGCTTGACATTTTGTAATTTGGAGTCTCTATTGTTCTAGATCTAGGTTTTAACTATTTTCAGATTTACATGGTTTTGATCTATTTTGGTTAGATTTTGTGGGTTTTGATGCTTCCATGTGGAAGAGAATTCAATTTTACTCAAGTTAGACCTTTGAAAATCTAGATTTGGCTTTGATTTGACAAAGATATGAAAATTTGAATTCTTGGTGTTCATGGTGTTCTTCTCGGCCTGGAGTAGCAGCCTGCAGCCTGCGCTCTTTAGCGCAGTGCTGGACTGCGCAGCCCCTCTCGGCCTACGCTCTTTAGCGCAGTGTCGACCGCGCAGCTTGCCCTTTGGTGAACTGCGCTCAGCCCCATGCGCCAACGATTCCTGCGCACTTCACCCTGCGCAGTTCACTCCTGCGCAGTCTGCTCATGCGCAATCCACCCCTGCGCAATTCACTCCTGTGCAGTCTGCTCATACGCAATCCACCCCTGCGCAGTTCACTCCTGCGCAGTCTGCTCATGCGCAATCCACCCCTGTGCAGTCTGCTCATGCGCAATCCACTCCTGCGCAGTCTGTTCATGTGCAATCTGACCCATGCGCCATCTGCCCCTGCGCCCTGTTCCCCTGCGTACTTGGCACCCTGCGCAGCTGACACCTGCACAATCCAACCCCCTGACCCCTTGCGCAATCCATTGGCTCTTGGAGTTTTGGTTTTATTTATCTAAGCTTGGCTCTTCTATAGCCCTGTATATTGATATTTTATTAGATATTTTACGCCCAATTTATATCCTTACGCCTTTTGTCATGAACTTGATTTTACTTAATATGTTTGGAATGACTATTGTATATGGCATGGTATGACAAGGAACTAGCATAACTTGACAGTGACCCATAGTGGTGCACTCCTGACATGACCAACCTGACATGATAGTGGCCCGTCGTGGCACACTCCTGACAAGTACCCTGACATAATTTACCTTGATAACTTGATAGTGGCCCGTGGTGGCGCACTCATAACTTGACTTGACTTGTAACTTGACTCGTATAATCAACTTGACACCGTGGGTGTTCCTGCTTGCTTGCTTGTGCAATCCACTTGTCTTGTCTTGCATCATGTCTAGGACGTGACTCCCTGGTTCCCACGGTCAGGGATTCATACTGAATATGGATTAGGCTAATGACTAGATCAAACTATAGTTCATGGAGAATTTCCAGTCACAGGCAATCTCGTTATCTGGGCGCTCTTAATTGGACTTGTAGCTTGCCGACGAGTAGAGCACATTTCCAGCGCACTGTCATGTGTTGCACCCTCTAAGTCACCTAAGGGTATATCATCTCCGGGGCGATGTACCCAACCATACTCTCAACCCGCGGAAGGATAACTGGATGGTCTGCAGGGCTTAGGACTGGGAAATTCTCACTTGCATCTTGTTAGTAATTAGGCTTGTGACAACCCTAGTTAGTTAAAGTAGTAAGCCGTAGTAATTGCTTGGCCGCTTGTGATTGGATGATGTCTAGCCCTGTCTAAGTCTTGTCTAGTCCCTGTACCTGGTACTCCTGAACATGATTGTTTTACTCGCTTTAACAATAATTGGGTAGAGACAAGGAGCTATTCAGGCGAAGGGTTACAACCCCGGTCCTTGTTTGGTTTACGGGTTGTAATCTGGCTCCCAAAATGGTTCTACGTCCCTAGTCGTTTATTGTCCTGACGTGCTCTTTATTACTTGTACTTTTCTTTCATTTTCTTATGTTCTGATATGCTGGCTTTTGTTCTTATTTTGTGGCCTCCTTTGTGGCACTTGCTCTTTCTGGGGTTTGACCCAGATGGTTTTGTGTGGCCAGATTTCGGAGCAGCACCCGAGGATCTACCGAACCTCCAGCCCGATGGTGGCGACTAGATGGAACGCGGGCTACGAGTGGGTTTTCTATTTTGTTTCGCTCACTCTATTGTAAAATTATTCTTTTGAGACGTTTAGCCGACGAGCACCTGTTAGCTCGATGTACTTTTACTTACTGTCTGCCTACGGGCTATAAACATGATTGACAAATCCTAGGGTTGATCATGTATGACTTAACTCTTGCTAGTCCTAGCATTTTGTACGACTAGCTTCATGATCAGCTGATATGTAATATTTGGGACGCCTTTTATTGTATATTTGGTGGTCAAACATCTTGTGATTATATTATTTGCTTGAGATTGAGACAGTAGGCTTGACCTTAAGAGACTGTTGGCTTGTAGTAAACCCTCATATCTAGACAGCCGTGACCGTATAGCGAGATGGACTTCATTTTAATATACGTAGCTGGCTATGTTCGCCCTCGCTCTCCAGTATTCTGGTTCTGGGGCATGACATGGTTTAAGTGGTGGCCCATGCAGGTCTTGTCAATCAAGAAATGTGAGGGTTTACCGAATAGATCTCTCAATCAGTATTCGCCCTTGATCTCCGCCCGTATTTTCAAATCCCTGGAATTTTTGCCCTAATTACATGCTTGTATCGTTGATCTGTCCTGGTCCTTCCTTATTGTTTCCCTGTGTCGTTTTCCTCAGCGGCACTGTACCTGACCCTGCCGATCAGCAAGGTAGAGCACTTCATGTGGACCAGCAACCAGGAGATCAAGCCCAACACTCCGGAGTAGCCTCCAGAGTTGTGCCTACTGGAGGAGAACCCCCAGTTCAGCCTGTTCAGCCTGCCGAGCCGGATGATGGCACCTTGGTAGGTCTCATCAGAGCCTTGATAACTTCTCAAGATCGCAGAGGAGACGCCTTGCACCAGACGGTGGCAGATGCTTTGACCAGAGGCGGTCATCCAGGGAACAGCGCGGCCAACAGCTTCAAGCGCTTGAACCCTCCTTTCTTCGACGGCAGTGAGGATGCGATTGTCGCGGAGGCTTGGCTTCAGGATACCGAGGTGGTTCTGGAAGCAGCTAGAACACCTGAGAATGAGAAGGTGGCGGTGGTACGCCTGCAGTTGTTGGACTTAGCTCGCAGTTGGTGGGCAGCGCAAGCCATGGGATTAGTGGCACCCATTGCTTGGGCAGTGTTTAGAGAGAGATTCCAGGCGAAGTATTTCGATGCTGTGGCTCTGTACGACCTGCAGACCAGATTTACCAACTTGAAGCAAGGAGGCAGAACAGTCGACAGTTATGCATCTGAGTTTTCTAGGCTCAGTAGGTTTGCCCCCACCTTGGTGGCGACCGAGTTTGATAGGGCCCAGCAGTTCCAGCAGGGACTGCATTTGGAGATCTTGTAGGCAGTCGAGTAGTTCGAGCACCAGACGTTCGATGCAGTATTGAGGGCAGCTAGGAGGCATGAGTACACCTTCCAGCGGATCGTGGATAGGACCGGAGGTAGGAAGCGGTCCCACAGTCAGATGCACCAATCATCAGCTCCAGCCCCAGCAGCTAGGGGATTGACCATTGGAACTCCGAGGCAGGCGGCCTCAGTAACGTCGGTTCAACATTCGACCCCGACGTACCCGCAGCAGCAGAAGCAGACTTTCGCAATGGGATGTTCACATTGCGGGAAGCCAGGCCATGTAGTGGCAGATTGTCGTAGGGCACAAGGATTGTGCCTAGCTTGTGGAGCGGCAGATCATAAGATAGGAGCCTGCCCGAATTGGGATTGTTCTTCCTCTTCCAACCTAACCAGTCCATCGGTTAGGGGACCAGCACCCATGCAGCAGCAGCAGTACCCGAGGCCATTGTTGCCTCTGGCCCAGGCTTTCCAGCAGCAGTGTGCCCAAGCTCTAGTACAGAGCAGGCAGAGAGGTTTCCAGCAGAGGGGACCCGCAGCTAGAGGTCAGGCCATGATGATGGCTATGGAAGAAGAAGTTGCACCAGGTGAGGTAGTGGCAGGTACTATTCTCGTCAACTCCTTTCCAGCTTCAGTATTATTTGATTCTGGTGCATCGCATTCATTCATGTCTGCACGATTCGCGATACGGATAGGATTGGAGCCCGAGTCATTATCAGTGAGGCTCAATATACTTACTGGTAATGGTCTTGTGGGGGTAGATCGAGTATTTTTCCTCGTGTCGAATCGTAGTTAGCGGTAGAGAGTTCCCCGCTAGATTTATAGAATTCCCTATGGCAGACTATGATGTAGTCTTAGGCATGGATTGGTTGAGGAACCAGTATGCTAGGATAGACTGCCATATTGGCAGAGTTGTTTTCAGCATTCCAGGAGAGCCAGAGTTTTTATTTTCCAGAGGCGCGGTGGAGCCATCTTCTCCAGTATTGCGGATGGCAGTAGCAGCAGTGCAGTTGCCTAGGATAGTGGAAGAGTTTCCAGATGTCTTCCCAGAGGAACTTCCAGAGATGCTGCCAGAGCGGGAGATCGAGTTCACTATAGACTTAATCCTCGGAACAGCACCAGTATCAGAGCGAGTCTACAGAATGGCGCCTTCAGAGTTGGAGATTTTGTACAAGATGATTGAAGAACTCAGGACCAAAGGATTCATTCGTGCAAGTGGATCGTCTTGGGGAGCCCCGATGCTTCTTGTGAAAAAGAAGGATGGTACGTCCAGGTTATGTGTAGATTATCGTACCTTGAACTCAGTGACAATCAAGAACAGATACCCTCTCCCGAGGATTGATGACTTGTTTGATCAACTTAAAGGGGCTTCAGTGTTCTCGAAGATAGACTTGCGGTCAGGATACCACCAGATCAGAGTCAGAGAGCAGGACATCCCGAAGAAAGCTTTTAGATCAAGGTATGGACATTGGAAGTTCCTTGTTATGTCCTTTGGAGCAACCAATGCGCCAGCAGTATTCATGGACCTCAAGAATCATATTTTTATGCCTTACCTGGATCAGTTCGTGATCGTGTTCCTAGATGATATCTTGGTCTACAGCAAGAGCGAAGCAGAGCATGAGCAGCATCTCAGAATCGTCCTTCAGACGCTTAGGGAGCATCAGTTGTACGCCATGTTCAGTAAATGCGAGTTCTGGCTCGATTGCATTTCGTACTTGGGTCACATCATTACCCGAGGAGGAGTGGAAGTGGATCCCCATAAGATTGTGGCTATCGAGTCTTGGCCAGCACCTAGTTCAGTGGCAGAGGTTCGCAGCTTCCTTGGATTGGCCGGCTACTACCGACGATTCGTTTCAGATTTTGCAAGGATTTCAGCACCGATGACCCAGTTGACTCGTAAGGATGTGCCGTTTGTTTGGACAGCAGAGGGTCAGGAATCATTTGAGAAGTTGAAGCGAGGTTTGATAACGGCTCCCATTCTCACACTTCCAGATGGGACCAGAGGATTTACAGTTTATTGTGACGCTTCAGGCAGAGGATTGGGATGTGTCTTGATGCAGCATGGGAAGGTAATATCTTATGTATCACATCAACTTCATGATCATGAGAAGAATTATCCGACCCACGACTTGGAACTTGCAGCAGTAGTGTTTGCACTTAAGTTGTGGAGACACTACTTGTACGGAGATAGAGTGGAAATATTTACTGATCACAAGAGCCTGAAGTATGTTTTCACCCAGAAGGACCTTAATATGCGGCAGAGAAGATGGCTTGAGCTATTGGTGGACTACGATGTGGATTTGCAGTATCACCCAGGGAAGGCCAACGTTGTAGCAGATGCGTTGAGCAGGAGAGCCGGAGTTTATTTCTTGACGGCGCAACCAGAGTTATTGGCAGATTTTCAGAAGATGGGAATTGAAGTAGTTCTTCCTACCAGTGTGGCGTTGATGGCCAGCCTACAAGTTCAGTCCAGCATAGTTGAGAGGATCCGGATGGCACAGTCTACAGATTCCAAGCTTCAGCGGCTCAGAGCAGAGTGTGAGGCAGGAAGAAGGCCAGAGTTGTGCATTCATGAAGATGGTACACTTCGATACAGCTCTCGTCTTTGTGTACCCAGTAGAGATATCAGACAAGAAGTCATGGCAGAAGCTCATAGTTCGCAGTATTCTATTCATCCCGGTGGCACGAAGATGTACTGTGATATCCGTCAGCACTTCTGGTGGAATGGCATGAAGAGGGAGATAGCCCGGTTTGTCTCTCGGTGTTTGGTTTGCCAGCAGGTTAAAGCTGAACATCAGATGCCCGCTGGACTTCTTCAGCCCTTGCCGATTCCAGAATAGAAGTGGGAGCATGTGACCATAGATTTTGTGACTGGATTGCCTAGATCCCCGGCTGGTCGAGATGCTATTTGGGTTATAGTTGACCGGCTCACAAAGGTGACTCATTTTCTCCCGTTCAGAGTTGGGCAGTCTACGGCTCAGTTGGCAGAGATGTATCTCAGGCAGATCGTCAGGCTTCACGGTGTGCCCATCAGTATCACTTCGGACCGAGATTCAAGGTTTACGTCACACTTTTGGCATAGCTTGCAAGAGAGTTTGGAAACTCGTCTCCAGTTCAGTTCAGCTTATCATCCGCAGACAGATGGCCAGTCAGAGCGCACAATCCAGACTCTTGAAGACATGCTGAGATCATCTATGCTCGATTTTGGTAGTTCGTGGAAAGATCACCTGCATCTTGTGGAATTCTCGTACAACAATAGTTTTCAGGCCAGTATCCAGATGGCTCCGTTCGAGGCTCTGTATGGTAGGAAGTGCAGATCTCCACTAGCATGGGATGATATCGGAGAGAGGCAGATGCTTGGTCCAGAGATGATTACCCAGACAGTTGAAGTGGTCAGAAGGATCAGAGATCGTCTTCGAGTTGCCCAAGATCGCCAGCGGCAT
The DNA here is from genome assembly GCA_029216955.1 of Iris pallida. Taxonomy (NCBI): domain Eukaryota; kingdom Viridiplantae; phylum Streptophyta; class Magnoliopsida; order Asparagales; family Iridaceae; genus Iris; species Iris pallida. The sequence continues at coordinate 25,505,953 of JANAVB010022597.1, forward strand.
TGGGCCGATGCTCATCGACGTCTCTTGTAGTTTGCTATCGGCGACCATGTATTCCTTTGGATCTCGCCTAACCGCGGCGTCATTCGCTTTAGCATACGGGAAAAGCTTAGTCCTAGGTATATAGGGCCATTCGATATCCTGGAGCGAGTAGGAGATGTATCCTATCGTCTGGCTCTTCCGCCGTCGTTAAGTGAGGTGCATGATGTATTCCATGTGTCCCAATTACGACGGTACGTCCCAGACCCGAGCCACATCCTAGACCATTCGGAACTGGTTGTTGGTACCAACCTTTCGTATGAGGAGAGGCCCGTGTCTATATTGGACCGAAGAGAGAAGATACTCAAGAACAAGACTATTAGTTTAGTCCGTGTTGCTTGGGATCATCACTCTCTAGGTGAGTCAACGTGGGAGCGTGAGGATGATATCCGATCGTGATATCCCTACCTGTTTGACTCGTAAGGTATAATGTCTTCCTTATGCCTTATGTCTTCCATCCCTTGCTTGCATGTATGATTGTCTGATTGCTTGCCTGGTTATAGCTTGCCTGTGATTAATATAGCTTGTCCTTGTCTCTCTAGCCTCTTAATTAAATTCCGAGGACGGAATTATTTTAAGGTGGGTAGAGTTATAACACCCATATCTCGGAATACATATTTTTGATCAAGCCTGCATGTATCTTGGACCTGTATTTTATTTTCTCAAGATTCTGGCCTGTAATTGTATTTTGGCTCGACTTGCAGATTTTGGTTTTCTCGTAAAACGGATTTTGGCATGACTTGGTTTTATTTTGTGGAGGAGAATTGGTTTAGTTTGGTTTGGTTTAGTTTGGTTTAATATGCATGGAACACCTTAGCCTATGCTCCACCCTCAACACAACACACCCACCTCCATTAAATCCCAACTAACTTTTCTCTCTCCTCTTTATTTTTCATTTACTTCTCCATCTCCTTCTTCTTTCTTCCTCTACACAACACCAACACCCATAGGCAAGTGCACCTTGCCACCACATGAGAACCACTTTTTATTTGTTCAATAGATAGATTAGGCTATGGTGATCAACATTAGTGCTTGACATTTTGTAATTTGGAGTCTCCATTGTTCTAAATCTAGGTTTTAACTATTTTCGGATTTACATGGTTTTGATCTATTTTGGTTGGATTTTTGTGGGTTTTGATGCTTCCATGTGGAAGAGAATTCAATTTTACTCAAGTTAGACCTTTGAAAATCTAGATTTGGCTTTGATTTGACAAAGATATGAAAATTTAAATTCTTGGTGTTCTTGGTGTTCTTCTCGGCCTGGAGTAGCAGCCTGCGCTCTTTAGCGCAGTGCTGGACTGTACAGCCCCTCTCGGCCTGCGCTCTTTAGCGCAGTACCGACCGTGCAGCTTGCCCTATGGTGAACTGCGCTCAGCCCCATGCGCCAACCATTCATGCGCACTTCACCCTGCGCAGTTCACTCCTGCGCAGTCTTCTCATGCGCAATCCACCCCTGCGCAGTTCACTCCTGCGCAGTCTGCTCATGCACAATCCACCCCTGCGCAGTTCACTCCTGCGCAGTCTGCTCATGAGCAATCCACTCCTGCGTAGTCTGTTCATGCGCAATCTGACCCATGCGCCATCTGCCCCTGCGCCCTGTGCCCCTGCGCACTTGGCACCCTGCGCAGCTGATACCTGCGCAATCCAACCCCCTGACCCCTTGCGCAATCCATTGGCTCTTGGAGTTTTGGTTTTATTTATCTAAGCTTGGCTCTTCTATAGCCCTGTATATTGATATTTTATTAGATATTTTACGCCCATTTTATATCCTTACGCCTTTTGTCATGAACTTGATTTTACTTAATATGTTTGGAATGACTATTGTACATGGCATGGTATGACAAAGAACTAGCATAACTTGACAGTGACCGTAGTGGTGCACTCCTGACATGACCAACCTGACATGATAGTGGCCCGTCGTGGCACACTCCTGACAAGTATCCTGACATAATTTACCTTGATAACTTGATAGTGGCCCGTGGCGACGCACTCCTGACTTGACTTGACTTGTAACTTGACTCGTATAATCAACTTGACACCGTGGGTGTTCCTGCTTGCTTGCTTGTGCAATCCACTTGTCTTGTCTTGCATCATGTCTAGGACATGAATCCCTGGTTCCCACGGCCAGGGATTCATACTGAATATGGATTAGGCTAATGACTAGATTAAACTATAGTTCATGGAGAATTTCCAGTCACAGGCAATCTCGTTATCTGGGCGCACTTAATTGGACTTGTAGCTTGCCGACGAGTAGAGCACATTTCCAGCGTACTGTCATGTGTTGCACCCTCTAAGTCACCTAAGGGTATATCGTCTCCGGGACGATGTACCCAACCATACTCTCAACCCGCGGAAGGATAACTGGATGGTCTGCAGGGCTTAGGACTGGGAAATTCTCACTTGCATCTTGTTAGTAATTAGGCTTGTGACAACCCTAGTTAGTTAAAGTTGTAAGCCGTAGTAATTGCTTGGCCGCTTGTGATTGGATGATGTCTAGCCCTGTCTAAGTCTTGTCTAGTCCCTGTACCTGGTACTCCTGAACATGATTGATTTACTCACTTTAACAATAATTGGGTAGAGACAAGGAGCTATTCAGGCGAAGGGTTACAACCCCGGTCCTTGTTTGGTTTACGGGTTGTAATCTGGCTCCCGGAATGGTTCCACGTCCCTAGTCGTTTATTGTCCTGACGTGCACTTTATTACTTGTACTTTTCTTTCATTTTCTTATGTTCTGATATGCTGGCTTTTGTTCTTATTTTGTGGCCTCCTTTGTGGCACTTGCTCTTTCTGGGGTTTGACCCAGATGGTTTTGTGTGGCCAGATTTCGGAGCAGCACCCGAGGATCTACCGAACCTCCAGCCCGATGGTGGCGACTAGAAGGAACCCGGGCTACGAGTGGGTTTTCTATTTTGTTTCGCTCACTCTATTGTAAAATTATTCTTTTGAGGCGTTTAGCCGACGAGCACCTGTTAGCTCGATGTACTTTTACTTACTGTCTGTCTACGGGCTGTAAACATGATTGACAAATCCTAGGGTTGATCATGTATGACTTAACTCTTGCTAGTCCTAGCATTTTGTACGACTAGCTTCATGATCAGCTGATATGTAATATTTGGGATACCTTTGATTGTATATTTGGTGGTCAAACATCTTGTAATTATATTATTTGCTTGAGATTGAGACAGTAGGCTTGACCTTAAGAGACTGTTGGCTTGTAGTAAACCCTTATATCTAGACAGCCGTGACCGTATAGCGAGATGGACTTCATTTCAATATACGTAGCTGGCTATGTTCGCCCCCGCTCTCCAGTATTCTGGTTCTGGGGCGTGACATGGTTTAGGTGGTGGCCCATGCAGGTCTTGTCAATCAAGAAATGTGAGGATTTATCGAATAGATCTCTCAATCAGTATTCGCCCTTGATCTCCGCCCGTATTTTCAAATCCCTGGAATTCTTGCCCTGATTACATGCTTGTATCGTTGATCTGTCCTGGTCCTTCCTTATTGTTTCTCTGTGTCGTCTTCCTCAGCGGCACTGTACCTGACCCTGCCGATCAGCAAGGTGGAGCACTTCATGTGGACCAGCAACCAGGAGATCAAGCCCAACACTCCGGAGTAGCCTCCAGAGTTGTGCCTACTGGAGGAGAACCCCCAGTTCAGCCTGTTCAGCCTGCCGAGCCGGATGATGGCACCTTGGTAGGTCTCATCAGAGCCTTGATAACTTCTCAAGATCGCAGAGGAGACGCCTTGCACCAGACGGTGGCAGATGCTTTGACCAGAGGCGGTCATCCAGGGAACAGCGCGGCCAACAGCTTCAAGCGCTTGAACCCTCCTTTCTTCGACGGCAGTGAGGATGCGATTGCCGCGGAGGCTTGGCTTCAGGATACCGAGGTGGTTCTGGAAGCAGCTAGAACACCTGAGAATGAGAAGGTGGCGGTGGTACGCCTGCAGTTGTTGGACTTAGCTCGCAGTTGGTGGGCAGCGCAAGCCATGGGATTAGTGGCACCCATTGCTTGGGCAGTCTTTAGAGAGAGATTCCAGGCGAAGTATTTCGATGCTGTGGCTCGGTACGACCTGCAGACCAGATTTACCAACTTGAAGCAAGGAGGCAGAACAGTCGACAGTTATGCATCTGAGTTTTCTAGGCTCAGTAGGTTTACCCCCATCTTGGTGGCGACCGAGTTTGATAGGGCCCAGCGGTTCCAGCAGGGACTGCATTTGGAGATCTTGTTGACAGTCGAGCAGTTCGAGCACCAGACGTTCGATGCAGTATTAAGGACAGCTAGGAGGCATGAGTACACCTTCCAGCGGATCGTAGATAGGACCGGAGGTAGGAAGCGGTCCCACAGTCAGATGCACCAATCATCAGCTCCAGCCCCAGCAGCTAGGGGATTGACCATTGGAACTCCGAGGCGGGCGGCCTCAGTAACGTCGGTTCAGCATTCGACCCCGACGTACCCGCAGCAGCAGAAGCAGAAGCAGACTTCCGCAATGGGATGTTCACATTGCGGGAAGCCAGGCCATGTAGTGGCAGATTGTCGTAGGACGCAAGGATTGTGCCTAGCTTGTGGAGCGACAGATCACAAGATAGGAGCCTGCCCGAATAGGGGTAGTTCTTCATCTTCCAACCTAACCAGTCCATCGGTTAGGGGACCAGCACCTATGCAGCAGCAGCAGTACCCGAGGCCATTGTTGCCTCAGGCCCAGGCATTCCAGCAGCAGTGTGCCCAGGCTCCAGTGCAGAGCAGGCAGAGAGGTTTCCAGCAGAGGGGATCCGCAGCTAGAGGTCAGGCCATGATGATGGCTATAAAAGAAGAAGTTGCACCAGGTGAGGTAGTGGCAGGTACTATTCTCGTCAACTCCTTTCCAGCTTCAGTATTATTTGATTCTGGTGCATCGTATTCATTCATGTCTGCACGATTTGCGACATGGATAGGATTGGTGCCCGAGTCATTATCAGTGAGGCTCAATATACTTACTGGTAATGGTCTTGTGGGGGTAGATCGAATATTTTCCTCGTATCGAATCGTAGTTAGCGGTAGAGAGTTCCCCGCTAGATTTATAGAATTCCCTATGGCAGACTATGATGTAGTCGTAGGCATGGATTGGTTGAGGAACCAGTATGCTAGAATAGACTGCCATATTGGCAGAGTTGTTTTCAGCATTCCAGGAGAGCCAGAGTTTTTATTTCCAGAGGCGCGGTGGAGCCATCTTCTCCAGTATTGCGGATGGCAGTAGCAGCAGTGCAGTTGCCTAGGATAGTGGAAGAGTTTCCAGATGTCTTCCCAGAGGAACTTCCAGAGATGCCGCCAGAGCGGGAGATCGAGTTCACTATAGACTTAATCCCCGGAACAGCACCAGTATCAGAGCGAGTCTACAGAATGGCGCCTTCAGAGTTGGAGATTTTGTACAAGATGATTGAAGAACTCAGGACCAAGGAATTCATTCGTACAAGTGGATCGCCTTGGGGAGCCCCGATGCTTCTTGTGAAAAAGAAGGATGGTACGTCCAGGTTATGTGTAGATTATCGTACCTTGAACTCAGTGACAATCAAGAACATATACCCTCTCCCGAGGATAGATGACTTGTTTGATCAACTTAAAGGGGCTTCAGTGTTCTCGAAGATAGACTTGCGGTCAGGATACCACCAGATCAGAGTCAGAGAGCAGGACATCCCGAAGACAGCTTTTAGATCAAGGTATGGACATTGGGAGTTCCTTGTTATGCCCTTTGGAGCAACCAATGCGCAAGCAGTATTCATGGACCTCATGAATCGCATTTTTATGCCTTACCTGGATCAGTTCGTGATCGTGTTCCTAGATGATATCTTGGTCTACAGCAAGAGCGAAGCAGAGCATGAGCAGCATCTCAGAATTATCCTTCAGACGCTTAGGGAGCATCAGTTGTACTCCAAGTTCAGTAAATGCGAGTTCTTGTTCGATCGTATTTCGTACTTGGGTCACATCATTACCCGAGGAGGAGTGGAAGTGGATCCCCAGAATATTGTGGCTGTCGAGTCTTGGCCAGTACCTAGTTCAGTGGCAGAGGTTCGCAGCTTCCTTGGATTGGCCGGCTACTACCGACGATTCGTTTCAGATTTTGCAAGGATTTCAGCGCTGATGACCCAGTTGACTCGTAAGGATGTGCCGTTTGTTTGGAAAGCAGAGCGTCAGGAATCATTTGAGAAGTTGAAGCGAGGTTTGATAACGGCTCCCATTCTCACACTTCCAGATGGGACCGGAGGATTCACAGTTTATTGTGACGCTTCAGGCAGAGGATTGGGACGTGTCTTGATGCAGCATGGGAAGGTAATATCTTATGCATCACGTCAACTTCGTGATCATAAGAAGAATTATCCGACCCATGACTTGGAACTTGCAGCAGTAGTGTTTGCACTTAAGTTGTAAAGACACTACTTGTACGGAGATAGAGTGGAAATATTACTGATCACAAGAGCCTGAAGTATGTTTTCACCCAGAAGGACCTTAATATGCGGCAGAGAAGATGGCTTGAGCTATTGGTGGACTACGATGTGGATTTGCAGTATCACCCAGGGAAGGCCAACGTTGTAGCAGATGCGTTGAGCAGGAGAGCCAAAGTTTATTTCCTGACGGCGCAACCAGAGTTATTAGCAGATTTTTAGAAGATGGGAATTGAAGTAGTTCTTCCTACCAGCGTGGCGTTGATGGCCAGCCTACAAGTTCAGTCCAGCATAGTTGAGAGGATCCGGATGGTGCAGTCTACAGATTCCAAGCTTCAGCGGCTCAGAGCAGAGTGTGAGGCAGAAAGAAGGCCAGAGTTGTGCATTCATGAAGATGGTACACTTCGACACGGCTCTCGTCTTTGTGTACCCAGTGGAGATATCAGACAGGAAGTCATGGCAGAAGCTCACAGTTCACAGTATTCTATTCATCCCGGTGGCACGAAGATGTACCGTGATATCCGTCAGCACTTCTGGTGGAATGGCATGAAGAGGGAGATAGCCCGGTTTGTCTCTCGGTATTTGGTTTGCCAGCAGGTTAAAGCTGAACATCAGAGGCCCGCTGGACTTCTTCAGCCCTTGTCGATTCTAGAATGGAAGTGGGAGCATGTGACCATAGATTTTGTGACTGGATTGCCTAGATCCCCGGCTGGTCGAGATGCTATTTGGGTTATAGTTGACCGGCTCACAAAGGTGACTCATTTTCTTCCGTTCAGAGTTGGGCAGTCTACGGCTCAGTTGGCAGAGATGTATCTCAGGCAGATCGTCAGGCTTCACGGTGTGCCCGTCAGTATCACTTCGGACCGAGATTCAAGGTTTATGTCACACTTTTGGCGTAGCTTGCAAGAGAGTTTGGGAACTCGTCTCCAGCTCAGTTCAGCTTATCATCCGCAGACAGATGGTCAGTCAAAGCGCACAATCCAGACTCTTGAAGACATGCTGAGATCATGTATGCTCAATTTTGGTGGTTCGTAGGAAGATCACCTGCATCTTGTAGAATTCTCGTACAACAATAGTTTCCAGGCCAGTATCCAGATGGCTCCGTTCGAGACTCTGTATGGTAGGAAGTGCAGATCTCCGCTAGCATGGGATGATATCGGAGAGAGGCAGATGCTTGGTCCAGAGATGATTGCCCAGACAGTTGAAGTGATCAGAAGGATCAGAGATCGTCTTCGAGTTGCCCAAGATCGCCAGCGGCGTCAATCGCTTTGGCATGCGGGGAAAGCTTAGTCCTAGGTATATAGGGCCATTCGATATCCTGGAGCGAGTAGGAGATGTATCCTATCGTTTGGCTCTTCCGCCGTCGTTAAGTAAGGTGCATGATGTATTCTATGTGCCCCAATTGCGACGGTACGTCCCAGACCCGAGCCACATCCTAGACCATTCGGAACTGGTTGTTGGTACCAACCTTTCGTATGAGGAGAGACCCGTGTCTATATTGGATCGAAGAGAGAAGATACTCAAGAACAAGACTATTAGTTTAGTCCGTGTTGCTTGGGGTCATCACTCTCTAGGTGAGTCAACGTGGGAGCGTGAGGATGATATCCGATCGCGATATCCCTACCTGTTTGACTCGTAAGGTATAATGTCTTCCTTATGCCTTATGTCTTCCATCTCTTGCTTGCATGTATGATTGTCTGATTGCTTGCCTGGTTATAGCTTGCTTGTGATTAAAATAGCTTGTTCTTGTCTCTCTAGCCTCTTAATTAAATTCCGAGGACAAAATTCTTTTAAGGTGGGTAGAGTTGTAACACCCATATCTCGGAATACGTATTTTTGATCAAGCCTACATGTATCTTGGATCTGTATTTTATTTTCTCAAAATTCTGGCCTGTAATTGTATTTTGGCTCGACTTGCAGATTTTGGTTTTCTCGTAAAACGGGTTTTGGCATGACTTGATTTTATTTTGTGGAGGAGAATTGGTTTAGTTTGGTTTGGTTTAGTTTGGTTTAATATGCATGGAACACCTTAGTCTATGCTCCACCCTCAACACAACACACCCACCTCCATTAAATCCCACCTAACTTTTCTCTTTCCTCTTTATTTTTCATTTACTTCTCCATCTCCTTCTTCTTCCTTCCTCTACACAACACCAACACCCATAGGCAAGTGCACCTTGCCACCACATGAAAACCACTTTTTATTTGTTCAATAGCTAGACTAGGCTATGGTGATCAACATTAGTGCTTGACATTTTGTAATTTGGAGTCTCCATTGTTCTAGATCTAGGTTTTAACTATTTTTGAATTTACATAGTTTTGATCTATTTTGGTTGGATTTTTGTGGGTTTTGATGCTTCCATGTGGAAGAGAATTCAATTTTACTCAAGTTAGACCTTTGAAAATCTAGATTTGGCTTTGATTTGACAAAGATATGAAAATTTGAATTCTTGGTGTTCTTCTCGGCCTGGAGTAGCAGCCTGCAGCCTGCGCTCTTTAGCGCAGTGCTGGACTGCGCAGCCCCTCTCGGCCTGCGCTCTTTAGCGCAGTGCCGACCGCGCAGCTTGCCCTATGGTGAACTGCGCTCAGCCCCATGCGCCAACCATTCCTGCGCAATTCACCCTGCGCAGTTCACTCCTGCGCAGTCTGCTCATTCGCAATCCACCCCTGCGCAGTTCACTCCTGCGCAGTCTGCTCATGCGCAATCCATCCATGTGCAGTTCACTCTTGCGCAGTCTGCTCATGCGCAATCCACCCCTGCGCAGTTCACTCCTGCGCAGTCTGCTCATGCGCAATCCACTCCTGCGCAGTCTGTTCATGCGCAATCTGACTCATGTGCCATCTGCCCCTGTGCCCTGTGCCCCTGCGCCATGTGCCCCTGCGCACTTGGCACCCTGCGCAGCTGACACCTGCGCAATCCAACCCCCTGACCCCTTGCGCAATCCATTATCTCTTGGAGTTTTGGTTTTATTTATCTAAGCTTGGCTCTTCTATAGCCCTGTATATTGATATTTTATTAGATATTTTACGCCCATTTTATATCCTTACGCCTTTTGTCATGAACTTGATTTTACTTAATATGTTTGGAATGACTATTGTACATGGCATGGTATGACAAGGAACTAGCATAACTTGACAGTGACCCGTAGTGGTGCACTCCTGACATGACCAACCTGACATGATAGTGGCCCGTCGTGGCACACTCCTGACAAGTACCCTGAAATAATTTACCTTGATAACTTGATAGTGGCCCGTGGCGGCGCACTCCTGACTTGACTTGACTTGTAACTTGACTCGTATAATCAACTTGACACCGTGGGTGTTCCTGCTTGCTTGCTTGTGCAATCCACTTGTCTTGTCTTGCATCATGTCTAGGACGTGACTCCCTGGTTTCCACGGTCAGGGATTCATACTGAATATGGATTAGGCTAATGACTAGATCAAACTATAGTTCATGGAGAATTTCCTGTCACAGGCAATCTCGTTATCTGGGCGCTCTTAATTGGACTTGTAGCTTGCCGATGAGTAGAGCACATTTCCAGCGCACTGTCATGTGTTGCACCCTCTAAGTCACCTAAGGGTATATCGTCTCCGAGGCGATGTACCCAACCATACTCTCAACCCGTAGAAGGATAATTGGATGGTCTGCAGGGCTTAGGACTGGGAAATTCTCACTTGCATCTTATTAGTAATTAGGCTTGTGACAACCCTAGTTAGTTAAAGTAGTAAGCCGTAGTAATTGCTTGGCCGCTTGTGATTGGATGATGTCTAGCCCTGTCTAAGTCTTGTCTAGTCCCTGTACCTGGTACTCCTGAACATGATTGTTTTACTCGCTTTAACAATAATTGGGTAGAGACAAGGAGCTATTCAGGCGAAGGGTTACAACCCCGGTCCTTGTTTGGTTTACGGGTTGTAATCTGGCTCCCGGAATGGTTCCACGTCCCTAGTCGTTTATTGTCCTGACGTGCTCTTTATTACTTGTACTTTTCTTTCATTTTCTTATGTTCTGATATGCTGGCTTTTGTTCTTATTTTGTGGCCTCCTTTGTGGCACTTGCTCTTTCTGGGGTTTGACCCAGATGGTTTTGTGTGGCCAGATTTTGGAGCAACACCCGGGATCTACCGAACCTCCAGCCCGATGGTGGCAACTAGAAGGAACCCGGGCTACGAGTGGGTTTTCTATTTTGTTTCGCTCACTCTATTGTAAAATTATTCTTTTGAGGCGTTTAGCCGACGAGCACCTGTTAGCTCGATGTACTTTTACTTACTGTCTGCCTACGGGCTGTAAACATGATTGACAAATCCTAGGATTGATCATGTATGACTTAGCTCTTGCTAGTCCTAGCATTTTGTACGACTAGCTTCATGATCAGCTGATATGTAATATTTGGGACACCTTTTATTGTATATTTAGTGGTCAAACATCTTGTGATTATATTATTTGCTTGAGATTGAGACAATAGGCTTGACCTTAAGAGACTGTTGGCTTGTAGTAAACCCTCATATCTAGACAGCCGTGACCATATGGCGAGATGGACTTCATTTCAATATACGTAGCTGGCTATGTTCGTCCCCGCTCTCCAGTATTCTGGTTCTGGGGCGTGACATCAGGTTCAATAAATAAAAAGTTCGTATAACCTTTTGTGATGTCGAACAAAATGGCGACTCTGCTGGGGAATGACCTTCTTCTCCAACGAGAAGGTGGTAACGCAATCTGATGACAACTTACTGGGATCTTCCCAGAAGATGTTGGTCATACGCTTCGACCAACAGGCTTTTTAAAATCTCCTTTCTGAAGATAAGTCGAGTCCTTCGAAGCAGTTCGTAAAACTGAAGAAGACTCGACTTGTCTGGGTATCGAATATGGCTACGACGAGCAGCACGACAGAGTGGACTGCGATCCAGAACCCTTTAAACGTTGAATCCCCGGAGAAAAGTTTGGCTACAGCGGCCATGCCACCTCACTCGATTCCTACTTTAGGAAAATACGATGAGGAAGACAGTGCCCCTATGGTAGGCCTGACGAGGGCACAACATCGAAGGAAGTGCCTGGTGGTTCAAACCCTCACAAAGGAAGCGTTGTCGGCGAGAAGATCTATCTTCGACATAATTGCCTTCCCATCAGGCGAGCCCTCATTAGATTCTGAAAACTATGCACCCGCTGGGGGTAGTAAGAAGAAATCCAAGGCAGTACGTGCCTCATGTAACAAACGTACTACGCTAATGACCGACCAAAGGCCTACGTTGACAGTCATACATGTAGCCGATGGGAAGTTATACAAAACTGGTCCCCGTGCTTCGATGCCTCGACTAGTTAAACCCCTATATCGCCTAAGCAATCATATACGTGATGCAAGCCAGGGGATACATTCTATAGAGAAGGACTCATGCAAGCAGCGTTCTTGTAAGCATGATTTGAGTCTGCCTCGCCAGACCCTCTCTAATCGTACCCGCTGTAGGAGCGTAAAAAGAGTCACCATTTTTGTTTCACTTAACAAAATGCTTGGAAGTCGAATTTTGAAATAAAACGATAAAAAGTACACGAAGTACAAATTTGATTCTAGGAAGTATTGCTATGGAAGTCTTATCTGTAAATGATCACTTTGTTCCTTGGACCATATGATGATAATGAAGATCACTGCTTGAAGTTGAACAATTGGAAGAACTAAGTCACCAGAAAGGTATCGACGCACTTGGGCACTGATGGCGAGGCCGAATGCTTTCCTGCTTTGCTTCACTCTGTTCTGGAAGAAAAGTTGAAGAAGAATGCTCCGGAAAATCAAAGTCTCTGGGCTCTGATCTCTATGTTCTCTCCTTTCTCTCTCTGTCCCCCTTTACATGAGAAAAATCAGTCTATTTATAGACTTGGTTTCTTGTGCGTAGAAACTCAGCAAAAGTTCCGTCTTACGCTGACAACTGCCACCCATGACCAAAGTCATCCTCTGTATACGTTGACACGTGTCCCATCATTTTATTAAGAATAGGATGCACGTACACACGTTCTTCGGGATGTGTGGCATGAAAGCCATCTAGGCAAACCACGTTCCAAATTGATCAGAAAGAATAGGGCGTAAAAATATCCCCAATGTACTCTGAGCGTAAAGCAGTAGACTAGGCGTAAAATAGCCCTGACATAGACTTCCCGTGTAAAGTGGTTGTTAAATAACCTTGAGCGTAAGAGTAGCTCAAATAGACTTTACGCACACGTCAACTGTTGAGCGTAAAAGCTCGTATAGTCTTCATGCGTAAAAGAAGCCATAGTGTGAGCGTAAAGTAGCTCAGTCCACATACTAAACGACAACATTGGTCTCTGTGTAAAAATAAATCCCTTTCAATTCTGTGGTGTATGCCATCATTAATATCTTCATGTCAGACTTTTGTATTAAATGCAAGACTTGACAGCTTTGTCCAGCGTAAAAAAGTAGTTAGCCTATCATAGGCATAAAATTATTGTCTTGACCCTGGCTGCTTTAGGCGTAAAAGCGATCAGCCTTGTCTTGGGCATAAAGTGTTTAGCCTCTCTGCGGCATAAAGTAGATAAATTTTGAGTGGAATAATCTACCACTTTGATTCTTTCTGTGAAGCACTTTTTACTGGCTGCATTCACAGAACCAAACTGTACCCCTTCTGATTTACGTAAATTTGTCACGACCCGCGCCCTAGAGTTAGGGCACGAGAACGTAACAACGCCCAGCCTACGCCGCAGTGTCGACGGTAGAACGCTGTCCTAGGTCTCAATGCATCTAACAGTATAAGACTAAACAGTTTATACTCCCCGAATGGGGGTGACATAGCAGATACAAACTCAATCACATCTAAGGTAGAGCATGATAAGGATAGATAAAACATGAAATCCAAAAGAGATACAGGAGATAGAAGTCTAAGTGTCTAAGATACATAAACCCAGAAATACATCTCAAAACTCAAATACAGATACAGTAATCCACAAAGTAAATACAACTCCAGACAAAATGAAATAACTACCTAAACAACCTCTAATGTGTCTCCTCTAGGCTAGCAGGCACCTCCAGGCTATCTGTAAAATTTATCAACAGGTCCAGTCAGGACTGGAGCGAGCACAATACATCTCAACAATTCATAGCAGGTTAGAAAATATAATCATGCAGTAAAGTAAGATACAAGTACTGAAAGAAGTGCATTATGTAAACAGAGAGAGAAAGCTGTAATAGAAATATCTACTATAAATAAAGAACTAACATGTGGCTAGTGAGTCAGAGTACAATATAGACATGTAAATGGCATAGGAGATTCTCATAAGACACTATAGAAGAGATTCTGATAAGATACTACTTGGGTATTATTCACATGTCCATTTCTACTCCCCCGTACCCCCAATCAATACACAAGGATCCAACCAGGTTATGTTATATGATGCTATATAACAGCCCCCGAAGGTGATAGACCCCGAAGGTGATACATAGTAGTCCCATAAATGGGATAAGAATTCTAGGAAGACTCTACGATCATAAGAGTATATGTCGTAAGTGATCAAAGAACCAATGAAGCATATGATACGCCATGTAAGTGAAACGCACAGAACATGTAGTACCCGATGCTCCCTAAGGATAACATCTCAAGAAGGGATCCATATAGTACCAATCCGTGTGACCAACGTGACAGTACAAGTAAAGTAATCTACTGCAGAAAATAATTCTAAGCAGGATATAAAATGATCAGAGAATGTACTCGCCTCGATAACCTGAACAGCTGATAAGTATAAGGGGGTCCCGCTGAAGCCACAGAATCCTATTTAAAGCAACACAGGTTACAAGGTGTTCAAGTTGTAATAAATGAATCTCTATAATCAATCTACATTATTCTAGGTTCTTCTAAGTCAAAACAACTCTAGGTCGACTCCGATCAATAATCTAGTCAAACTAGGTCAAGTGTTGACTTACAGTTGTCTTTGGGTCAACTGGTCAACTCTGGTCAAACAGGGTCAATTCTAGTCTAATATAAAGTGTACTTCATTATTTGTACGTCGAAACTTATGACACGCAAATCGAGATAAGAAGATTATCGGTAAGGTTGATAATCTTATTATAGTGATCCACGTGTCCAACTTGTCAATTTCAGCGATATGAGATCACTGGAATTGACTGATCTCAGTTTCGTTGTACTAATCCCGAAATACGAACATTATAAGAATTAATTATTATTTAATTATAAAAAGATTAAACTCAGAGAAATTATCAACAAACATTGTCGGACGATGAAATAAATATCGCCAACGTGTCTAGAATGGTCAAATTAGCTGGGATAGCCTACCCAACGGTCCAATTTGGACACAAGGGCAAAAAGGTAATTTCGGGTCAAAACGGTGTCCGTGTCGGAGCCGTTTTGCACCAAAAAATGTGCAAGAAAACAAATCTATAAAACATAACAAATTATATGTCCACGAAACCAGAATGACGATACGAACCCAACGGTATCTCCAGAATTGGATTCCGTTGACCCGATCTCAATTTGGCCCGTTGACCAGAACTTGGAATTCCGATTTACACGGAAATGCGTGCCGGAGCCAAAGTTCTCAAAACTCAGCAAACTACCTGTCAACGAGTCCAGAATGATGATACGAACTCAACGGTATCTCCAGAATTGGATTTCGATGAGTCGATCTCAAAATGACCCGTTGACCCGGATATTGGTATCTGACTTGCACCGAAATGCGTGTCGGACCCAATGTCCACCAAAACCTAGCAAATTATATGTCAACGAGTCCAGAATGATGATACGAACTCAACGGTTATCCGGAATTGAATTCCGATGAGCTGGCGTCAAAAAGTCTGATTGACCCAGAATGTGGGACCTACTTTGCACCGAAAAACGTGCCAGGGCTCACGTTCTCCAAATCTAACAAATTTTATATGAAAATATGCTAGAACGATGCCACAAGTCTAATGGTGGTGTCAGAAATGAAATCTGGAGTCCCATGTTCAAAAATGGAATTTTACAAGTTGGAAATTACGAATTCGGACGGCCAACTTTGGCGTCGAATTCAACCAATCAAACAAGCTCACAATGAAACGAAACTGGAGGGGTAGTAAGAGGGTTATACCAGCTTCGCACCGAAACTGGTAGCACACCAAACGGACCTGCGGTGGAGGAGATACAAGCTGACGAAATTGGCCCCGCGAAACTGTCCAAATTTAATACAATTTAAATGGTCAACTTGGTGGCCGGTTTTGATGTACCAAACGATAAAATTAACGGACGAAAATTGACATGAGCGAAGGTAGATATACCGAGATTGCGATGGAGTGAAGAAATCGCCGATCCAACGGTCGAATCTCCGGAAAAACGCGTGCGAAGTTGCTGCGATGGAGCGCCAAAATGAACTCGATCCCACGCGCGTCACGACGGGACGCCGTGCAAAACGCACGAATCGCCTCGACGGCGCGTCCCGGAGGACGGTGGCCGTCAGAGGAAGACTCGTCGGAGTAGGGTGCACCCACGGCGAGACACGGTGGCCCACGCGAAGGCACGGCGGCGCACGACGGCGGCCCGCGCGCGCGTGCGCGTGCGCGCCTGTGCATGCAAGCGGCTGTGCTGTCGCGCGCTGGTGGTGCACTGGCCGGGTGTGGCCTGGCCGGCGATGGCCGACGTCTGCGGCGAGGTAAAGTGGAGGAGGTGGAGATGTGGTCGGGTTAGCTTGGTGGTGATGGTGGCGGAAATGATGATTGGTGTTGGTGGCGGTTGTGTGAAAGAGAAGGAGGAGGAGAGATGGTGGAGTTGGCCGGGTGATGGCCAGTGGGGTGGCCGGCGGCGAAGCCATACCGGAGGGAGAGGTTCGGCCAGGGAAGAGGGGAGGAGGTCGGGCTGGTGCAATAGTTTTGTTGCTGTTGTTGTAGTTGGTGTTGTTGTTGTAGTTGGTGGGAATAAAAATAAAGGAAAGAAAGAGAATAGAGAGAGGATAAGAGAGAGAGAGAGAAAGATTCTCTCCTCATTGAAATTAGGGCCGGCACATGCTGCCAAGGGGTTGGAGGAAAAAGTGAATGAGGGAATTAATGGATAGGATCTAATTAGGAGAATCAAAGGCTATGATGGAAAATAGAGAAAATAGGTAATTTCTATTGGATTTAATTCAAGGAAAATTCCAATAAATATAGAAATAGGAAAACATGATATTTAATATTATTTTTGGATGAGGAAAGCGAGGGTGTCATGATGGAGGGTAACACAAAGCTGGACTGGACTCGGTGGAGCCGGATTGGATCAAAATCGGACATTATGCAAAAATCCAATTAAAATTAGGCGTTGATGATCATGAGTGAATAAGTAGCACATAGGGATTCCAATAAATGGGACACAAGTGTCAGATGGGTAGTAGGCTCAATGTGGGCCATGTCCATAATTGGGGCAGACAGGTTTTGGTCGACAGGGGACCCACAAATCAAGTTGGAAGATGAATGTGACGCCATGGAGTGAAATAAAATTGGGTCACGTGTCGGGAAAGTTGTGCGAATCAAATGGAGCACAAAATGACGTGTCTGAATGGGACGCGAAGGTCATGGGTGATGAGCGTCTCGAGTAGATCAAGCATGAGAAGTTGGTTTCAAGAAACTGACTGGTCTTGCGCTCCCAAATTAAAAGTCACGGTAACGTGCTAATAATGATCATGGAAAAGAGTGGGAAAATTAATTAATAATCAAACGGTCTAATTCGACCCGAAGTTCTGCGAAGCAAAAAGAGCACAAGGGAACAAGTTTGAGTGGGACACTATATATGTCACTCTCCAATCCTGGAATACATATTTTAATACGTATACCGATAAATTGTATTTACCTTGTATTTATACTATATTTATTATGCAGTATTTCTTCATGCATTTCCCAAAAATATTCGACAAAATATTATTTCCTAATTTATTTTCTGCATTTGGGCCTACAGTTTTGGCTCATTTGGGTAACCTATTCTTGGTTCACCAATGGTTCATCTTGAACCCTTTGGTTCATCATGAACCCATGGGTCCAAGATTTTTATATATATATATAACTCATCTCATTCTCTCTCCTCTCATTTACTTCCTCTCATTTATTTCCTCCACCAACCAAGGCAAGTACCAACTTGCTCAAGAGATGGATCCATAATTTTGTCAATGATTTTCTTACAAAACTATTTGCCAAAACATGTTCTTCTCTTTAATCTATACTAGTTTAGAACTTGGAAATTTCCATTTTGAAGCTTTGATTTTTGTAGATCTAAGTTTTAATCATTTTCGAATTTTGCATGGTTTGATCTACTTTAGTTGGATTTTATGGGTTTTTGATGCTTCCATGAGGAAGAGCATTCAGTTTCACCCAAGTTGGAACCTTGGAAATCTGGATTTGGAGTTCGGATGGCCAAGTTATGATGCTTTGAAGCTTGGGTTCAGCCTTGGTGTTCTTGCTGTTTGGAGAAGACAGTGAGCAGTGTGCTCCTGTTTGAGCACGCTTCCTATTGGAAGCGTGTCTCTCCTTGAGTCTGCGTGACTTTTTACGTAGCTCTCTCCTTGAGTCTGTGTGACTTTTCACGCAGCTCTCTCCTTGAGTCTGCGTGACTTTTCACGCAGCTCTCTCCTTGAGTCTGCGTGACCTTTCACGCAGCTCTCTCCTTTAGTCTGCGTGACCTTTCACGCAGCTCTCTCCTTGAGTCTGCGTGACTTTTCACGCAGCTCTCTCCTTGAGTCTGCGTGACTTTTCACGCAGCTCTCTCCTTGAGGCTGCGTGACTTTTCACGCAGCTCTCTCCTTGAGGCTGCGTGACTTTTCACGCAGCTCTCTCCTTGAGCCTGCGTGACTTTTCATGCAGCTCTCTCCTTGAGCCTGCGTGACTTTTCACGCAGCTCTCCCCTTGAGCCTGCGTGACTTTTCACGCACGCTGCCTTGAGTGAGCCTGCGTGACCTTTCACGCACGCTGCCTTGAGTGAGCCTGCGTGACTTTTTACCCCTTGAGCGTGCGTGCTTTTGTGCGTACGCTTTTGATATTTTATCAGATATTATATGACCATTTTATATTTGCAATGATGTATTACACTAAGGAGGGTAGCACATGTTGACATAGTGATTGACATGGATCCTCTTTGGGGTACTCGTACTAAAGTACGACTTTAAGAGGATAATCATGCAGGCCACAGCATGTGAGTCCAAGATTTCACCTAGGGTTAAATTAGGCAACTAAACATACTAGATGCATGGGGAGGACAAAATCCCGAGATCGTGTTACACCAGCCGCCTTGAGATATTGTCTCGACGCGCCGGCTGGTCTCCACGGATACTGTGTCATCTGCAACGAGTGGATGACTGTATCCGATTAATTCCTGCTATATATTATATGTTTTAGCAAGGTTGCCTTGCGAGGGACCTGTGCTCAATCATACCTGTCTACGCGAACCCCTGGGTTGGCTAGCCTTGCTGGAAAGATACGATCTGAGGATTTCTAAATAACATGATGCGAGGATAACCTCGTCCCACTAGAAACTCGTAGGCTTGATTGGCCGTAAAAATGACTTGCTTATGTCCTATTACCTTCCGTGAATAACTGAGGGAAGCGGACTGTCATGGTACGTGATCCAACCCATGTTCTTGTTTGATTGTTGGGTTGGTTATCGTACTATGATAGGCTGTGGACCGAAGTTATAAACGAAAGACTTATTCTGATTGTGAAGTGCTACTTCTGTGAATGACTGAGGAACATGGTCTATCATGGTACATGATCCAACCCATGTTCTTGTTTGATTGTTGGGTTGGTTATTGTGTTGCGATATGCTATCGACCGAAGTCACGATCAGGAGATTTTATTGTTTTTACCTTTTAATTTATGTGAAAGTTATAGAGTACGACACGTCCCGACTCCATGCGGCATCTTTTGTCCTTGTTTGGTTGTAAGGGTGCCATATGGGTTCGAAGAGGTTGTGTTACTCTATAATAGTAGCATAAGTATTACTATTATCAATCATTCTATTAATTGGGTTTTTAATCTTAACTTTTGTGCCCCTTTGGCGGTACTTGCTATTCGGGGCTGACCCCGCTGGTTTTGTTTGGCCAGATCTCGTAGCAGAGCCGGAGGACACGATCTTCCTCCCTGACATCCATGGTGCATACTAGGAGCATGGCGGTTCGGGGACTCGAGTGGGTTTCTTCTCCACCACTCCTGCTTATACTTTTGCGACGTTTAGCCACCGACACCTGTTAGCCGGATTACTCGATATTTTGGTATCAGTACATAATTGTAATTAAACAGAATGCAGCTGTGTATAATTTTGTACTTCTGACTCTCTGAGATAGCTAAATTATAAAGCTAGTCTCTTATGACCATTTTGATGAAGCGTCGGGAACGCCTTACTGCTTTATCTTTAATGTTCATTTAATTGCTGATGTGACTTGATTGATTGAGACATAGAACTCTGTGGGACCATAGAAGACTTGATTGTAGCATGTACCCCCTAGTCTCTCGACAGCCACGATCGCCGTATGACGTTACTTACCTCATATGGAGTAGCTGGCCTAGTCCGTCTCCGTATTTCGGTACTGGGGCGTGACAAGGTTTTAGTGGTGGCCCATGCAGGTCTGATTTTCAGACTTGTGGGGTATTACAAATTATTAGGAGTCTCAATCAAAACTTGTTCCCTTTGAAATTCTGTTTCGAATTCTCTGTCCTTGCCTTGATCTCTAACCTGACTTGCACCCTCGAAATCTTCCTCATCCGGACTTGATAATCTTATATTCTTCTCTATAGGGGTGCTTCATTCTCAGTAGCGGGTGAGGCCCATGAGGAAGAGCAGCAAGAGCATGGCTCGACTGGGCAGCAACAGGGGAGAGAACCTTCCCAGGGCAGATACGAGCAGACATAGAACCAGAGGCAGTGCAGCCGCAGGTTATTGAAACCCCTGCAGCACCAGCAGCGACGGCAGTACCAGACGCCGCAGTACTCCTGGAGATCATCCGGGGGTTTCTTGTCACTAACCAACAGCAACAGACTCGGCAGCAGGAGCAGAACGTGTTGCTGAACCAAGGGATTCAGTTAGCTCTTGAGAGGAGTGTCGGGGCTGACTCGGGAGCATCAGGAAGGTTTCGTCGCTTGAACCCGAGGTATTTTGATGGCACGGAGGATGCCATCACTGCGGATGCCTGGATTCAGGACATCGAAGCCATTCTTGTGGCAGCCAAGGTTCCAGATGATGAGAAGGTTGATCAGGTCAAACTGGTACTTCAGGATCTTGCCCGCGACTGGTGGGCATCAGAAGAAGTTGGTACAAGACGCCCTGTTCGTTGGACCACCTTCAATGACAGATTCAAGGCCAAGTATTTTGGCGTAGTAGCTCGATATGAGCTCCAGCAGAAGTTTATCAGTCTCAAGCAAGCAGGCAAGACCGTAGATCGGTATGCAGCAGAGTTCTGCAGATTATGCCGTTTCGCACCAGCAATGGTGGCAACGGAGCCAGAGAAGGTTATGAGGTTCCAGCAGGGACTTTATTTGGAACTATTACAGCTTGTGGAAGGACACGACTACCAGACGTTTGACGTTGTTTTGACGGCCGCTCGGAGGCACGAGCTTACCCAGCAGAGGTTGGCATCGAGGACAGGAGGTCAAAAGAGATCTCATTCCCAGGTTGGATGAGGAGCAATACAGCGAACATCGGCACCAGCACCCGGTGTACGTATTCATGATACAGGAGCACCGCGGAGGATGGCCGTGTCAACTAATACAGCGCCAGTTCGGCATCAGCAGCCGAGGAACCAACAACAGCGTCAGGAAGCACCCCAGGGCTGTACATTCTGTGGGAAGGTAGGGCACACGAGGGAGGTGTGTCGGTCAGCGAATGGCTTATGCTTGAGGTGTGGTAGTTCAGACCACCGTATCTCCACTTTTCCTGTGATGCAGAGGCCAGGAGGGCCAGCTCAGCAGTTTCCAGTATTGCCAGCTCCGGTGGCAACCCCGAGTGGAGGGCCAGTATTAGCAGTAAGGCCCCTAGCCCAGCGTCTACCAACGCAGGCACAGATATTCCGCCAGGCAAAGGAAGCCGAAGGCCCTCAGAGGCAGCAACAGCATGGTCGAGGAAGGCCGTAACAAGGGGCTCCGCGGGGCCAGGCTCTCACATTGTCCTTGAGAGAGGCTCTAGCGTCTAGTGACGTGGTGGCAGGTAAAATACTCGTCACCTTATTTCCCAATAGGCTCGTAGAAGTTAGCAGAGTGCGCTTTTCATGTCCGGTGGAGGTGTGTGGGCATTTACTGCCCGCATCATTGATTGAATTCCCTATGAGGAATTTTGATGTCGTTCTTGGCATGGACTGGTTGAGAGACAGTCATGCGACAATTAATTATAGAGGAGGTAGGGTCATGTTCAGCATTCCTGGGATGGAGCAGTTCATCTTTACTCGAACCTTGAAGAATCAGGCCGGAGGCGTCATCTCAGCAGCAGTGTCAGAGCCAGGACAGATTCCGAGAGTGGTCGAAGATTTTCTCGACGTCTTCCCTAATGAGCTCCCAGGGATACCCCCAGTCAGAGAGGTAGAATTTAGCATTGAGTTGAACCCTGGAACGAGGCCTATTGCAGACAGAGTTTACAGAATGTCGCCGTCAGAACAGGATAAGTTGTATCAACATGAAGAAGAGTTGAAGTCTAAGGGATTCATCCGAGACAGTAAATCGCCCTGGGCCGTGCCAGTGATTCTAGTTCCCAAGAAGGATGGGTCGACGAGGATGTGCATCGACTACCGCATGCTGAATGCAGTAACAGTGAAGAATAAGTACCCACTACCAAGGATTGATGACCTGTTTGACCAGTTGAGCAAGGCCAGCATTTTTTCCAAGATCGATTTTTGGTCAGGATACCATCAAGCAAGAGTCCGGGAGCAAGACATACCGAAGACATCATTCAGATCTAGATATGGGCATTATGAGTTTTTAGTAATGCCCTTTGGACTAACCAATGCCTCCGCAGTATTCATGGATTTAATGAACCGTATCTTTTTACCGTATTTGGATAAATTTGTGGTGGTGTTCATAGATAACATTTTTGTCTATTCCAGCAGTGAAGAGGAGCATGAGAAACATCTTAGGACTGTCTTACAGACATTGAGGGAGCATCAACTTTATGCGAAGCTCGACAAGTGTGAATTCTGGTTAGATCACATTTCGTTCCTAGGGCATGTAATTTCTGGGGCAGGAGTGTCAGTGGATCCGAAGAAGATTGAGGCCGTAGAGCATTGGCCAGTCCCGAGAACGGTTGCAGAAGTGCGAAGTTTCTTAGGATTAGCTGGTTACTACAGAAGGTTCGTGGCGGACTTTGCCAAGATCTCTGCGCCCTTAACGCGTTTGACGCATAAGGACGTAGAGTTTGTTTGGTCAGCTAGCTGTCAGGCATCCTTTGAAGAATTGAAGAAGAGATTGATCTCAGCCCCGATCTTGACACTTCCAGTAGGAGCGGGAGGCTTTACAGTATATTGTGACGCATCTGGGAAGGGTCTTGGATGTGTATTGATGCAGCACGGAAAGGTGATAGCATATGCGTCTCGACAGCTTCGAGACCATGAGAAGAATTACCCGACTCACGATTTAGAGTTAGCAGCTGTGGTGTTTTCACTCAAGTTGTGGAGGCATTATTTATACGGAGATCGGGTAGAGATCTATACTGATCATAAGAGTTTGAAATACGTATTCACGCAACGAGATTTGAACATAAGGCAAAGAAGATGGTTAGAACTACTGAAGGATTTTGACTTAGATCTTCAGTATCATCCAGGCAAGGCGAATATAGTTACAGATGCACTGAGTAGGAGAGACAGTACCTTTATCTTGACCTCGCAGAAGCATATTTTAGAAGACCTTCAGAGTATGGGAATCGAAGTAGTTTTGCCAAGGAATATAGGAAGAATGACCAGTATGCAGATTCAGTCAACCTTAGTAGTGAGGATAAGGACAGCACAAGCAGAAGATCCACAGATTCAGAAGTTGCGGTCGGAGTGTGAATCAGGCCGTAGGAAGGAGTTAGTGATTCATGAAGATGGTACGCTCAGGTTTGGAAACAGACTCTGTGTACCGAGTGGAGACCTTCGGCAAGAAGTTATGTCCGAAGCTCATAGTTCTATTTACTCCATTCATCCAGGAGGAACGAAGATGTATCGAGATATCAGGCAGTACTTTTGGTGGAATGGCATGAAAAGGGAGATAGCGAGATTTGTATCCAAGTGTCTGGTATGTCAGCAGGTGAAAGCTGAGCAGCAGAGACCAGCAGGGTTGCTACATCCGCTTCCTATCCCAGAATGGAAATGGGAGCACATCACGATAGATTTTGTGACCGGTTTACCTAGATCCCCGACTGGTAAGAATGCAGTCTGGGTAATAGTAGATCGACTCACGAAGGTCGCTCATTTCCTTCCCTTCCGAGTTGGACAGACTACTGAGCAGTTAGCAGAAATGTACATAAAGCAGATAGTAAGGCAGCACGGTGTTTCAGTTAGTATAGTATCAGATCGGGATACGCAGTTTACTTTCCATTTTTGGCGGAGCTTATACCAAAGTTTGGGAACCAAGTTAAGATTCAGTACTGCTTATCATCCACAAACCGACAGGCAATCAGAAAGAACCATCCAGACGTTAGAAGATATGCTACGGGCGTGTACCTTGGACTTTGGCGAATCTTAGGAGGATCACCTTCATCTAGTGGAGTTCTCCTATAACAACAGCTATCAGGCTAGCATTCAGATGGCCCCGTTCGAAGCATTGTACGGAAGGAAGTGCAGGTCCCCTTTGGCATGGGACGACGTCGGAGAACGTAAGATGTTGGGGCCAAAGATGATCACGCAGACTGTGGAGATAGTTAAGTTGGTCAGAGAACGCCTTCGAGTTGCGCAGGACTGACATCGTCATTGGGCAGATCAGCATCGTAGGCCTCTAGAGTTCAGAGTTGGCGACCAAGTGTTTCTGCGGATTTTGCCTACTCGGGGTATCATCAGATTTGGAACCCGAGGAAAGCTTAGTCCAAGATACGTTGGTCCTTTTAAGATTCTCACTCGGGTAGGCGATGTGGCTTATCGACTTGCCCTTCCGCCTTCGTTAACTGGCATACATGATGTGTTTCATGTGTTCCAATTATGTGGGTATGTCCCGGATCCGAGTCATATCCTCGATCATTCTGAGTTAGTCGTTGGTACCGACCTAACTTACGAGGAACAACCCGTATCTATTTTAGACCGGCAAAAGAAGGTACTCAAGAATCGGACGATAAGCCTTGTCCGTGTTTCTTGGAACCATTACTTTTCGGGAGAGTCAACCTGGGAGCGCGAGGACGAGATCAGATCTCGGTATCCGCATTTGTTTGACTAATAAGGTATATTTTTGCACCTTATTGACACGATTCCATGCTTATCTGCACCTGCTTGTTTTGCACTTTGTGATGTAGGATAATAACTGCTATGATAGTTAACTTGTATATGATTGTGTCTTGCTTGCCCTGATTTTACTATCCTGTCTTGGCTGGGATTCCGAGGACGGAATTTTTCTAAGAAGGGTAGAGATGTCACTCCCCAATCCTGGAATACGTATTTTAATACGTAAACCGATAAATTATATTTACCTTATATTTATACTATATTTATTATGCAGTATTTCTTCATGCATTTCCCAAAAATATTCGATAAAATATTATTTTCTAATTTATTTTCTGCATTTGGGCCTACAGTTTTGGCTCATTTTGGTAACCTATTCTTAGTTCACCAATGGTTCATCTTGAACCCTTTGGTTCATCATGAACCCATGGGTCCAAGATCTTTATATGTATAACTCATCTCATTCTCTCTCCTCTCATTTACTTCCTCTCATTTATTTCCTCCACCAACCAAGGCAAGTACCAACTTGCTCAAGAGATGGATCCATAATTTTGTCAATAATTTTCTTACAAAACTATTTGACAAAACATGTTCTTCTCTTCAATCTATACTAGTTTAGAACTTGAAAATTTCCATTTTGAAGCTTTGATTTTTGTAGATCTAAGTTTTAATCATTTTCGGATTTTGTATGGTTTGATCTACTTTAGTTGGATTTTATGGGTTTTTGATGCTTCCATGAGGAAGAGCATTCAGTTTTACCCAAGTCGGAACCTTGGAAATCTGGATTTGGAGTTCGGATGGCCAAGTTATGATGCTTTGAAGCTTGGGTTCAGCCACGGTGTTCTTGCTGTTTGGAGAAGACAGTGAGCAGTGTGCTCCTGTTTGAGCATGCTTCCTGTTGGTAGCGTGTATCTCCTTGAGTCTGCGTGACTTTTTATGCAGCTCTCTCCTTGAGTCTGCGTGACTTTTCACGCAGCTCTCTCCTTGAGTCTGCGTGACTTTTCACGCAGCTCTCTCCTTGAGTCTGCGTGACCTTTTACGCAGCTCTCTCCTTGAGTCTGCGTGACCTTTCACGCAGCTCTCTCCTTGAGCCTGCGTGACCTTTCACGCAGCTCTCTCCTTGAGCCTGCGTGACTTTTCACGCAGCTCTCTCCTTGAGCCTGCGTGACTTTTCACGCAGCTCTTCCCTTGAGCCTGCGTGACTTTTCACGCAGCTCTCCCCTTGAGCCTGCGTGACTTTTCACGCACGCTGCCTTGAGTGAGCCTGCGTGACTTTTCACGCACGCTGCCTTGAGTGAGCCTGCGTGACTTTTCATGCACGCTGCCTTGAGTGAGCCTGCGTGACTTTTCACCCCTTGAGCGTGCGTGCTTTTGTGCGTATGCTTTTGATATTTTATCAGATATTATATGACCATTTTATATCCTTACGCCTTTTGTCCCGAGCATGATATGAGCACTAATGTGACCTCGAAGAACAAAGTGTTTCTACCCGATACATGTACCTGAATGTCCCAGTTCTTGTTCATGCTCGACAAATGACTCGTAACTCCACGTGGCATATTTGCAATGATGCATTACACTAAGGAGGGTAGCACATGTTGACATACTGATTGACATGGATCCTCTTTGAGGTACTCGTACTAAAGTACGACTTTAGGAGGATAATCATGCAGGCCACAGCATGTGAGTCCAAGATTTCACCTAGGGTTAAATTAGGCAACTAAACATACTAGATGCATGGGGAGGGCAAAATCCCGAGATTGTGTTACACCAGCCGCCTTGAGATATTGTCTCGACGCGCCGGCTGGTCTCCACGGATACTGTGTCATCTGCAACGAGTGGATGACTGTATCCGATTAATTCCTGCTATATATTATATGTTTTAGCAAGATGGCCTTGCGAGGGACCTGTGCTCAATCATACCTGTCTACGCGAACCCCTGGGTTGGCTAGCCTTGCTGGAAAGATACGATCTGAGGATTTCTAAATAACATGATGCGAGGATAACCTCGTCCCACTAGAAACTCGTAGGCTTGATTGGCCGTGAAAATGACTTGCTTGTGTCCTATTACCTTCCGTGAATAATTGAGGGAAGCGGACTGTCATGGTACGTGATCCAACCCATGTTCTTGTTTGATTGTTGGGTTGGTTATCGTACTATGATAGGCTGTGGACCGAAGTTATGAACGGAAGACTTATTCTGATTGTGAAGTGCTACTTCTATGAATGACTGAGGAACATGGTCTATCATGGTACATGATCCAACCCATGTTCTTGTTTGATTGTTGGGTTGGTTATTGTGCTGCGATAGGCTATCGACCGAAGTCACGATCAGGAGATTTTATTGTTTTTACCTTTTAACTTATGTGAAAGTTATAGAGTACGACACGTCCCGACTCCATGCGGCACCTTTTGTCCTTGTTTGGTTGTAAGGGTGCCATATGGGTTCGAAGAGGTTGCGCTACTCTATAATAGTAGCATAAGTATTACTATTATCAATCATTCTATTAACTGGGTTTTTAATCTTAACTTTTGTGCCCCTTTGGCGGTACTTGCTATTCGGGGCTGACCCCGCTGGTTTTGTTTGGCCAGATCTCGTAGCAGAGCCGGAGGACACGATCTTCCTCCCTGACATCCATGGTGCATACTAGGAGCATGGCGGTTCGGGGACTCGAGTGGGTTTCTTCTCCACCACTCCTGCTTATACTTTTGCGGCGTTTAGCCACCGGCACCTGTTAGCCGGATTACTCGATATTTTGGTGTCAGTACATAATTGTAATTAAACAGACTGCAGTTGTGTATAATTTTGTACTTCTGACTCTCTGAGATAGCTAAATTATAAAGCTAGTCTCTCATGACCATTTTGATGGAGCGTCGGGGACGCCTTACTGCTTTATCTTTAATGTTCATTTAATTGCTGATGTGACTTGATTGATTGAGACATAGAACTCTGTGGGACCATAGGAGACTTGATTGTAGCATGTGCCCCCTAGTCTCTCGACAGCCACGATCGCAGTATGACGTTACGTACCTCATATGGAGTAGCTGGCCTAGTCCGTCTCCGTATTTCGGTACTGGGGCGTGACAATATACCATCAAGAAGGTAATCCTGTCCACTCCCAAACTCGTGAAGAAGATT
The DNA here is from genome assembly GCA_029216955.1 of Iris pallida. Classification (NCBI taxonomy): domain Eukaryota; kingdom Viridiplantae; phylum Streptophyta; class Magnoliopsida; order Asparagales; family Iridaceae; genus Iris; species Iris pallida. Next base: position 25,533,872 of record JANAVB010022597.1, read on the forward strand.
TCCAGAGTTGAACATCCCTGACACTCCAAATATCAAAGGCATGGAAAAGTACACTTAAGGAAAAATACAGAATAAAATATTTATTGAAATTAAAATCAATCAGAAAATAAATAAAAATAAAAAAAATCAACCCGAAATTCAGGGTGCTCACATCCTACCCACCTTATAAAAATTTCGTCCTCGAAATTAAAATGTCCATACTCCCTCTAGGTCAAACCCCCACAATCAAGTCCCAGAACTTAAACAAAACATACCATCAAAAGGACAACGTCTAGGGTCATGGCATACGGTGGTAGTAAGTCTCATCTAGGTATACTAGTCATGCTAAACCAAAACGGTCATAGGGTATTAAAACACACCAGTAATCCAGGGTGCTAAAATAGAAAGATACAGAAACAACAACCATCAAATCTATAAGGTTGTCTACCACCCCATATGAAAACTGGTACTCATAAAAAATAAAGGAAGGTAACTACCAATCATCTGGAAAAAAAATACTATCCCAAGAAAATCAAAATCACAAGTTAAAGAATTGAAAGTCACTTGCATTGAAATCCAATCACAATATATATACAGAGAGAGCGTTAGAGAGGAAAAAGCTAACATTATGTGTATGGGGACATGTTCATATGGTTAGATAGTAGGCGTGTGTGTACGTGAACATACATGAAAGTGTATATGAGGATTGTGTTTCAATTCAATGGCTATCAAGTTACACTAATCATGGCATATTGGTTAAACAATCTACAATACGCAACTTATTTACTCATAACATGCATGGCTAACCATATATATATAAAAAGGTAGAACTTAGTTATGTATTTATATATATTATAACATGTACATATAAACTCTATATATATCTATCTAGGTATATGATCATAACATAGAGAGGAAGGTTAGGTTACATGACAATGTATACTAAGTTAGAGTGTGTGTGTGTGTGTGTCCTTGTACAGGGTTATAACTTAGTATTGAAAGGTTAAACCCAGTTTTAGTTCAACATTTACATACAAAATCTGAAATGAGCTAACATTTAAACAAGTGTAATATTAACATAGTACAATTTCAGAATCTAGGGCTTGAACATCACAACTAACTTAATGCTCCTAACACAACCTAACATGATGGAAATAAAACCCTAACATACTACCAATACATTTATCTACGCATACAGTTCGATATTACATGTTAAATCTGAATTTTAACTAAACATGAAAATCAATGTAAAAATGTTAACATGTAACTAGTTTTCAAGATTTTGGAGAAATTTGAACATTAAAACCAACTCAATGTTTATCACAAACTAACATGTAAGAATATGAAACCTAACATTATATCCCTACATACAACAATGTACACAGCTTTAAATATTATATTAAAGAAAATAAAACAGCAATTTAAACTAAACATTTGGAATTCAGTATTAAGGGTTAGTATGTACACAGTCTTAAATTTGACAAATTTAAACACAAATTTTCAACCAAAATTCTTTTGAATTGAAACCCTACGACATACATGTGCGGTTATGTAGACAAAACTAATAACATAAAATTTATATTTAAATTACGAATTTAAACATGGAAAAGCAGAGAACCAGAATTATTGGTTATGAAAGTTTAACATCAACAACATATTAATAGGTATTCAGATAGGTGGAAAATCAAGTGTAGCATGCATACGTGTTAGGCAAAGTGTCTGTTATATATATATATATTCATATACATATTCTCATGTCCCAATAAAAATTAATTAATTCTACGTTAAGACTAACATTTAGATTCATACCAAGATTGCAAGCAGGTGATTGACGAAATCAAGACAGTTTTATTGTCATTATTATTTAATACAAGAATAATAGCAAGAAGAAATAACGATAAAATCGGTTCTGCTTATCTGTTTAAAGAAGGAACCGTTTTGAAATCCAGAGTTAAATTATCAAATCCAAGATAAAGTCTAGCAAATTCATCGATTCATTGTATTATGAAAAACTCATAGCAAGAAATTACACAAGGTTTATAAAACCAACTAAACTTACCCTGAGTTAAATAATAGGAAACTAGACAAAACAACCAATAATAATTCCTTTTTTTTGAATGACTGAACAAAAGTAGAGAAAACATGTTCAAAAATATTTAAGGTGCAATCTGATAATCATATGCGTCTATCCAAAATTATGGTACTCTAAATTCTCGTCATACTAGTAAGCAAGGCTACGATAATCACAGAGCCCTTGACTTATGCACATATCTCTAGAATCATGGTATTTAACATTTTTGCGGTGCCGCTAGCTTGGCTGCGAAAACATTAAATTCCCACACCCGAGAAATATATCCAGAGTCAGACTATATGTCCTCACCATGCTGGCTAATGTGACTATAGAAGACTAAATTCCATAACATAGATGACCTAGCCCATATAATTTCATCTTGCCAAAAATTAAATTAATCAATAATGAATACTCAAAATCAAATCAAATTTATTAACGAACATCAAAATTCAAAAATGAACAAAATCCATCAAAATACAAACTCGAATGCAACAACTATCATCAAAATTCAAAATTCGACAATCATCCATCAAAATTAATAAAGAGAAACTCAAATTCAACAATAATCCATTAAAATCAAATTTAACAACAAAAAGTAAAAATAAATCAAATCAAGGGAAGAAGAGAGTTTTCAAATCGAAGTTAAATAAGATTCTCCAGGGTCGTCCCAGGAATCTCTCAAGGGTCCCTAACTGTGATTGAGTACCTTCAAAATATATCATATTCCTAGTGCAGGCTGTAGTGGTACTCTAGTTCGAATACCACTACATAAACTCGACCTGCATGGGCTACCACTTAAAAACGTGTCACGACCCGCGCCCTAGAGTTAGGGCACGAGAACGTAACAACGCCCAGCCTACGCCGCAGTGTCGGCGGTAGAACGCTGTCCTAGGTCTCAATGCATCTAACAGTATAAGACTAAATAGTTTATACTCTCCGAATGGGGGTGACATAGCAGATACAAACTCAATCACATCTAAGGTAGAGCATGATAAGGATAGATAAAACATGAAATCCAAAAGAGATACAGGAGGTAGAAGTCTAAGTGTCTAAGATACATAAACCCAGAAATACATCTCAAAACTCAAATACAGATACAGTAATCCACAAAGTAAATACAACTCCAGACAAAATAAAATAACTACCTAAACAACCTCTAATGTGTCTCCTTTAGGCTAGCAGGCACCTCCAGGCTATCTGTAAAATTTATCAACAGGTCCAGTCAGGACTGGAGCGAGCACAATACATCTCAACAGTTCATAGCAGGTTAGAAAATATAATCATGCAGTAAAGTAAGATACAAGTACAGAAAGAAGTGCAGTATGTAAACAGAGAGAGAAAGCTGTAATAGAAATATCTACTATAAATAAAGAACTAACATGTGGCTAGTGAGTCAGAGTACAATATAGACATGTAAATGGCATAGAAGATTCTGATAAGACACTATGGAAGAGATTCTGATAAGATACTACTTGGGTATTATTCACATGTCCATTTCTACTCCCCCGTACCCCCAATCAATACACAAGGATCCAGCCAGGTTATGTTATATGATGCTATGTAACAGCCCCCGAAGGGTAGTAGACCCCGAAGGTGATAGACCCCGAAGGTGATAGACCCCGAAGGTGATACATAGTAGTCCCATAAATGGGATAAGGATTCTAGGAAGACTCTACGATCATAAGAGTATATGTCGTAAGTGATCAAAGAACCAATGAAGCATATGATACGCCATGTAAGTGAAACGCACAGAACATGTAGTACCCGATGCTCCCTAAGGATAACATCTCAAGAAAGGATCCATATAGTACCAATCCGTGTGACCAACGTGACAGAACAAGTAAAGTAATCTACTGCAGGAAATAATTCTAAGCAGGATATGAAATGATCAGAGAATGTACTCGCCTCGATAACCTGAACAGCTGATAAGTATAGGGGGTCCCACTGAAGCCACAGAGTCCTATTTAAAGCAACACAGGTTACAAGGTGTTCAAGTTGTAATAAATGAATCTCTATAATCAATCTACATTATTCTAGGTTCTTCTAAGTCAAAACAACTCTAGGTCAACTCCGGTCAATAATCTAGTCAAACTAGGTCATGTATTGACTTACAGTTGACTTTGGGTCAACTGGTCAACTCTGGTCAAACAGGGTCAATTCTAGTCTAATATAAAGTGTACTTCGTTATTTGTACGTCGAAACTTATGACACACAAATCGAGATAAAAAGATTATCGGTAAGGTTGATAATCTTATTATAGTGATCCACGTGTCCAACTTGTCAATTTCAGCGATGTGAGATCACTGGAATTGACTGATCTCAGTTTCGTTGTACTAATCCCGAAATACGAACATTATAAGAATTAATTATTATTTAATTATAAAAAGATTAAACTCAGAGAAATTATCAACAAACATTGTCGGACGATGAAATAAACATCGCCAACGTGTCCAGAATGGTCAAATTAGCTAGGATAGCCTACCCAACGGTCCAATTTGGACACAAGGGCAAAAAGGTAATTTCGGGTCAAAACGGTGTCCGTGTCGGAGCCGTTTTGCACCGAAAAATGTGCAAGAAAACACATCTATAAAACATAACAAATTATATGTCCACGAAACCAGAATGACGATACGAACCCAACGGTATCTCCAGAATTGGATTCCGTTGACCCGATCTCAATTTGGCCCGTTGACCAGAACTTAGAATTCCGGTTTGCACGGAAATGCGTACCGGAGCCAAAGTTCTCAAAACTCAGCAAACTACCTGTCAACGAGTTTAGAATGATGATACGAACTCAACGGTATCTCCGAAATTGGATTCCGATGAGCCGATCTCAAAATGACCCGTTGACCCGGATATTGGTATTCGACTTGCACCGAAATGCGTGCCGGTCCCAATGTCCACCAAAACCTAGCAAATTATATGTCAACGAGTCCAGAATGATGATACGAACTCAACGGTATATCCGGAATTGGATTTCGATGAGCCGGCGTCAAAAAGTTCCGTTGACCCAGAATGTGGGACCCACTTTGCACCGAAAAATGTGCCAGGGCCCACGTTCTCCAAATCTAACAAATTTTATATGAAAACATGCCAGAACGACGCCACAAGTCTAATGGTGGTGTCAGAAATGAAATCTGGAGTCCCGTGTTCAAAAATGGAATTTTATAAGTTGGAAATTACGAATTCGGACGGCCAACTTTGGCGTCGAATTCAACCAATCAAACAAGCTCACAATGAAACGAAACTGGAGGGGTAGTAAGAGGGTTATACCAGCTTCGCACCGGAACTGGTAACACGCCAAACGGAGCTACGATGGAGGAGATACAAGCTGACGAAGTTGGCCCCATGAAACTGTCCAAATTTAATACAATTTAAATGGTCAACTTGGTGGCCGGTTTTGATGTACCAAACGATAAAATTAATGGACGAAAATTGACATGAGCGAAGGTGGATATACCGAGATTGCGACGGAGCTAAGAAATCGCCGATCCAACGGTCGGATCTCTGGGAAAACGTGTGCGAAGTCGCTGCGACGGAGCGCCAAAATGAACTCGATCCCGCGCGCGTCACGACGGGACGCCGTGCAAAACGCACGAATCGCCTCGACGGCGCGTCCGGGAGGACGGTGGCCGTCAGGGGAAGACTCGCTGGATTGGGGCGCACCCACGGTGAGCCACGGCGGCCTACGCGACGGCGCGACGGCGCACGACGGCGGCCCGTGCGCGCGCGCGTGCGCGCCTGTACATGCATGCGGCTGTGCTGCCGCGCGCTGGTGGCGCACTGGCCGGCGCGTGTCCTGGTCGGCGATGGCCGGCGACTGCGGCGAGGTGAAGTGGAGGAGGTGGAGATGTGGTCGGGTTAGCTTGGTGGTGATGGTGGCGGAAATAATGATTGGTGTTGGTGGCGGTTGTGTGAAGGAGAAGGAGGAGGAGAGATAGTGGAGTTGGCCGGGTGATGGCCAGTGGGGTGGCCGACAGCGAAGCCACGCCGGAGGGAGAGGTCCAACCAGGGAAGAGGGGAGGAGGTCAGGCTGGTGCAATGGTTTTGTTGCTGTTGTTGTAGTTGGTGTTGTTGTTGTAGTTGGTGGGAATAAAAATAAAGAAAAGAGAGAGAATAGAGAGAGGATAAGAGAGAGAGAGAGAAAGATTCTCTCCTCATTGAAATTAGGGCCGGCACATGCTGCCAAGGGGTTGGGGGGAAAAAGTGAATGAGGGAATTAATGGATGGGATTTAATTAGGAGAATCAAAGGCTATGATGGAAAATAGAGAAAATAGGTAATTTCTATAGGATTTAATTCAAGGAAAATTCCAATAAATATAGAAATAGGCAAACATGATATTAAATATTATTTTTGGACGAAGAAAGCGAGGGTGTCATGATGGAGGGCAACACAAAGCTGGACTGGACTCGGTGGAGCCGGATTGGATCAAAATCGGACATTATGCAAAAATCTAATTAAAATTAGGCGTTGATGATCATGAGTGAATAAGTAGCACATGGGGATTCCAATAAATGGGACACAAGTGTCGGACGGGTAGTAGGCTCAATGTGGGCCATGTCCATAATTGGGGTGGGCAGGTTTTGGTCGACAGGGGACCCACAAATCAAGTTGGAAGATGAATGTGACGCCGTGGAGTGAAATAAAATCGGGTCACGTGTCGGAAAAGTTGTGCGAATCCAATGGAGCACAAAATGACGTGTCTGAGTGGGACGTGAAGGTCATGGGTGACGAGCGTCTCGAGTAGATCAAGCATGAGAAGTTGGTTTCAAGAAACTGACTGGTCTTGCGCTCCCAAATTAAAAGTCACGGTAACGTGCTAATAATGATCAAGGAAAAGAGTGGAAAAATTAATTAATAATCAAACGGTCTAATTCGACCCAAAGTTCTGCGAAGCAAAAAGAGCACAAGAGAACAAGTTTGAGTGGGACACTATATACCATCAAGAAGGTAATCCTGTCCACTCCCAAACTCGTGAAGAAGATTTCCAGAGTTGAACATCCCTGACACTCCAAATGTCAAAGGCATGGAAAAGTACACTTAAGAAAAAATACAGAATAAAATATTTATTAAAATTAAAATCAATCAGAAAACAAATAAAAAAATCAACCCAAAATTCAGGGTGCTCACTGAATTGCTAATGCAAAAGCGTAAAAATAGACAATCTTTCGTGACGCTCCCCCAAGAAAATCATCACTGTGAGTGTCACCAGATTGTGATCAAATGTTGTTGCTCGGCTTCCAGACGGTCAGTTTTTGATCAATTGAATTTTAATGCACCCCAACAACAAGCCGATGAGTTGTCATATGCGTCAGTCAATATGGCATCTCACACCAATAGAGGACGACGTCCTAGACGAAACACATCCCAAACCCCAGGTCAACAACAATTCAACAGACTTTTTGATTCCTTTGAAGGAGTATATCAGAATACTCGATCAAGAAGACAAAAACAATTACAGACTTCTGATTCTGAAGCAGGGGGTACTTAATCTTTTGAGTCTGAAACTGATAGTGTTGATTCATACTTCTATACTAATCCTTCTGTATCTTCAAGAGAGGTTGAATCCTACGTTATTGGAGATGAACCAGAGACGTCATCAGTCAATACAGAACAACGTCTCACTGCTGTTGAGCAATCATTGAAAGACATGCTTAACATAATGCAAAGCATGCACCAGATAATAACGGCTCAGCAAACTGCTCAACCAGCAATTGTAACACCGGTTCAGGCAGCAGCACCAACTCAAGATAGCCAAGGGGTTGATATACCTTTGAATATCCAAGAGCCTGCTGTTAACCAAAATTCTGCATCTCCAGATCCCATCATTCCAAAAGATGTACCATCTTCGGTAGGGATTATGGTACAACCAACAACTTTTCAATCAAATGTGCTTCCACAAACCAGTGAAGCCATTCAAGCAGTGCGTGAGCTCAAAGCACAGTTTGATGTTTTGAAGCAAAAGGATCAACTCCAGAGGTTAGGGATTAAGCAACCTTATCCTTCTCATTGGAATGATGTACCTTTTTCTTCAAAATTCAAGCCACAATCCATGGTATTGTTTGATGGAAAGGCTTCTCCTAGTAAGTATATCAATTACTTTGATATTATGACTGTACATTTGCAGAAAAATGATGCTCTTCTCACTAGAGTATTCATTGGATGCTTGAGGGGTTCAGCTTACGACTGGTATCGTAGTTTACCCGACAATTGCATTTCGTCTTTTGACGAATTTAAGGCAATATCTCTCTCATGTTTCTATGAAGGAGGTATGGACATGAACATGTCCTCTTTGATAGAAATCAAACAAAAGGAGAAAGAAGATACTCGGACGTTCATTGAACGTTTTCGACAGGCTACTCTAAAGATGCCTCCTGGTATGCCAGACTCAGCGTTGATTGATACATGCAAGATGAATCTGCGACCATCTATCGCTGTCTTCACGGGTTCCCAATTCACAGATTGGGCTTCGTTTATCATAGCAGCAGTTTCCGCCGAGACCAATGGTAGGTTGGCTCGTGAACATGGGATGATTTTTGCCTCTGAGGATAAAGGAAAGAAAAGTAATCCTGGTAATAATTCTGGCAATCGTAATATGAAAGGAAAAGACACTCTTATGGTCAATCTTTCCAAGAATAAAATGACACTGAATAATCAAGAATCTTCCTGGTCAAAAGAAGAATACTCTTTTGACGAAAGTGATATCCCAGGGATATTCCAATGTCTGGTGAAGAGTGGCAAACTTCATATTCCGGAGCCAAAGAGGCCTAATGAGGTGAATCTGACTGACAATCCTAAATATTGTATCTATCATAGATACATTAATCATCCTACCAGTGCTTGCTATATCTTGAAAAAGAAGATCCAAGATCTGATAAATGGTGATGCTATCGCTTTAACTAATGATGACCATACGGTTACAACCAATATGGTTTTTCTTCAGTTCGGAGATTTTCCTCCACAGCAAGTCCCAGACGGAATTATCCCAATCCCAAAGGCAACAATGAAGATCGTGAATATCCCGCCTGCCAGGGAGGAAAATGAAGGACTGTTGCCTCTTACATTAAAGAATGGTGAGATTATGTGGGTACATCCTGACTTAATACCTGAAATGGAAGATGAAGGTAAAACTTCAAAATCCAAGAAAGGTAAGAAAGTTAAAACCTGCAACATGATTTCTCATGTTATTCTAGAGCCTAATGATTTGGATCATCTATGGAACGGTATTCCTTTGGAAGATAGACTGAGAGGATTGAACATATGTCCTCCGAGTCTGGCTCCTCCTGTCAAGCTCAAGCTTACTCATTAGCAGTGTAATGCCCCACTCTGTACGAGGCATTTGGTTGGCTTATTGGATGGGATCAGAATATTGGACCGTGACTTATGTTAGAAATCAGGAGAATTGAGACAGATGCAGTCTCTCTTAGCTGGCTAGACGGAATGGATATTGGAACGTGGCTCGCTGGTAGAGCTACGCTTAGTGGAATTTTGGGTGAGTGGAACTGTCCTTCCTCCTTCTTACTCCTTCATGCTTAATAAATGAAGTATTGAAATGCCATGAACTGTCCCTAAATGTCCCATATGTTAGTTGCTGAATAATAAAGATGCTTACGTTGAGAATTATTGAAATGTACAACACATTAAACTGTTAATGTGATTCGCTGCCTGAGAATGAATTGATAACATTGCCCCTTATGCTTAACACTGCTGGAACAAGTAGACACTTGAATAATGAGATGCCTTATGAATGATAGAATAAGAAATGAACTGGCTATGCTATCGAATCAATGAACTGAATGAAACACTAGAATCATGTACTCTCTGTATATCTGTTGCAAGAATATGAAATGCTGCATGTCCCTTATAAGAAAGTTAGGAATGAATAAATGTCCCCATGAAATGAATGAATGTTACATTCCTCTTAAGAAAGGAATGATATGAGATACGTTGCAATGAAGTAATGAATAAGAAATGATAAAGCTGGGATCGTTGAGATCACCGAATGAAATGATGGAAATGATGAAATGAATAAGTCATTGAATATGACTAATGATGCACTGTTGCCTTTACTTTCCTTAATACATTTTACCATGCGATTTTGTTCACAATCGAGTCGGACACGCATTCGCATGGTCATGGACAACTTGTATACAAGGTTTGAGTAATAATTTCCTCGAACGGTTCCTAGGGCCCTGGGGACCGATTCGGCCTAGAAGGAAATAATGATGAGTGCTATGGAAGCACGGATAAGGCGGGGTGGCATAGAGGCTCGCCACCTACTATGCTGACCACATTATCTTAAAATGAAATGAAATGAGAAGAGTCCATATGGTTTAACAACACCAGTGACCATGTAGTCAGGATGCATGCTAATGAATGTTTTGTGCAGGCAGAGTAAGTATATCAGATAACCTGTAATTGATACAGGTACGAGGAGTCGGCTATCGGTAAGAAATCACATAATTGTGATATTGTATAAGTTGGTTTAACTTGCCTGCTTAACATGTTCCATTTAGTATGCTAGAAAGATGCCTTGCTATAATCATTGCTCAAACACAACATACATGCTAAGTGATGCTTGAAGTGAGAGCTGTTATAACATGCTTAAAATGTTAATGTTAACGATGCCTCAATGATGCCTTTTCATGATAACACCTAGTATGCCTCAATGATGCCTTTGCATGATAACACCAAGAATGATAAATGATATGTCCATATGAATGCTACTAAGAATATGTTTACATGCTTCACTCTGATTATTGCCCATGAACTGTAAACTGATGCTAGGCCCCAAATAGAAAGATCACTCTAATAAATGCATGCTTAAATGATCACTTAAAATGTTGGTTTATGCGAGTGGGTTGGATTCTGCTCGCCAGTACATAGATGATGTGCTGACCCACATTTTGTGGGCAGGTGCTCGTGCTTGGAATGTTCTACACACGAAGATTGGCTTGATTGGTCCCGCGGTATTGAAGATTTGTTGGGCATACAGAAGCTCTCCTTGCACAAGATGATGTTTATCTGTTTATAAAGGGCATAATGTATGGAACATTGTAATCAGTTGTACCAGTGAGATTGTAAGCCAAGTCGGTATATCGAGTTGTAATCCATTGTATCTAAATATCAAATGTAAGCTGTATAGCATTGTTCAGTTGGTTTCCAATGTAAAGTGAGATGTGCTGTAATCATTGTACTTCAATACAAGTCTTGTACTCTTCTTCAATTATCAATAAAGAGAATAAAGTTCTACATATCTCTGTGTGGCTTCAAGTTACTCTTTTTCTCCGCTGCTATAAAGAAGTGATGTACTTCTATTCAATAAGAGAGATTGTCCTCATTAAATTCAATTTATCTGCTTCTGCCGCTGCGATGTATTCCTATTTGAAGAATAATCTATTATGTACCATCTTTGCCTTGTACAAGTGCAATACCAGACTTGTACGGCATCACGCCCAAGCGAGGACGATCGATTCCAAGAGATAAAATATGTGAATAAATGACTCTATGAATCGGGGCGTGACAAATTGGTATCAGAGCACGGCTTTACGTCCTTGGTCTCTTCTTTGATTCATTTCAAATCAAAGTTGCATCGACGATTAACCAAAGTTGCTTCCGCGATCGCTCAACGTTGCTTCCGCGATTAAATCAAAGATTGCTTCCGCGATTATATTGTTGTTGTCCTGTAATCATCCTATGTTGTTCGTGTCTGAAAGATCATTGACCCTCTTGGCTGCTCACTGGATGTTCCATACAATAAGTCTATATACATTGTGATGCCCCTGAAAGAATGATTGTTGTTGGTTTGGACACAAATAACCCAACAATGACTCGATGCCATAGTATGCTATATTGTGAATGCTGTTTGGAATGTGGAAAACAAGTTGAGAATTACATGTGATGTTGGAAAAGAGTTGGAAATGAAATAATTGATGGATGAGTTCAACAGAATTAGTGAATTGACTCATGTGTGCTGGCTACTGCTTTGAGACCCTAAGAATGTTGCCTTGTGATATTGAGACCCCGAGATGTTGGTTAAGTATTGTGATCATTATAGATCAGGAATGTCCGAAATAGATTGAGTTGGTATTGTTTGAGGATGGCTTCGTTCCTGAGTGGTATATTGCCTCTACCACCTCAGAACGAGATGTATGTTGACCCTTTCCATAAAATAGCAATGAGACTATCTGTGAGTACTGGGTAGTGCCGAGACTTAGCTGGGAGTCATGTATTGTGCTAGATGACTCAAGTGTCCCCTAACGGTGATGCTATATTGGGTAGTGAGATTGTAGAAATGGTAACGGTTGGCTTGGTTAGAAATTGTTTAGTCGAGTGATGACTCAGACTAGTAAGACAGTTAGTATGCTACGGGTAAATGATTTGGCTAGAGAATGTTGTGGCTTAGAACATTGGAATGTCGATTTCGATTGGTTGGATGCAAATCAAATGTGGCTAATATAAAGTTGGATGCGTAGCTGAAAGTTTTGAAAATATTGTCGGTGAATCAAAGGGATATTAGAAATCTGTGCCTTGATCCTAAGGTGTAATAGATGTCAATCCATCTTGATCACCAAAGGATAGTCATTACATAGATGCATGATGCTGAAGAATTGAATTGTACTAGAAAAATAACAAGTAGTGACTCAAAATACTGTTGTTGTCTAGAGGATGGTTAAGTGATACATAAATTGTCGGATTGAATGGGATGAACTACTTGACCATTACTGCATGAGATTAAGAATGCCGTAAGATAGTTTGATGATTGAGAAACAAATGGAAACGAGAAATTGCAAACATGTTGGATAATGTCGGTATAGGTGATTGTTGGTTGGGATATAGATTGTTGGCTTATGACTTAGTGGTTTGACTCTGTCATACGGACCGAATAAGTATGATTCCATAATTATATTAAGACTATCGAAATCGATGACCCTTAAATAGTTAGCATTGGCTTATGGGTTCGTGTGGGTACAAAGGAATTTGAATAGAAATGTGGATCATTAGGAATTTACTTGATGGATTATTAGAACGATGAGAATCGTATGTCGGGTTGGAATTTGACCGTAATGTGGATAGATCGATCTTAGTCGATCGTTGGGTAAGTCTAGAGTGAGCCTCTGTGGGAATTATTCCTTGAGGAAGACACTAGATAGATAGACTTGACCCTAGAAACTGTGGACTGCATGACCAATTGTTGGCATAACCAACAATGGCGATTAGTTATTCAGACTGAGTTAAAACCCATAGGTTTGGGTAGAGTTCCTTAGAACTGTTGGTTACTTGTTGGCCTTAAGAATAAGACACTAGTATAACCCTAGCAGCCGTCCACTCTAGGGAAGTCACCTGAACGATTAAGTTTAGCTATCAGTGTAGCTAACCTTAGAGACTGACTGAATAATAGGTGACCATTAATGACCCATAGGATGACCTTGTGGCATTGAATGAGAGACAACGATAATGAGTATTGACCTAAGGGAATGTATGCTTCAACTTGTGTCTTAAAAGATATTTGACCCTTGAGGATTATTTGTCGGCCATAAGTAGGAATTGCAATCGTAAGGTAAGACTCGAGTGTACCTATAGTCGGGTAGCTAAGTTAACCTTGACTGTTGCATAGAATTATATCCTGACTCGGGTAATCGATAGTGGGTGACGTCGGACTGTGTCTTATAGAAAAGATGAGTTGCCTCGGTGAAAAATATTGTTGGATTTGGGAATGAATATGATTGCATGTTATGAACTCTTGATATGATTGGCTCTAAGTTAGACCCTTGATCGAATGTTAGAAATGTTATGCTTGGGTATAGAGTTTAACCAAGTTGTCCCTGATATTAAGTATTGTAGCCTGGAAGATAGTGATTGTGGCAAAGTGAATAAAGCAATAAGTCAAATGAAAGGATGCTAAGTCGGATTTAGAAAAGAAAGTTATATTATGGCTGATCGAATCGCACTAACATGGAAGTTGGCTGAAGTACATATGTTTTGGGGACGCCTAAAATATGTGTATGGATCCAGCCGAAGTGATTGGTTGCGACTGAGATAACATTATGGGAAGAAATTATCGCACTAGCACGGACTTTGGCTGAAATACATATGTTTTGGGGATGCCTAAAATATGTGTATGGATCCAAACGAAGTGATATGTTGTGACTGAGATAAAAATGTAAGAGAAATGTTGGCGAATCAAAGAGAAGTTACAAGTAATTGAAAAAGAGATAGACAGATCGAATCGTTGATAGATTTAAATGGTACAGTTAGATAGATATTTTGAAATGACCGAGTGGGCTGAAATGAATATTGATTTGAAGCTGAATGAGTAAACTCATGGTGAAAAAGTGAATCTTGTAGAAGACTTGTTTCCTTAAGTTTCGAGGACGAAACTTTTTCTGAGTGGTATATTATGTAATGCCCCACTCTGTACGAGGCATTTGGTTGGCTTATTGGATGGGATCAGAATATTGGACCGTGACTTATGTTGGAAATCAGGAGAATTGAGACAGATGCAGTCTCTCTTAGCTGGCTAGACGGAATGGATATTGGAACGTGGCTCGCTGGTGGAGCTACGCTTAGTGGAATTTTGGGTGAGTGGAACTGTCCTTCTTCCTCCTTACTCCTTCATGCTTAATAAATGAAGTATTGAAATGCCATGAACTGTCCCTAAATGTCCCATATGTTAGTTGCTGAATAATAAAGATGCTTACGTTGAGAATTATTAAAATGTACAACACATTAAACTGTTAATGTGATTCGCTGCCTGAGAATGAATTGATAACATTGCCCCTTATGCTTAACACTGCTGGAACAAGTAGACACTTGAATAATGAGATGCCTTATGAATGATAGAATAAGAAATGAACTGGCTATGCTATCGAATCAATGAACTGAATGAAACACTAGAATCATGTACTCTCTGTATATCTGTTGCAAGAATATGAAATGCTGCATGTCCCTTATAAGAAAGTTAGGAATGAATAAATGTCCCCATGAAATGAATGAATGTTACATTCCTCTTAAGAAAGGAATGATATGAGATACGTTGCAATGAAGTAATGAATAAGAAATGATAAAGCTGGGATCGTTGAGATCACCGAATGAAATGATGGAAATAATGAAATGAATAAGTCATTGAATATGACTAATGATGCACTGTTGCCTTTACTTTCCTTAATACATTTTACCATGCGATTTTGTTCACAATCGAGTCGGACACGTATTCGCATGGTCATGGACAACTTGTATACAAGGTTTGAGTAATAATTTCCTCGAACGGTTCCTAGGGCCCTGGGGACCGATTCGGCCTAGGAGGAAATAATGATGAGTGCTATGGAAGCACGGATAAGGCGGGGTGGCATAGAGGCTCGTCACCTACTATGCTGACCGCATTATCTTAAAATAAAATGAAATGAGAAGAGTCCATATGGTTTAACAACACCAGTGACCATGTAGTCAGGATGCATGCTAATGAATGTTTTGTGCAGGCAGAATAAGTATATCAGATAACCTGTAATTGATACAGGTACGAGGAGTCGGCTATCGGTAAGAAATCACATAATTGTGATATTGTATAAGTTGGTTTAACTTGCCTGCTTAACATGTTCCATTTAGTATGCTAGAAAGATGCCTTGCTATAATCATTGCTCAAACACAACATACATGCTAAGTGATGCTTGAAGTGAGAACTGTTATAACATGCTTAAAATGTTAATGTTAACGATGCCTCAATGATGCCTTTTCATGATAACACCTAGTATGCCTCAATGATGCCTTTACATGATAACACCAAGAATGATAAATGATATGTCCACATGAATGCTACTAAGAATATGTTTACATGCTTCACTCTGATTATTGCCCATGAATTGTAAACTGATGCTAGGCCCCAAATAGAAAGATCACTCTAATAAATGCATGCTTAAATGATCACTTAAAATGTTGGTTTATGCGAGTGGGTTGGATTCTGCTCGCTAGTACATAGATGATGTGCTGACCCACGTTTTGTGGGCAGGTGCTCGTGCTTGGAATGTTCTACACACGAAGATTGGCTTGATTGGTCCCGCGGCATCGAAGATTTGTTGGGCATACAGAAGCTCTCCTTGCACAAGATGATGTCTATCTGTTTATAAAGGGCATAATGTATGGAACATTGTAATCAGTTGTATCAGTGAGATTGTAAGCCAAGTCGGTATATCGAGTTGTAATCTATTGTATCTAAATATCAAATGTAAGCTGTATAGCATTGTTCAGTTGGTTTCCAATGTAAAGTGAGATGTGCTGTAATCATTGTACATCAATACAAGTCTTGTACTCTTCTTCAATTATCAATAAAGAGAATAAAGTTCTACATATCTCTGTGTAGCTTCAAGTTACTCTTTTTCTCCGCTGCTATAAAGAAGTGATGTACTTCTATTCAATAAGAGAGATTGTCTTCATTAAATTCAATTTATCTGCTTCTGCCGCTGCGATGTATTCCTATTTGAAGAATAATCGATTATGTACCATCTTTGCCTTGTACAAGTGCAATACCAGACTTGTACGGCATCACGCCCAAGCGAGGACGATCGATTCCAAGAGATAAAATATGTGAATAAATGACTCTATGAATCGGGGCGTGACAAGCAGTGGCTAGCCATGAATAGTATTTCTTTATACAGGGCACAACAAGTCTTTGCTGCTTATGAAAAAGCTCCTATAGGGATTTCTCTTCGAAGCCCGAATTATTCTCCTATAGCTACAGAGATTTCTATCCCTCATTCTTCTGTAGTTACAGAGATTTCTTCTTCTTCTGTTGAACCACTTGTTAAAAGTCCGTTGCCCACTCACTTGTATAGTCAGCAATCTGTCCTTCTCATGAAGAAGATGGGTTATGATTTTCAAAAGGCAGAAGGTTTGAATTATGACAAAGGAATACGACTTTCTTTATAAATTCAAAATCAAAAATCCACTGTTGGATTGGGTTCTGAAGCTCCTTACAAGAAAAAGGCTAAGGGAGGGAAGACTAAATCCTGTAATATGGTACTTTCTTCTCCTGAGTCCGAAGAAGAAACTTTCACTGGTACAAGATCTGGGAAAGAGTACCACAAAGATTATGAGGGATCCTCCAAAGAAGCAGAAGACGTAGTGGAGACAATGCCAGCTCAACCTTCTCTTGTTCCTGCTAAACCATCTGTAGTTGAAAAGGGGAAACAGAAAGCAGTACGCTTTGATGTCCCATTGAAGTCTGCTTCCAGTTAGGGGGTGGTGATGAAACCTTACAAATTTGATATTCTAGCTCAGTTAGCCAATACTCCAGCTAGACTATCTATATTTGAGCTGCTTCATCCTTCTAAAGAAAGCAGAGAAACTTTGAGTGAAGCTTTACTTCAAGCAGATTCATGCTTGGCTCAACTCAAGAGTCCTGATAATACTCCAGTGTCATGTCCGCAATGTCATCGTGTGATGGAAGCAATTCCCAACATCACCTTTACACAAGAAGATATGCTGTTGAAGCATAACAAACATGACAGGCCTTTGTGTTACACTGGGTATATCGAATCCATTAAAGTTGACAGAATTTACATTGATCCTGGATCTTCCATTAGCATAATTCATCAAAGTATGCAAAGACCATTGAGGATTCCTACTAGTGATCTGACTTACACTAGTACCACAATAGTTGGTTTCAACTCTGGAAAGAGTAAACAACTAGGGAAGATTCGTCTGAAGATTCAGATTGGTGATCTTCGAACTATGGCAATATTTTATGTTATTAACTCAGACGTATCCTACAATATTCTTCTTGGAAGACCATGGTTACATGAGCATAACATCATGCCTTCGACTCTCCACCAATGCTTCAAGTATGTGGATCCCCAAGGGGTTGTGAAGACTGAGTTTGCTGATATCAATCCTTTCAAAGGTGTTGAAGCCTATTTTTTTGACTCAAGGCTTACAAACAAGAGCATGTGAAAGAGATATCAGATATGGCTGAAGATCAATCATCTGCTGAAGATCAGTCTATTAACGAAGATCCGCCAGAAGAGCAACCTTTGAATATCAAAGTCAAAGGGCGAATCCAACCCCAATCTGTCAACAATCAACCTTTGATGATCAAGGTTAAAGGAAGAACTCAAGCTTCATCTGAGGAATCAGTAAATGTTCCTGTTAAAAGCCAAGTTCAACCTCTTGTGATCAAAGTCAAAGGGCGTATATTTCGTACGAATGATCCAGAACCTCCTCTAATTGTCAATCTTGGCAAATCTACGCAGAAGACGGATGATAATCCACTAGTGATTAATCCGAAGCGTAGCAGTCAAATTGTAAATGATGTACATATTGATCATTCTTTACTTTTTGATATCAATGAAGATTTCCTTTTAGAGTATATGGCTGTCAAGTTTATTGAAAGGATGACTTTATCTTCTGATAATTAAAGTCATCAATATAAAGGCGATATAGAACCAGAAGAAACTTTATACATCGACTATAAGGAAAATTCTTTTTCTCTTCAGGTTGATGTCGGTCCTTATGCTCAAAGGTTCCTAATATCTTCCCCCTATCTTCTACCTGTGGCCGCTTCATCACAAGCTTGCGTAACTTTTAAACGTCACGAAGAATCTTATTTCGTAGTTTCGTCTAATAAGAAAAACAAGCGCCAAATTGTGTTTGGCCTGGCTAGAAATATCCCTGTTGCTTAGACGGATGATCTGAAAGATAAAGATAAAGGAAAAATCTGAATTGACAAATACAATCAACAATTTATTAAGATTATCCAGAATATGGGATATGATTTGAAGACTATGCAAGGTCTCAATCAAGGTAAGGGTAGACGACTACCATTATGTGGTGACCCGTTTTACCAGAAAACTCGTCATGGATTGAGAAATGATCCGTCCCATATGTTTAATGACGATATACAAGAAGAATTCTCTTCTAGCTCTTCGTAATCATCGGATTCAGAAGGAGTTCAATTCATGGAATCCGATATGTCTCGTTCCTCATATGACGAATCTGAGCAAATATTTTCAGCTTACATGGTTCAAAATGATGGTGAATCCGAGCCATTTGAGAATGATCCTTGGGCTCAACAGATGGACACTCAATGGGAACTTCGTTTCGAACAACGACAACCACCTACAGAGGACGAGATTGTCCAGATTGACGTTGGAGATGGGACTACGCCCAAACCAATATTCATCATAACGGCATTTTCGGCCAGACATGATGGATGCAATTGAAGCAGAAGTCAAAAAGCTGATCACGTGTGGTTTTGTTCGTGAAGAACAACACCCCGATTGGGTTGCTAATATTGTTCCTGTTATAAAGAAGAACGAAAAAGTCTGAGTTTGCATAGATTATCGAGATCTTAATGCAGCTTGTCCAAAGGACGAATTTCTATTTCCAATTACTGATGTCATGATAGACAATACATGTGGTTAAAAATGCATGTCTTTCATAAATGGATTCTCGAGATATAATCAAATTAAGATGCATCCAGAAGATGAGAAGCATGCCGCTTTTCGTACACCCCTTGGGGTTTACTGCTATACGGTGATGCCGTTTGGTCTTAAAAACGCCGGTGCCACATACCAACGGGCCATAAGCAACATCTTTCAAGAACATCTATGGAAGACATTAGAATGTTATGTAGATGACATTGCTGTTAAGAGTCGGTCAAAAGATGATCATATTCAAGACTTGAAGACAGTATTTGAATTGATGCGCCAACATCAATTGAAAATGAACCCTACTAAGTCTTTCTTAGGGGTTTCCAGTGGCAAGTTCTTAGGATTTTTCATTACTTCTCAGGGTATCCATGTTGATCCTGATAAGGTTAAAGCAATTCTTGAAATGCGTCCTCCACGCAATTTAAAAGAACTTCGTGGCCTCCAAGGTCGCATTGCATATATCAGGAGGTTCATATCCAATCTCTCTGGAAGATACCAGCCTTTCACCCGTCTATTAAAGAAGGGTGTATCATTTGTTTGGGATGAGGCATGTCAGAAAGCCTTCAATGACATCAAGCAATACCTTACAAATCCACCTGTTTTGGTACCTCCAGTGATAGGAAGACCATTTTTGTTATATGTTCGAGCATTAGATCATTCACTTGGTGCTCTTCTTGCACAAAAAAGTGATATAGGGCATGCACAAGCGATTTATTATCTTAGCCGAATGATGGTTGGAGCTGAACACAGGTATACTCCTGTTGAAAAGGAATGTCTAGCTTTGGTTTTTGCCATCCAAAAGACAAGGCATTTTGTCACTGGACAGACTATTCTTGTCATCTCCAGAATAAATTCCATTCGGGTATTGATGAAAAAACCAAGCATTCTTAATTCCAGGTTAGCTACCTGGGCGATGTTGCTCACTCCTTATGACATGATTTATGTGCCTCAAAAATCACTGAAGGGCCAAGCATTAGCTGATTTCTTAGCTGCTCATCCTATACTTGAAACTTCGAAGTTATATGAGGACATTCCAGATGAAGTCGTAGATTGTAATATGACTTTGAAGAATGACATATGGCAATTATATTTTAATTGAGCATCACGAGTAGGACCTAAAGGCAATATTATCTCTGGGGTAGGAATTGTCTTGGTTTCTCCTGATAAAATGGTCATATACCGTGCCTATTCTCTTAACGAGCCATGCTCCAACAATGTAGCAGAATATAATGCTCTATTAATCGGTCTCCAAGTAGCAAAATAATTGGATATTGAATTCCTAGAAGCTTATGGAGATTCTCAATTGATCGTTAATCAAGTTAGAGGGACTTATGAAGTCAGAAATCCTGATCTCATCCCTTATCATCAAGTGGTGGTCGAGTTGGTCCTTTCATTCAAAGAATTCTTCATTGAACTTGTACCACATTCTCAGAATGTGGAGGCTGATGCTCTTGCTAGCCTAGCTGCAGATTTGGCTGTTCCAATCCGAAGGCAGAATATAATTACTTTGTTGGACCGAGATTTATTCTGTGTCAAGAATAATTTGTGTATTGAACAGAGTTATACTACAGAATCAAGCTCTCAGCAAAGGGATTGGAGAACTCCATTTATTGATTACGCGGTTCATGGGATTTTGCCTGAAGACCCAAAAGAAGCTGTATCAATTAAGAGACGATCATTTCGATTCTATTATGATTCGTCTTTACATATACTATATCGTCGTTCATATGATGGACTCTTGCTTCGTTGTCTCTCAGAAAGTGAAGCCAAACAAACACTACGAGAAGTTCATGATGGCGTTTGTGGTGTCCATCAACCAGATCCTAAATTACAAGACCGTATTCGAAGAATGGGGGTATTATTGGCCTTTTATGATAGCAGATGCTATAGACTATGCCAGAAGATGTAAAGCGTGTCAGATTTATGCTAATTTTATTCATCAACCGTCTGAATTTCTACATCCTACAGCAGCCTCTTGGCCCTTCGAAGCTTGGGGTATGGATGTCATTGGTCATATTAACTCTCCTTCTGTTAAAGGACATCGGTTCATATTAGCTATAACCGATTACTGTTCTAAGTGGGCAGAAGCAGTTCCCCTTGCTGAAGTGAAAATATCTAAAGTGATCAGCTTCATCAAGCACCATGTCATTTATCGCTTCGGAATTCCTCGACGAATAATTCATGACAATGGTCCGCAATTTTCCAGTCAGACATTTTATCGGTTCTGTGATAAGAATCAAATTCAGAATTTGGCTTCTACGGCTTATAATCCAGCTGCTAATGGTCTAGCCGAAGCCTTCAATAAGACTATCATTAAACTTCTCAAAAAGTTTGTCTCTTCTAATAAACGTGATTGGAATGAGAAACTTGGAGAATGTTTATGGGCTTATCGAACAACAGTTCGGACTCCTACTGGATTTACACCATTTTTATTGGTTTATGGATGTGAGGTTGTTCTTCCCTTGGAAATCCAGATTCCATCTCTTCAAATAGCTATTGCTAATGAGCTAACTATAGAGAACAATGATCGCTTACGACTCCAAGAACTTGAAGGATTGGATGAGAAGCGTCTTCAAGCACAACAGCATATCGAGCTATATCAAGCCCGTATATCTCGAACTTTCAATCGTAAAGTTAAAGAGAGGATATTCAAGGTTGGCGAACTGGTATTAGTTGTTTGAAGACCGATGGTGATGACTCATAAAAGCAAAAAGAAATTCCAAGCAAAATGGGAAGGCCCTTATGTAATTGAGATCGTGTTTTCCAATGGCGCCTATCGGTTATCAAAGCCCAATGGAGATCTACTCATGATGTCGATCAATGGCAAATTTCTTAAGAAATACTATGTATAAAAAAAGGGAAGGACAGAAAGAAAATAAAGTTCCTTTTATTATTGTTTTCATTCAAGACAAAAGATTAAGGACGAGAGCCACTGCCTTCGCCTTCCTTATTGAATACATAGTCGGCCAATGCATAGAAAGCATCGTTGCCAGAGTTCGTAAAAAATTTGCAGACAGCCATCCTCAGCGCTTCTTCTTCAGGAGTTTTTCCTGGCTCTACTAAGAATGCAAGGACATCTTGGGGTGGCTTGGGTGTAGAAGTGCTTTTGCCTACTTCGGTCGGGCCTGTCACTATGGGTTCAACGGGACACGTCTTAATGATGTCCTCAATTTTCCTGGAGACTTCATTCTTTTGTTGTACATCCTTGGAAGACATTTCCAATAGAGGAGTGGAAATAAGAATGAAATGTTACAAGCAGTTCTTACCTATTTATAGAAGAGGACTATAAACCGGTCTTTGAAATTGAGAACAACCTTTCATTCCCGAAAAGGCTTGTCCGTTCGTTCTATCAGGTTCATTCATTTAATTATGGAATTGAATTAATATTTTCTTTTCCTGAAAGTTATGTTGATTCATTCATACATTGATATGGAGCTATATGCTCATGACATCTGTCTCCTTATTCCCCAGCTACCAAGGTTTGGTTAAGCTGATTTCTTGTCTCCTGGGAGAGGGATTTTAAATCTTCTATTTTATCAATTGATTAAAAAGTGGGATTCGTTATTTATTATGTTCTCATAACCTCTGGATAAATACTAAATCTACATACTTTTCTTATCTATCATTTTCCATTTGACCTCTGCATAGAAATTAATCTAATTTTCTTTTGAGTCCTTATATACTGTTATGTCTATATTACCTCTGATAGTATTATATACTCTAAAAACAGAAAACAAGATTTCATTATCTATCATGTCCATATCACATCCAGATAGATACAAATCATTGAGCATAGAAGACTTATCATTTCCATTCCCATATCATCAAAAAAGTCTATTACATTTCTTAGACTTTCTTACAAATCATAATGGAAATCTATTACATCTTAGATTTTCATTCTACACACACAACGATGACCTAATGGAGATCTATTACTTCTTTGGATCTTCTTCGTCGGATTCGTTGTTGGTGTCAATTCCTTGCTGTCTGAGCCTCTGTGGCGACCAGAACAGAAGGAATCAAACTCTGGTCTTCTCTCTCAGACGAGAGGAGAATCCCAGAGTATGGCAGCCCGAAGACGTGTTGCTGCCAATACAACTGTTGGAGGAGTGGCGGCCTCTCAAAGGAGATAGGAATGTATTCAGCAATGGGATACGATTTCTAGTTCTGCCGTGAAAAGAACTCTACTACCCAATTTCTTGGGATAGAGTTGACTCCACCATCCAACTCTCCGTGTATAAAGGCTCTTCCTACCAACAGAGGAAGACCCTTCTATCCCACGAAGAGTTCTGAGTTGTCTGATTTGCGCGTCAAAAGCGCATGAGCTCCCTGATGTTGATGTTAGAAGAACGCTCCTCACAGCGTCAAAATCGCCAATACCGGTTCTGGAAAAGCTCTTCAGCCAAACTTCTGCAGAAAATAACAAAGAAGAAGTGTTTTAAACAGAAGTATCGTCAGACACGTATTAGACGCTAATTAAAAAAATAGATGCTTATGCGTCTTGTTTTATCTTCAACAGACAGCAAGACTTTTACGCCAGTGCTTCAGGTGTACCACTATTCAGTAAGGCTTTTACGCCAGTGCTTCAGGTGTACCACTATTCAACAAGGCTTTTTATGCCCGTACATCTTTCCTATGAGATTCTACATCTATCAAGGATTTACGCTCGTGAGTATCTATTTTTCAACAAAAAGATCAAAGGCAAACAATGGTTTACGACCAAACTTACCATAAAGGCCAAATGATTCGGCTCTGGTTGAATCAATATCTGGTGACCGAGTGTACAGAAGAATGACATCAGAAACAGAAAGGATCGTCATTTGTTGAAGAGTGAATTCTTGCAATGAGGCAGAAAGCTATCTCCAGAAAAAATGACAATGAGAATGAGGATGTATAAAACATTCTCTAAACTTAGCTATTTATAAGGGTTGAGGAAACGGTTGGCATGAGTCTATTTCGGGGAAGACCTTACTAGATAGGCGCTCGTAACCACAAAGCAGATGCCACGTGTTGTTTTGTTTCTCTTGAGAATAAACAACCATAAATGCAGTTAAAGAAGTGTTGAACAGTTCTATATACCAACAGATGAGATTAACATCAAGATTTTATTTATAAAAAGGGGGGAGTGGACCCCTACACATAAAAAACTCGCAATACATGGAAAATTATTTTTTTCTCTCCTTCGTTGGGCTGATGAAGGGAGGCACCTAAGTCGTGCATGTTGCGAATCCCGGAGCGACGCATCAAATTAAGAAACGCTTTTGCATCTCCTGATCCCTCATACGCAGTTGGAGGACCACCATCGATGCGATTGAAGACTGCTGGAGTCAGTCCAAAGCACCCCACAGAATTGCGTGCTCGCTCAAAATCAAGCCTGGAGCTAGAAGCCTCTTCATTGTTAATCTCTTTCTTTGGCGCCATGTCACTATAAAGATGAATGGAAAGAATGAAGAATTCCTCTTTATTTATACAATCGAATCAACTCTTCATATTCCTTATGGGAAACTACTCATTATTAATGCAAACTCGGGGAGGTGAAAAGTCATTCGAAAGTTTCGAGAAGAAAATTCATTGTGACGGTTAAGTGTTGACTGACATTATTTTCTTGATTTTATGCCGACTGTTGGATATCCCCGCTTTTACGCGGATGACGGTTGCGTATCCCGAATTTCACGCTGACTGATCTAATTTCAACTTTTACGCTTCTGTTCAAAGTGTTTCAAAATTTGGAGATATTTGAAAACTTTGAAGGGGGTCTTGTAGGAGCGTAAAAAGTGCTTCACAGAAAGAGTCAAAGTGGTAGATCATTCCACTCAAAATTTATCTACTTTACGTCGTAGAGAGGCTAAACACTTTACGCCCAAGACAAGGCTAATCGCTTTTACGCCTAAAGCAGCCAGGATCAAGACAATAATTTTATGCCTATGACAGGCTAACTACTTTTTTACGCTGGACAAAGCTGTCAAGTCTTGTATTTAATGCAAAAGTCTGACATGAAGATATTAATGATGGCATATACCACAGAATTCAAAGGGATTTGTTTTTACACAGAGACCAATGTTGTCGTTTAGTATGTGGACTGAGCTACTTTACGCTCACACTATGGCTTCTTTTACGCATGAAGACAATACGAGCTTTTACGCTCAACAGTTGACGTGTGCGTAAATTCTATTTGAGCTACTCTTACGCTCAAGGTTATTTAACAACCACTTTACGCGAAAAGTCTATGTCAGGGCTATTTTACGCCTAGTCTACTGCTTTACGCTCAGAGTACATTGGGGCTATTTTTACGCCCTATTCTTTCTGATCAATTTGGAATGTAGTTTGCCTACATGGCTTTCATGCCACACATCCCGAAGAACGTGTGTACGTGCATCATATTCTTAATGAAATGATGGGACAAGTGTCAATGTATACAGAGGATGACTTTGGTCATGGGTGGCAGTTGTCAGCGTAAGACGGAACTTTTGCTGAGTTTTTACGCACAAGAAACCAAGTCTATAAATAGAGTAATTTTTCTCATGTAAAGGGGGACAGAGAGAGAAAGGAGAGAACATAGAGATCAGAGCCCAGAGACTTTGATTTTCCGGAGCATTCTTCTTCAACTTTTCTTTCAGAACAGGGTGAAGCAAAGCAGGAAAGCATTCGGCCTCGCCATCAGTGCCCAAGTGCGTCGATACCTTTCTGGTGACTTAGTTCTTCCAATTGTTCAACTTCAAGCAGTGATCTTCATCATCATAATATGGTCCAAGGAACAAAGTGATCATTTACAGATCAGACTTCCATAGCAATACTTCCCAGAATCAAATTTGTACTTCGTGTACTTTTCTCATTTTATTTCAAAATTCGACTTCCAGGCATTTTGTTAAGTGAAACACCCGCGTGCAGCTTCCCTGCGCGTATAGTAGGGGTACATAGGTGGAGGACTTGACACTTTCACACAAGTGTAAGACGGAAGAGGAATCTGTGGCATAGGGTACGCCTAAATCAAGGCATCCTTGTACCTAGATTACCATCAACTGTTGCTGTTAACAGGCAGCCACCGTACCGCCGAAGAGGCATTTCGTCTTCCAAAGACTACAGCCGATGTCAACTGAAAGTCAGAGGTTCGACCGGGGATGGCAAGCACAGACGAAGATGAACTCCGTATCGCTACGTGCAACACGGTACAGGGTTCTCAATCTCTCAAAAAGTCGTCCAAGAATCCTTCCATCTCGGCCACCAAGCGCAAGAAGCGACCCGAGAGTAGCAAGGCGAAGGTACACAACACAGGTGTGTTCCAAGGCACGCGTTCAAAATCTCTGTTGGGTACCACGTCAGATGTCGGGGGTAGCCAACCCCCCACCATCCATGGCAATGTCATATTCTAGTCTGAGGAGAAACCATAATTAGTATTAATCTTTCTCTTTCCTCCTAGTTTTTGTAACACATTTCACCTAAATAAAATTGGAGGAGGAAAAAGAAAGCAGAAGAACTACAGCAGAAGCAGGAGTGAAGAATTTAAAGTGGGAGGAAGAGTAAAGTGCTCACCAGCGGTGGCTTGCCACCTGAAAAACTCGACGGAGGGCATGCTTCGAAGTGGCGAGGACCAGATCCACCGAGCACAGCAGGAAGAGACGGTACGACTTCGACGACGGTGCAAACCAAAAACAGTCGACGACGTTGGCTCCCAAAGGTGAGTGGCTGTGGGTTTTGGATCTATGCCAGATCTGGGCTGCAGTTGATGGTGGCGAGTCGGGGGTCCAGGCGGAAGAGCGGGGGTGTTGGTGGTAAAGGAGATGGTGGTGGTCGGCTAACGGAGGCAGTCGACCAGGCGACGATAGTGATTGGACGGGGGAGGAACGAAGTGGTGGAGGCGATGGATCTGGGTTGGCATAACCGAGACGGGGATAGGTGGTTCTACGAGGATGCCAAAGCAAGGGCTGGTGGCTATGTTGGCAGATGGTGGTGGTGGTTAGCCGCTTGCCAGGGTGGCCCAGATGGTACGAGTGGTGGGGTTCAGATCTAGTGGGTTAGGCGGAGAGGGATGGCCGGATGTGGCAGCCCCGGTGGAGACGGCACGACAGAGGGATGATGATGATGGAGGTTGTAGTGGTGGTGGTGACTGAGGTGGAAGGGTGTTCCAGATCTTGCACGGCCATATCCAGTGGTCTTCGATGAAAAGGACGGCAGTGAGGGAAGATGGTCAGGTTGGGCTCGGCCAGGGGTCGGGTGTGTAGATGTCGTGTCGTCGTGTCGACATGGCACGGGGGTTTGGTATTAGAACATGTCCGACATATGGACACGGGGAAAATCATTATAAATATAAATAAATAATGGTGAATTTGAGTGGACATGGACACAATGCACTTGAGATTATATTAGAGAAAAATGTGTGAATGAGGAATGGGGAGCATTCCATTAAATAACAGTGAGGCATGCTCCCAAACATGTAAGAAAAAACTTCTAAGAAGCTCTCCCATGAATTGCACTACAACAAAAAACCCTTTTAATGACGGCTAAAAAGCGTCATTAATGACGAACCATGACGCTTTTTTTCCACAGCAACCGTTATGAAAACGGGTGTTATAAATGTTTTTTAAAAGCGTCATAAAATAACCGTCATGAATAGTTTCTATAAAAGCGTTATGAATAGTTAATATATAGTGCACAATTCAGAACAATTTGAAAACGTCATGAATAGATAATATGTATAGGCTCAATGCAGCACATTTATAACACTTTATACTATTCAAATTAGCATATTTATGATGCTCTATACTGCACAGTATATATTACATCCAAAAACTTAACATTATATATCACCATCTTTATTACATCTCTCAAAATAGAGTACATATCAACATCTTCATTACATTGAATATCCAAATACAGAATGTACCAAAAAATAGGAATAAATCTCTCTTTTGCTATCCAAATACAGAATGTACCCGAGTTGCAGCTTGAAATGCATCCAATTCCTGAAAGTTCTATCCATCTTCAAATTCAGCTTTGCTTGATTTGTTATAAGGAATGGTAGCAGAAAGTGAGTCAGTTCCGTACTCCATCGAAAGTTGCTACATACTTTCTTACTTTGGCGTCGATATGGCCTACGGGTAAGGAAACCTGTCAGTTAAGAAACAAGTTCGACCAGCAAAGAAAAGAAAACTAAATTAAAAGAAGAACTCAAGAAGAGAGGAAGAAAATAACTGAAAAATACAACCCTTCAAGAAATAGAGACACTAGATAATATGATCCTGCAACTATAAAATAATTACGAATATCAAGGTCCATAAGCTAATGAGAAACCAAAGCTCCATAAGATATTAATGACAATAAACTTCAAACAATCTGGCCTGAAGTAGGGAGGGAAAAATATACAAAATCAATCTCGCTCATTGGACTTTTCTTGCAAAGTAAATTACCTCTAGCAGTCTAATGTCCAACCCATGTTCATAATCTACTTTTTAAGTACCATATGTCCACCTATTATAATAAAAGAAAAACTGGATAATTCTGTACCTCTACATGCTATTTAGCTAATGAATCTTAAATTTCTCAACAATGATAAATGGAAGAAAAAAAAATTAGAAGTCTACGTCATAAGTTTATGTTTCCACACAAATTTCAGCACATTGGAAAAGTGATCATTAATCAAATGACTTAAATTACAAAAAAATTAAGCAATCCTCCGGTGAAGCCCAACAAAAACAAGAAACCAATACCAGCATCACATGTTCCTCCATCACATTTCAAGATCTTTAATTTTATTAGAAAAATACTAGTAAACCATCTAACTGCTGAAAAGATAAACAAATATGT
This sequence comes from Iris pallida, assembly GCA_029216955.1. Lineage (NCBI taxonomy): Eukaryota > Viridiplantae > Streptophyta > Magnoliopsida > Asparagales > Iridaceae > Iris > Iris pallida. The sequence continues at coordinate 25,563,148 of JANAVB010022597.1, forward strand.
GTCAGAATGAGTGTTATTTTCAACAACAGTTCACCTGGTCCACATGAACATAGGAGGAGCTTCAACAATCATGACAGCCTCACATGTCTCCTTCTTGTGAAGCTCTGCATAGATGAAAGCAAAGAGTAGTTAAGACAAATTTTAGCAATTGAACAAATTTGCGACCAAATATGCATAGGCTCAATTAAGGTATAAGGTGATAGTAAGTAGTAACAGATGAAAAGTGAAAACACATACTGGAGTCTTCAATAAATAATTCCACCCATGAATTCGCTAAATGCAGCCACAAAGATTAGAAAGGTTGAATATGACATTCTGGACAGAAGTGTCTAACAAAAAGTACCTACTTCTTTTTGAATAATATATACATGGCAAGAGGTAGGAAAAACTTATTAATTATGTACACTTACACAAAAGTACTATAATTTAAGCTGCTAAACTGGTAAAGGTAATAAATTATTTGTCAAATATAAGGTAAATGTAATAGAACTTGACATACAGCTTTTTATTGATCCTTAAAGCTGAAACTTAACAATTACCAGAATAAACATCAAAGATGAGTGTTTGGTAATCTGGAGTACCCAATTGCATTTTATAACCATAAGCACCAGAAATATAGTATATGGGACTGCAGCTACAATAAGGATGATCGATACCACAACATTTGAACATGTAGTGTACAAGTTACAGCAAACCAACTATACCATGATGTAAACACAAAGATCTAATAATGATAAAGCATAAAAGTAGCCATATAATTTAAAATCTCACTACATGTAATAATGTAGTGTGTCCACACTTCCAGAAACCGTGACGAGTACTAATAAACATTGATGTTGATGACCCCCATTGCCTACTGATGGGGCAATATATATATATATATATATATATATATATATATATATATATATATATATATATATATATATATATATATATTAAAAAATATATATTTTTTTTTTAATATATATATATATATATATATATAACATTTGTATACATTAAAGAAATATATAACCTTTGTATACAACAGACAACTATCTAAAAGAACACCAAGAATTAAATGTCAAAATATTTATGTCCAGCCCTAATGTGTGCATAACAGTAATTATTGGTGCTAAACAACTCCAAGCACACCTAACATATGTGCAGGACACCCTTTCTTGGGTGCCTCCTATTAGATGGATCATCGACTAAAAATAAAATATACTTAGCAGTAAGTCTTCCAAAACCAGTCAGTCATTAGTTCCACTAATGGGCCTTATAAGAGAGGATTGCATGCCTTTATGTTCAATGTGAGCTCAGCTCAGCTCAACCTTGGGCATCGATGATTGATTGCCTGCCTGCCTTTATGTTCAATGATGCAAAATCGAAGAGAGGATGAAGAAAGAATCCATAGCCATATGTAGGAAAATTGATTGATGTCATCGCATGAAACCCAAAGAAATTTATCAAACATGTGGGAATCAAATGACCGGTGGTGGTTCTGCTGCAGTAAATAGAACAAAGGGAAATATTCCCACTTCCCGATATAATATATGCCCAAATTGGTCCCATCTCAAATAAGGGCTTAAATCCCCTCAAACTACACCGCCAGAAACACTAACATGTTACTTATTCCTAATGTGTGTATTGGTGACCTAGAGTACAGACCTGACAAATTAAAGATGGATATGAACAACATCAGTGAGAAGCGAAAAGCTGTGCACAAGCAAAAATTGCTAGATACATTGTGTTGTGTCCAAGAAAACACCTCAAGCTTTCAAAAAATAATAGTGAAATATATATATATATATATATATATATATATATATATATATATATATTAGAAAGAAAAGCTTTGTTCCATGCATATCAAGATAACTTGTACTGCATGAAAAATAAAGAGCCATACAGATTTTCGCCTTTAAATTCTTCAGCACAGTAGCTAATTCCATCTTCTATATTCATACTTGCTAGTACTTTAACCTGTGGTAATTCCAATAGGAATTGAACCCAGGAAACAACATCACGAGAAAGAGTACCGACTCTTTGATCACCTCTATTCTCAAAAATGTCCCAGAGGCTCCACAATGTATGGTCACACTCCTTAAAAGGATCGACAATTACAGTACATGCATTATCCCTATTACCGATTAAAAGGGTTGCAACCAAACCAATTAAACATATACCAACTAAAAGCGTTGTTGTCAAAGGAATATCGAAGTGTGTGCACGAGCACAAGACGTGGCATGGCGCATCCGAGGTACATGCTATGTCTTGCTCCTTGATCTCCAGATGAACCTTGCGCCTCTATGTGCCTTGTGCCACGAGAACACTACTCCCTATGTTACTTGTTCCATGAGAACACTACTTTGACAACACTATTAAAACAATCTCTACTTAAGTTTCCCGCACATAGGAGACAGAGTGCAATTAAAACAATCCACACAATAATAACTACAGAGAAAGGGAAGGGGGAGGGGAGATTCTTACATGGAGTGGGCTACAATCTTTTAATCGGCGAAATCAGCTTCGGGTAACCCGACCTCCTCGAACGCCTCCCTGATCCTCAGGCAGTCGAACCTCACGATGTTGTGCCCCGCCCAAACTCTCCCTAAGACAAAAAAAAACCCAAACCAAAACCAAATCAGGAACCCAAATTATAGGCGGACACGGACGTGGGCAAAGGGACTGACCGTTGAGGGTGTCGAAGACCTTGGGAGCGACGTCGCGGAAGGAGGAGGCGAAGGTGACGGTGTCCCTGGTGATGCCGTTGCAGCGGACGGAGACTGGGGAGATGGAGGAGGGGTCGTGGGGGCGGATGAGGGTGGAGTAGCTGGCGAGCTCGACGAGGGTCCGGCGGCAGACAACGACGGCGCCGAACTCGAGGAGGGAGTAGCCGGCGCCCGGGCGGAGGGGGACAGTGGTCTCCACGTCGAAGAACGCGATCTCCGCTGCTGCTGATAATGATGATCCTTCCATTGGAGCTGTGATGATGTGATCTGGAGTTGGGAGAGGCATCATGAGTATTTGGGGATGTCTGCTTAGTGGAAATTGGAAAAGGAAAAGGAAAAGGAAAAAGGAGGGGGAGAAGATTAGAGTTTAGGAAAAAATTTAGGGTTCAAGAAAAATTTTAGGGTTCAGGAAGAGGAGGGAAGAGGGGGAGGAGGAAAGTTCTGAAAATGATCGGGTGTTTGAAGGATTTTGTTGGAAGTTTATTAATTACAAGTTTGCCACCACTCTAAACTATTAATGACGCTTTGTTTTATAAACGTCATAAAAAGGCCAGAATTAGTCAAAACCGTCATAGAAATAAAGGTATTTCGAACTTTGATAACGTATAGGTATCAGGCGTCATTAATACGTCTTATTGAGCGTTATTAAAAGGGTTTTTTGTTGTAGTGTTGGGCTATTAACCCAATAAGAACCAATTCCGGAGAAAATCCTTTCGTAATTAAATCAAATAACAAACCAAAATATTCTTACATAAAAATTAATCCTGACCCAAATTAATAATATATATAGAATAATTTGATGAGCTCAATCTCATATACAAATAAATTTTCAAATATAATAATTATTATTCATTAGGCCTTTAGGCCCAAAACGAGTGGAAATCCAATAGGCCCAATGGCTAATGCATATATTATTATTTAAATCTAATTTATAAAATGTTCAAATATTTTCTTATATAAATCTCGACTCATACTAGTTTATATAGAAGATTACACTAATGGGTTTAAGCCCATATTGTAGGGCCCCACTCCGCAAAGGTACTAGATAAATAGAGAAATCGGATTACTGACTCTACAACAGAAGACGATTGATCTGGATGAGTGGACAAGGACTCATTTTATGATTTGTTTACGCCTAATAAGAATCTGAGTTTTTGATTGAATGCTATTGCTAATGACAAGATGGTAATCATTGAGTATGCTTATAAGAGAATCCATATGCTACTATGCTAAAACAAGAAACAGAGATAATATGATGCCTTGCTAAGAAAAGAATGTTGCCTTGGTCGAGAGAACCTTGCCATGTTAATAATAAGAGGAAAGAGATGCTTTCATATATCTATCGTATGCTATCAAGTATGTTTCAATGCTTAATAATATTGAACTGTTGCAAAAGATTAAAATGATAGATAGATTGCTACTGTACGAGAGTTACCTAAAAAGAGATAATACGGCTTGTCCGTATAGAGAAAAGAGTAGAGCTACTGGCTTGATTATATGAAATGAAGAGATAAGATGGAATGTCTGCAGATCGATCGATGAATTGTTGACAAAAGAGTTTAATTGATAGATGTTGCATTCATAGTGTCGGTTTGGACAACTTGTGCACAAGGATGTAATCTCTTGATCGGTTCCAGGGCACTGGGATCACTCGGCCTAGGAGAGAACAGGACATCCTGGGGCTAGAGTCCCCACAATCAGGGGGTGTTAGTCTATTAGTGAGATGGTCTAGAACGTCCCAATTGCTAATAATAGGAATACCCATGGACCATCATGTAGATAGGCGTGGATTGGTGAAAAGATGAAACCTAAGCCACAGCTGCTAGTATGTGTGCATATCAGTACATAGCTGACCTGGAGAGTCAAAATTGCTGGTATATGGACGTACTAGTACAGAGCTGAGCCTTGAGTCACAGCTACCAATCGAATTGCACGAGTCGGTAACTATTTTGCTAAGAGGTGTTAATGCAGAGACAAATAGAAGAATTGCTGGTTATATTATGTTTATACTAATTCTTGTCTTGCACAGGGATGGACCGTCGGCTATGGTAAGAATCACAGAAAAGTGATACATTGTTGCTAAGTTTTCTGAACATGAGTTGCTTAAATAATTATTATGTCCCATAAGAAAAACATCTAATATCGTGCTTGTAATCTGCCCCTAAGAGTTGCTTAAATAAAAGAAATGATTATGGTTCATGAAACACATTGCGTACTTTACAAGAATAAAATGTCTCTTATATGCTTGAGAATGAATGAAATGAACTGTGGTTTTCTGAAAGTGTTTTCAAAAGATGTAAACTGACTCTGAATATGCATGAAATGAACATAGGTAAAAGTAGCAAGTTCACATCATAATAAATATTTTTTTACTAAATGAATTAGTGATCGTTTCAGACAAATGTAACCTTTGTTCACAATCACTAGTATGTTAATATACTGACCCATCATCAGTCTGCACGCAGGTGCAAGATGAATCTATTTGACATAACAAAAGGTTGAACAAACTTTTTGTTTGTTGAACGTATAAGGTATCTTTGTATAAAGAAGGAAGTCCTAAATAGGATATTCTAAGTACAGGGAGAAGAAGTTTCTGAAAAAGTGTGACAGTGGAGATCGAGCACTGCAGTGGCTCCTTTACTCCGTTGATAATCTGACGATGAATCAACCTTGATCTGGCTCTCTGGCGCCTTTGATGGAACTCTGGTGTCACCGATCAAGAGGCTATCTGGAGGAGAAGATCCCTTGAAGGGGGTTGTTCTTCTGTTGGTTGGTTGGTGGATTGTTCCTTCTTAGATGTAAATTGTCGCTCCCTTAAAGTTGAAGGAGAACTCCTTCTATTTATAGAGAACCGAGCACATATGTGATGTGCATTAGGATTCCTACATATGAAAGAATCTGCTGTCATTGTATGGAACGGGCTTCTACGACGCTGACACGTGGCGGACATCGAGATTTCCCTCAATCGAGATCTCTGGTGATTATTAACATAACCAAAAGAGGTGACACGTGGCGCATGCCAATTTGCTTGCTCGGATACAGTCAAGTAAATCTTAGGATTTTATCCTAAATTTGGAGTCTAATTGATCCTCGTCTAAGATTTAAATTAATCTGATATGATATCAATCATAATTTAATCCTAATTTTTTCTCTAAGAGGTAGTTTAAACAAACCAATTGGGGTGGACCCACGCTTCTTGCACCTCTGGTGAGGACTAAGTACTATTGTACTTTTAGAGCGACGAGTAGACCGTACTTCTGGAGACGACGGAGCCTTTGTGCTTTCAGGCGACGAGTGGACTTGGCTTCGAATGAATACGAGACTTCTGTGCATTTAGAGCAACGATAAAGCTATGTTTCGGAGCAACAGAGTCACTGTGCTGTAGGCGACGAGTAGGCTTGTGCTTTAGGTTGGCGAGATTACTATGCTTTTGGAGTGACGGGCTGACTAGCATTGGTTACAGTGGAAGTTCCCAAGTCTCTTGTAAAGAAGTGACTTAAGCTTCTGGATCGGAGCAGATGACTGTGTCGAGGGAATGGAGATGGTATGAACATATCACCATCCTACGCCTCATATGGATGCATGTAAGTAGCTGCGGCTATGAACTTTCAAGGCGTTGGCTTTGGAGGAAAGGGTATAACACCCTTGCGTGTCTGGGGTTGGCGCAGGCAGGTAGCTGCGCCTCTGGAGTGAAGACACTGGTTTCTGAAGTAAAGAAAAGGGCAGGACCTTTGTATCATCTTCTCTATGGCGAAGGGATGTCATCAGCTAAGTATTTTTCATGCTTCTACAAGGCCCCCTTCAAAGTGTCCCGAACTTGAGTCAAGCTCAGGATACTTTGAACAGAAGCATGAATACGTAGCAGGATTATACGAGCTGGGTGATGGCTGGTGTCATGCCTAGCTCTTTAGTATTAGTTGTCCTGAGTCATCATTTCAGAGCAAGAGCTCTTGATGACTTCTTGATATTGGAGCCTCTTGCATCTTTGCAGGGATTGCGGATCTCTTTAGCAGAGGAGGTTCAGAGTCACGTTCCTTTGGTCACCCGCAGTACTGTCATCTGACATAGAGTGGAGCTTTGGCTTAACTTGTGAGCTACCTTCTGACCGACATTTGGCTCGTACTTGGACCACACGAATAGTCTATATAAAGGACTACCCCTTTCAAGAGAAGACTCGGCTACTTCCATAATGTCTTTGCTTGTCCGACACTCGACTGCTAATGACCCTGGAGTTTGCTTGAGGCGACCGTCGGTGGCAAACCTTTTCATCCGAAGAAGCCGTAGTAGAACTACCACTAGATCTCGAGACGTCCCTACGCTCTGGATGTCGTGGGCGTCAATGGCATTTTGGACCTCTGCTTCCTGGATTTGGATTGCTTGCCATTCCGAGGAATAGTAAGGCCTGTAGTGTGGTTGCTCCCATGGCAAGCTGGGAAGATAGGGGAGTCATGTACAGGTCTTCATCCCCGGCTTGGGCCAGTAGCTACTACGGACGGTGGCTTCCTTTTAACCAGGAAGTGATTGTCTCTGTCACCACCTTGCCTGTGCTATTGAGAGCTTGTACTGCAATTTTAGCCTTTTTTACTTCTGTGTATGTAACTACGAAGAGCTTGTAATAGGTCTTTGTAGCCACATATTTTTATATATAGAAGATTTCATGTCCCTTTTGCTTTTGTCTTCAAAATAAAGAGAGAATCTTCACCAGGGATTTGCCTGACCAGAGGTAATATGAACGTGGTAGGCTTAATCTTTGCCAGGATATAGAACAATAATCCAGTGGTAATATGGACGTGAACTATTTTCTAGACTGCCAAAATAACCATAGATCTTATGCGAGAAGAACGACTACTCAGAGGTAATATGGACATGATAGCCGCATCTTCCAGGTGTAGAGGAGCAATCCAGAGGTAATGTGGACGTGAAGTGCTTCATCTACTTAAGAGAATATATAGGTGAGAGGGGAGATCCCCTTACCAGAACTCATAGGCACCCTTTTCAGGGGGATATGGGCACCTATGCTAGTTCCGCCTTCAGACGTAATATTTCTTTAGAAACTTGCCATTGATGGGCAACATTAGCAAGTCACCATTAGGCTTAGCTAGCCGATAAGCACCGTTGGAGTATACCGTTTCTATGACGAATGGTCCTTCCCACTTGGGCTCGAACTTCCCAGTCGTCTTGTGAGTCATTACCATCGGTCTTCGTACTACCAAGACGAGGTCGCCCACTTGGTATGATCTTTCACGGACCTTTTTGTTAAAGGCCCCAGAGATGCGAGCTTGGTAAAGCTCGATCCTTTGCTGCACGAGCAAGCGCTTTTCATCCAGCGCTTCTAACTCTTGTAACCGTCTGCGCTGATTATCTTCGACGGTTAAGCTTGTATAGGCCACGTTAGCAGACAACATCTTCTTAAAGACTTGACCGATATTGGTGTCAGAGCCCTAAATAGAGGAGTCGGAAGAGTGTGAGTGCCTTATGACTTCTTCTTCTGAGTCTTCTGAGGTGGAAGTAAGTGTAACGTACCCCAACGGGTACGTTGGTAATAGTTTTGAGCTTTTTCCTTTGGAGCATAAATCTGTCAGGGAAGACGTCGGCCCTTGCCATAATTAAGCCCTTTGTTGTTGTTCAGGTCGTAACCCATCTTCTGGATGAGGTTTTTGGCTTGCACGGTATAGTAGTAGAACTGCATCTTCCCATTGTCGAGGTCTGGGTCTTCAAGAGTTATTCGATGTGGACGCTCCGGTCCTTGCTGAGGATGGCCTGAAGGAATCAGATGACCAGGAAGAAGTTCTTCGCCAACGCTTGGAGACTCTAACTCAGGAAAAGGTGGATATCAATTCCCGTCATGCCGAGTTGACTCTTGCACGTCAGGCTTTGTAATCCCCTAAAATTTTGGAGATTTTTTTATGTTTATTGCTTAAATATTTTGTTTTGAATTTATTTTGTTAAATTAATGATAAATATAGCCTTAGCCATGCTTAAATTCGTTACGTACACTGAGTAGACAATATGGCCCGGCTCGTGCAGTCAAGTGACTTGACTAGCATATTAGCTGTAGGTGTCAATAGATTTTTTTTTTATTTAGTTATTTAAATTTCTTAAATCGTATCATGGTTATCTTTTTTTTTCATGTTTAAGATTTATTTATTAATTAACTATCTATTTAGTTTAGGTTTGAAAGGATTGAAAATATGAATATTTGTTATAAAATAATACTAGTAGTAATGGGTACTCTCCTCAAATATGATAACCCTATTAGTGTTGCTATTAATATTATGATTGTTATTTTTATTATTAGTAGTATTATTACTACTAAATCTTACTTCTATATTTAGTTAAATTATTAGAACTTACTTTATATATATATATATATATATATATATATATATATATATATATATATATATATATATATATATATATATATATATATATATATATATATATATATATATATATATATATATTAATATTATATGTACCAAATATTTCTCGGTGACATATGGAACAAAAAGTTAATTTACAAAGAATAATTTTACTTACTTTATATTTACAAATTTTCTTGTATATTACATATATAACTACATATATTTTACTAATGTATATATGTTTAGATAAATATAAAGATGTGTATACATATATAATAGGGTGTGAGACTAATACATTTTATAATATTGGTATACATTTAAATATTTTGTTAAATATACATATTAGGGTTTTAGAGGGAAGCATTTCTTCTTACATATCTGTTATCTGTAGAAAAAAAATATAACTCACGAGATTTTCAAAATCTCATGAGTCACCTTATTCAATAACCCCCCGCAAGCCTAGCCAACTGTGTTGAGTTTTTTGAAACTTTGATAAATTGAAAGTCGACCAATTTTAAACCAAATTGAACCAAACTTTTTGTAGATTCAATCTAATCCCTTTCTCTCTTAGATCAACCCAAATCTAGATTCAAATCGGTACTAATCTAATTAGAAAATTTAATTTTACTTATTCGACCAATAAAGGGAACCCCTCGATGAATTTTATGAACAACCTTGTTAAACTAACTCGACATCACCCCCAGGACCTTCACCAACACCCTACGAACCTTCCTAGCTGTACGCGCCGCCTGGAGCCATTGCGGAGCCACCGGGCACCGACATGACTGACATCATAGTACAAAACAAAGCACCCTATTTTGCTAGGGTTCGGCAGTATGGTATCCTATTTTCGACCCAAAATTCTTGTGTACTACTTCCGATTTTCTCGACCTAGAAATTCCTATACAATACCTACATAACCCCCATGGAATTCCACAGTTAGGTTGGTTATAATCGAGAAGCATTGCCCAGCAAATTTGACTCCAAAGTCGTTGGAAACAAAGGGTTCAGCAGTATAGAAAACAGCCAACACATCCAACTTGCAAGCCTCTTTTCCGTCAAGATATTAGGTATACTAGAAAACTATTTTAACACACTTTTAGACAACCTATAGGAGTTTAAAAACCCTTTCGTAGATTTACTTTTCACCCACAGAACAGCGAAAAAATCTTTTATAAATTTTAAGAAAAACTTGTTTTCGAATAATAGAAATTTTGGAAAAGTTACAGATATGGCATGCGCCCCGACAAACCGGGCGACATGGTCGTGCACTATACACATCGAAAGATGCATATGGATGTTGCCGACGTGTGGAAACTGACGGAACTCGATTTCGTTCCGTGTGCGCGACGAAATCAGTACGTATCCGTCAAGATACCCCCGTATCGACCTTTTGCAAACGTGGCCATAATTTTGTGTACGTTCATCATATCGAGATAAAACTTGTGCCAGCAGGACCGTATCGAAATTTTGGTCCTGTGTACCAAGGTTGGTCCGATTCTGAGAAGGTCGACCGGAACGCCTATTTGGCGGGCCCGCGACCCGATCCAACGGGCGAAATTGTACACGGCCCACCTGAATCCAACTTTGGACAACGGTTGGGTTCATCTCCTCAAATCGGATCTATATACATGTAGTTTGATGACTTTAGAGACCATAAAAACTGGCACACATTTCAGTGCAAAGTGGGTCCAACGACGGATATCGTTTTGACCCGAAATTATGATTTTGCCCCAGTTCCAGAATTAGACTTTTGGACAGGCGATTCTTAGATATATCTTTTACATTGGGAATATTCTTGATGTTTGTTTCAGCATCCGGAGTCGTTCGTGGATTTTGAGTTTCTTGCTGACGCTTCTGATTGTTGAATTTGCCATTTTTGTGCCACCAAGCAAGATACCTTGCCTTATTTACTGCTTATAATTAGTTATATTTTCTTTATTCAATTACTGTATATTTATTTCCTGTTTATTTTTAGTTGGACCATGATTTGTTGTTTATAGTTTACTCTATTATGTCTTCTTTTATTTCTCCTTCTTGTCTTTAATATGCATAAGGACTTAGTCTTAGAGGACTACCTTCGGTTAGTGACCTTGGGAGGGAAAAGACAGTAAAATGTATAGGCTGCCCAAATCCCAAAAGCTGTAGTAATTACATACTACGATAGTCGTGTCGCGAGGGTCACTAGCCTCGAGCTATGTGGACTGATGGATCACGTGGGCCGCTAGCCTCGAGTTATGCCGGCTGATAGTATTGGTACTTGACGTGTGCGTGTTGTGAGTTGTTACCTTGTCCGGGGGGAGTCAGCCTTTACCTGTCCATACATTGTGATGTCTTCTAAATTGCATACTAGAAAAGTTAGGAGACCTTAGTCAATGTCATATTCTAGTCATGGCACGGGACAATGTCACATCACGAAATAGTATGCTACGCCTTGTTCTTGTTTGGTTGTAGGGGTAGTCCATTATTTTGATGATAGGATAGTGAGCCGTGTTATGGTTTGGACACCTTACTTTTACTTTTACTTTTACTTTTACTTTTACTTTATGGTATATTTTATATCCATTTTATATGGCATGTTCTTCCTGTATCTTGTTACGTCCCTGTTAGGACCTGGTGATCTCTCCAGGTATAGGCGATTTCCCGAAGGAGTATGGCTCGGCACTGGATCCTTCATACCTTGATGACGAGGCGTCTCCCGCTGATATCTAGATTTATGCTGTTCTTTAAGACTTATAGTGGACATCTATTCTACTTATGATTACTTTCGTATCCATTTGGTGTGGGTATGTCCACCCGGCTATCTCTGGACTCACTTATTTATTCTACTGGACTTCTTGTATGTTTGGGGTGTGCTCTGGACGAGATATAGTTTTATGATGTCCTGGCCTGTGAATTATATTATTATAGCTTTTATATATATATATATATATATATATATATATATATATATATATATATATATATATATATATACGAGGATTCCTTATATTGGAGTACTCATCGTATATATGCAACTGGCATGTCCACGTACCTGGTCCTAAGTATTTTGGGACTGGAGCATTACATGTTTTTGTGGTGGCCCATGCAGGTCAGAATATATTGTTGGATTACATGACTGTGCCCAACAAGCCTGCAAATAGGAATATGAATAGTATCTTATCCACAATTATTACCTTCTTTGACTTCCAAAATCTTCCAATTATCTTTGATTACCGATTTGTCTCATATCTAACCCTTCCTAATATCATTCTAATTCGTGCTTGATAGAGGTTAGGACGATGACTCGTACTCGGTAGACATGTTCCTTCGTTCCATCATTACTAGTTTAACTCTTATAAGTTGGGTAGTATGCCTCCTAACCTATCACCCTAATTGCCCTCGCAAACTATTAAAAAGGATATTAGGGGGACTACCTAGACTATAAAGTTTTAGGGGTCCATACCCCAAATGGTCAACGAAGTCCTTAGACAAGGAAATGATAAGACGATGGTATAGGCCCAAACCCCGAACAAAACTTCGATTTTAAAAGAACTTGAAACTTTTGTTTATATTCATTATCTCGCTTACTTATGTTTTACCAACTTGATAAATGCTGCTAGTATAGCCTAGTTTTGCAAGCTTATTCTGTTATCAAGCTTGTTCAGGACATATATGCTATTGGAGATACCCCACTAACATATTGTCTATTAGAACCGGTGCATGATGGTCTGATCAACCTAGTGTACTTGGTTCGCTTTTCATAAAATAATTCAATATAGAATGAGATATAATTAACTTGTTCCCCAAGATCTTATCGCAACTACGTTGACAACTCTATCGCAATTGCCTTACATGTGTCTTGTTTGAATCTATTCTAACGTTATTCTATTTTCGTGCCAATAAGGATGAATCTTCAAAGCGGACACACCTCTAACTTGGCCTTCACATCTGATGATGCAGCTACCCCGAAGGAGCAGAATCCTCCAATGACCCCGGTGACTCCGTATCAGCCACGACAGTCGTAGACTACCATGACCCCGTCAATGGTACAACAGAAAACCTAAGTGCCACCAGTCATCCAGACTGGGCAGACTACCGTAGTACCACCTGAAGGAAATATACCACCACCTCTACTACCATTCACTCAGCAGTATCCACCTCAGTCCGGACCACAGATGCCTCCACCACCAGAGGATGCAAACCCTAATACGTAATTCATGTATGCCATGATGCATGCTCAGTGACAATAGGCTGAGCTGATGAGGCAGAGCATGACGGAAGTACTGACTAGGCCCCCACATCCACCTCCGGTATCAGTACCAGCACCAGCTCTACATCCATATGAGGGCTCTATCAAGGACTTCATGGATATGAACCCCAAGCCCTTCAGAGGTACCGAGGAACCACTAAAGGTCATCGTATGGATTATCAGCACGGAGAAGCTACTGAGGGCATCCCAGTTGCAAACAAATGACTGGATGACAGCAGTGGACTTGCTCTTAGAAGACAATGCCCATCACTGGTGGAAAGCCGAAGAAAGACGTTTAGAAGCCAATCAGACTTGGGAAGAGTTTTACCAACTCTTCAATGAGAGGTTTTTCCCTATCCATGTACGTGATGTCCTCTATGATCAGTTCCTTTATCTCAAGCAAGAAAACATGACCATAGATGAGTACGATACGGAATTCAGTCAACTGGGTAGATTCGGTGCAACACTGATTCCTACTGAGCAGAAAAGGGCCAAGAGGTTTTACCAAGGATTGACACCAGAGCTCAAGAAGAATAATACGGTGCAGTCTAGAGTTTCTCATGCTGCTGTATTAGAAGAAGCTAGAATCCAGGAACTCTTTTACAATGAGGTATAACAGACTCAGAGACGCCCTATTCCAGCAACTGGGCCAAGTAACCTTATTCAGGGTGGACCAATCAGATATTCTATGACACAACAACGTACGAGGGCATCACCCTATCCAAGTGATGAGTTTCTTACATGTCATTTCTGTCATAGGAAGGGTTATGTTATCAAGGATTGTCGCTGTAGATTAGGATAATGCATGATTTGTGGCTCCAATCATCACATAGCCCAGGACTGTACAGAACAGCTAAAGGCAGCACAATAGCAGATGCAAGGAACCGTACCACCAGGACTAGTTTCAGAGCCTAATCAAATATCGTATGGAGGTTATCCTAGAGGAACACACTTAATTGACCAAGTGGCACAAGTTTGTCAGGCCAGACAGGAGACAAATGGACAAGGGCATGGGCAAGCATTAGCTTGGCGGTAATAGGTACCCATCCTGAGGTTGGAGATTTGGCAGGTATTATTCCAGTTACAATATTTATTTGTTTTGGACGTGGCTTGGCATTAGAACAACACATTCATTAGCTTGGTCAGCATGCATAGAAAATACTTGTCTTACTATGATTTACTAGTTAACAGCAGCACTACATATGCACTACCTTCGACACCATTAGAAATCTATTGACCTAGTCTAGCAGACTTATTATGAATAGAATTTATGACTCAGTAATTAGAGATCCTTGTAGGATATATCTTAAAATTTTATCCCAATCAATAATCGTCTTGTGCTATAGGATAATGAATCATTCAGTTCCCCCGGTACGTGTGTCATCATAACATCCCTCGCCAATAAGAAAGCATAAAATGATATGGGTAATCATTTCACCACTGTTCGGAATTCAAAGAACGATCTTCGACTTGACACATTCCCTCCAATGGAGAAAATAACCCAGTAGTTCACAACGTCCACTTCTATCTGTGTAACATCCAGTTTTCTAAAATGAGGGTAATTTTGAAATTTTGAAATTATAATTATTATTTATTGATATTTATTTCATATCATGATTTTTGGTGATTTTTAATTAATTTTAAACTATTTAAAATCATGACTGATGATTTTGGTGTTTTGCTAGTGAAACCGTAGAGACTGTCTACCCTAGAGCCTAGCCATGTGATTAGGGTATTACATTTATCATTTTTTAGTTTAAGGGTAATTTTGTCATTTTTGAAATATTTGAATTTAATATATATTATTTTGGAATTTAAAATAATTATTTAGAATGGTATGATTTAAATATTATTTTAATCAATTGTCTTGTGTTGTGTTTAGCCCTAACCTAGATTGACCTAACCTAGATTAGTCATACCTAGACTTAGCTAGCCATGGTTAGTGATGGTTAGTATTGATTAGTTTTGATTTAGTCATGATAGTTAGAGTTAACTAGGTTGCATTTAAGTCATGTGTGAAACCTAGATTCTAGGCCATTGAATAGGCTAGATGGAATGAGAGCCATTAGATTCATCCCAAAACCCTAACCCTAGCATTTATGACCAGCCTAGGGATTCCCCTCCAACACTATAAAATCCCTCTCAAAGTTTGTGCCTCCTTTTTAGTCATTCCTTCATTTTTCTAAGGAAAGATTTGTTCTCCATTGAAACTTCTTCATAGTTTATTCAATAGTAGTCTATTTTCATTGCAACTTCTTCCATAGTGATCTAAATTTCCTTCTCCTACTGTTTATGGAGGTCATTCTCAAATTTGGGATAATTTGGAGCTTTGGGGTTAGCATGAAGGATCCCCCATTTTGAAGCTTCTTTAGGAGAAGAACACCAATAGGTAACTTCTCAATCTCTCCATGAAATTCCAGTTTTCTTGTATATTTGGACAGCCCTAGGAGTCCCCTAACTGTAGGAATTAGTTTCGTGTCTTGGTGGACCCATTTTGTGTCCGTATCGGATACGTATCATGTTATGTGTGCATGTGTTTGATAAAATGTCACAAAGGATTTTAATTTTGATTTTTGAAAATCTAATTACATGGAATTATAGATCTATGTGTGTATATTATATTTTGTGAAGACTGATGTGGTTTTCGTGTCGTTTTCGTATCGAAATCGGGTGCGAACACGCTGCACGACACGCGTGTGCGCTGTCCTGCTACCCGTGTCCTGTTTCTCCCTGGACACAGCATTTCGACACGCAAAACTTGGCATGGAGGTTGGGGCAGTGACTGACAAGTCACTCTCCAAGTTTCATGATACCTCGTTTTGTGTCGGATACGAAAACGAGGCCGTACGAATTTTATACTGGACTGAACACGCGAATTTGAGGGTCCTGACACGGGCTTCGTGTCCCTCGTGGACACGTCGTGGTGACGTGTCAGGGATACGAATGTGTTGTCCTATGTTGGGCGAACACAAGGACACGAGCACAGGGCCTCATGTGTCTTATGTCGTATGCACGAGGCCATGACACGCGTGCACGACACTATTTTCCTGTGGTGGTTTTCTGTTAATTTCACTGTGTTCTTTCCACTTTTAATGGTTTAAAATTAATGTTTAATTATCCTTTTAAATCTTAGACAGGATTGTTAGTACCTGTTAGTTTGATTTTACTCATTAGATAGGTTTTGTTTTGAGGAAAGGGAATTTCGAACAATGAAATGGCACTGTTTTGGTATCGACTGATACCTGTTTTAATTTCCTGTTTTAAACTAAATTTTGATGATTAAGATTGCCATGTATAATTCATATACATGTGTGTTAGTCAATGAAATGTTGGTTACATGATTTGGTGTGATATTAAGGGAATTGGGTTTTTCGAAATTAGTTTGGTGTTAACTACTATTAATATCAAACCTGGCATTTGCTATTTCCTGTATTATACCATTTTGATGATTGAATATTAATTTTATTTTAAATTCCATGTCTGAATCTAGGTTACATAATTAGGTTCATGAGGGTGATTGATTATAGGATTCAATTTGAGTTTTCTTTTGGATTCTAAATGGATTTCAATGGGGTTCGAATATGGGATATTTGACATTGTGTAGGTTTTCGAAGGAAATAGATTGATTTTGTTTCATTGGTTCTAGCCTACGGATTTCTGTTTAAACTGAAATTTGTTTCCTTCCATTCTTAATTCCTGAGATTGATTGAATGATCTGATCATTGGTTAAATGATTGATTCAATTTAAACTAACTAGGCTGTATATTTGTGAATAGGATTTGGCATAGGTATGGGTTCATAATACTTTTAACTAAGAATTGATTCCCATTTCTTTACATTGTAATTTACTGATTCATTTCCTGTCAACTTTATACTATTTCCTAATACCTGAACTACATTTCCTGAGAACTTGTGTAGGCACCATTAGCATACACTTTCACATTGATTTTTGGCTACTTGGGTATGTGGAATGGTATGGGCTGCCATTGCCTTGTTTCACAGTTTTGCACATCCAAATCTGAGAATTGATTTCTCCTATTAACTGAACTAAATGATTCCTTTAACTGCAACAGATTGATTGTTAATCCTTTATGCCTTGCATTGGGTAGCTAGCTCTTTCCCTCTTAACTGAAACTGTCGAATGTTGGGTTTGCATTACTTTGAACTGTCAAGTGTTTGTATAACCTGAGAACACATAGGTTTTCCCCTCCCTCTAGCTCACTGTCACCCACATTGATTCCTATATGTACACAATCACACATTTCACCCCTGCCATGATTCCTAACCCTCACACCCTCATGTACTCTCTTGATACTCTATCACACATTCAACTGTACTCAAGTCCTCTTATTACCTGTCACATTTTATTTCAATATTTGTTAAACCCTGGGACACTACACACATATTCTTCTTCCTTCTTGTACAGGTCAATTATTCTGCTCCTCGAAATACCTGTCCAAGTGCAGGCAACCACTTGAATTCAGTAATGAACTCAGTGGTTAATTTTATGGGTGTTCACCCTTACCACTTGAACAGACCATAGTGTTTTTCCCACATTAGATGTGATGTCAACTCCTTGGTTCCACTCTGTATTGTGGCTGTCCAGTTTAACTCTTGATTTCTGTATTGGTCTGTCTACTATTCTATCTCACATACACCTTCCCTTTTATGACATACACAATTTTCTGTCAACAGGAACACACAGGTTAACACCCACACATCCCAAATTTATGAACTTTAAATTGTAAGTTAGCTGTCAACAAACATGAGATTGAATGGTATGTGGCTTTATATTGTTTTATGTTAAAGTTTATAGTTGGAATCAAGTTAGTTGAATGAAGGTTTTGGATAGGTTGCAAACTGTCAATCGATTTCCCTTCTTTTTGCAACCTGGGAATTGATTTCCCCAAGTCCTGTTTTGTATTGGTACACACACATGCTATTATATTTCACTCACTGTTTGATTAAATAGGTTGATTCCTATACCACTGTTTTCCAATGTACATTAAATTCCTGTTTTCCCATTCATTGAATTCCTATGGTAGTTCACTAATTTTTCCTCCTATTTTGCTCACTGTTCCTGTATTCAGGATCACTGTACACAGGTTATCCCATTGCCATACACACAAATGTTTCCTTGTGTTCTACTGGACACTTGTTAGCTCACTGTTCTCATAGGTACAATTGATTACTGATTTCTATTCCTATTGCCTAGGACTGATTCCCATAGACACTGCTACACTGTTTTGCATTTGACACTTGAACACAGGTTCAAGCCTATCACACACATACACACATTTCTGAAAATCATCACACCCACATGCTCTTTTCTCTATATATATATTACATATGGCTAAATGTGTTAAAGTGATAAATAGAGGTTTTTTATTGATATATACATGTATGTGTATATAGATAAATATATATAATATATGAAACATGTGTGATGTGGATTATAGGGCATAAGGCCTATATGTATGGTATGAATACACCAATGATTGTGTGTTGGTAGTCTAGTATGACTTGTGATTGGTGTGTGATTGCTAGACTAGGCTTGGTTAGGCCTAGTGAGACTTGTTAGACTTGTTTGGCTTAGGCTTGACCTAGTTTGACCAGTCCAGTTGACTAGAGTTGACCGAGAGTTGACTTTGGTCTAGTTTGACCTAGACAGCATGCAGATGCATCGTAGATTACATTTGTCATCTCCTGTACACATCTTGACTTTTGTTGCTCTAACTAGGAGTCAGGTATCTCATCTCGGACAGTACATTTACTTCAGACATTCAGATACGAGGCGAGTACATTCTCTGATCATTTCATATCCTGCTTAAAATTATTTCCTGAATTAAATTACTTTACTTGATACTGTCACGTTGGTCACACGGATTAGTACTTTATGGATCCCTTCTTGAGATGTTATCCCTTCAGGGAGCATCGGGTACTCTATGTTCTGTGTGTTTCACTTACATAGCGTATCATATGCTTCTTTGATTCTTTGATCACTTGTGACATATACCCATATGATCACAGAGTCTTCTTTGAATCCTTATCCCATTTATAGGACTACTATGTATCACCCTTTGGGGGCTTATCACCTTTCGGAGGCTTATCACCTTTCGGAGGCTTACCATCCTTCTGGGACTGTTACATAGAATCATAACATAACTTGGTTGGATCCTTGTGTATTAGTTGGGGGTACGGGGGAGTATAAATAGCCATGTGAACAATTTCCAAAGTAGTATAGCCATGTACGCCTCTTTAGTATAGCCATATACAAATCAAGCCGTTCACATGTCGACTTTGTACTCTAAATCACTGGTCACTGGTAGCTCTCTACTTATAATAGATATTTCTATTACAGTTCTCTCTCTGTTTACATACTGCATTTTCTTCAGTATCTATATCTTACTTTACTGCATGATTATATTTTTTAACCTGCTATGAACTGTTGAGATGTACTGTGCTCGCTTCCGTCCTGACTGGACCTGTTGAAAATTTTACAGAGGATGATGAGGAACCCTGCACCCTTACTTGGAGCTTGCCTAGTTGACACTCGCGACCTGGACCCCTAGGGAGGTTCAGGCAGCTGCTCAGGATGATACCTTGTATAGTGTAGATAGCTTAGACTGTTCCTTCTTTTCATGTTTAGCTATTGTCTTATTTTCAGAGTTGTATATTTTAGAGATGATGAGACTTTGTTATTTCATTCTGCTGTACCTCAGTTGAGGATTTCTTATCTATTTCCATCATGCTACATTCAACCTTAGATTGTGATTGAGTTGTACCTCTGTGTTGCCCTCCTTATGGAGAGTATTCATATTATGTTAGTTATAGTTCATGACCTAGAACAGCGTTCTACCGTCGACACTGCGGCGTAGGCTGGGCGTTGTTACGCTCTCGTACCCTCACAGTGGGTGCGGGTCGTGACACGTTTTTAGTGGTAGCCCATGCAGGTCGAGTTTATGTAGTGGTATTCGAACTAGAGTATCACTACAGCCTGCAGTAGGATTAGGATATTTTTAGGGTACTCAATCACATTAGAAAAAACTCTTAATCAGATTACTTTTATCCAATTGCTGCTTATTGATTTCCCTAGAATATAAACTGTCCTCCCTTGATTTTTTGCTTCATTCTCAGTAATTGCTTCTTGGTTTGATCCGTCTTCATGATGGTTATGAAGACGATCTCATCGCTTCGGTTCGGGGAATACTATCGAGAGGCTGGCCACCTCTCGTCCTGTTCATTAGGGCCTCGAGACCGCATCTCCTGTTGTGCCGACTCAGGTTGGCGTTTCTGCTACATTGGAGGTGCACCTCTATCTATACAGAGATTTTCTCCCGTCATTTCTAATTTCTCTCAGCATCGGTGATTCATGCAGCATCAGCAGCAGACCAGGAAAAACTAGCAGGACGAGCTATCGTCAGGACAGTCGAGGATACACAGACGATTGGAGATCTTGCTGCAAGTTCTGTTCTTCTTGATTTTATTCCCAAATTGTCTTTTATAACTACCTTGAAATCCGATTCCATCTGTTCCTTACGGATTGATTAATTTTGTCATGTTGCTCTTTTGTTATGTTTGTTTTCTTATTCTTCTGAGAAAATCATATGGGCTAGGTCACCTAAATCATGGGATCTAGAATCTTCGATAGTCGTGATAGTTGGCATAGCGAGAACATGTAGTCAGACTTTGGATGTATTTCTCGGATATGAGAATTAAAGGTTTTCGCCGTCGCGTGCGGCAATACGAATATTTTAAATACCATGAACCTAGAGGTACGTACCTTAGTCAAGGACTCTGTGATTATCGTAGCCGTGCTCACTAGCATGACGAAGATTCTGAGTATCATGATTTTGGACAGACGCATATGATTATCTGACGGTATGGTTGAGACTTTGATTGTGGGGTGTTGACCTAGAAGGACTACTACCATTTTAATTTCGAGAACAAAATTTTTATAAGGTGCGTAGGATTGTAACACCCAGTTTTCTAAAATGAGAGTAATTTTGAAATTTTGAAATTATAATTATTATTTATTGATATTTATTTCATATCATGATTTTTGTTGATTTTTAATTAATTTTAAACTATTTAAAATCATGACTGATGATTTTCGTGTTTTGCTAGTGAAACCGTAGAGACTGTCTACCCTAGAGCCTAGCCATGTGATTAGGGTATTGCATTTATCATTTTTTAGTTTAAGGGTAATTTTTTCATTTTTGAAATATTTGAATTTAATATATATTATTTTGGAATTTAAAATGATTATTTAGAATGGTGTGATTTAAATATTATTTTAATCAATTGTCTTGTGTTGTGTTTAGCCCTAACCTAGATTGACCTAACCTAGATTAGTCATACCTAGACTTAGCTAGCCATGGTTAGTGATGGTTAGTATTGATTAGTTTTGATTTAGTCATGATAGTTAGAGTTAACTAGGTTGCATTTAAGTCATGTGTGAAACCTAGATTCTAGGCCATTGAATAGGCTAGATGGAATGAGAGCCATTAGATTCATCCCAAAACCCTAACCCTAGCATTTATGACCAGCCTAGGGATTCCCCCCCAACACTATAAAATCCCTCTCAAAGTTTGTGCCTCCTTTTTAGTCATTCCTTCATTTTTCTAAGGAAAGGTTTGTTCTCCATTGAAACTTCTTCATAGTTTATTCAATAGTAGTCCATTTTCATTGCAACTTCTTCCATAGTGATCTAAATTTCCTTCTCCTACTGTTTATGGAGGTCATTCTCAAATTTGGGACAATTTGGAGCTTTGGGGTTAGCATGAAGGATCCCCCATTTTGAAGCTTATTTAGGAGAAGAACACCAATAGGTAACTTCTCATTCTCTCCATGAAATTCTAGTTTTCTTGCATATTTGGACAGCCCTAGGAGTCCCCTAACTGTAGGAATTAGTTTCGTGTCTTGGTGGACCCATTTTGTGTCCGTGTCGGACACGTATCATGTTATGTGTGCATGTGTTTGATGAAATGTCACAAAGGATTTTAATTTCGATTTTTGAAAATCTAATTACATGGAATTATAGATCTATGTGTGTATATTATATTTTGTGAAGACTGATGTGGTTTTCGTGTCGTTTTCGTGTCGAAATCGGGTGCGGACACGCTGTACGACACGCGTGTGCGCTGTCCTGCTACCCGTGTCCTGTTTCTCCCTGGACACAGCATTTCGACACGCGAAACTTGGCATGGAGGATGGGGCAGTGACTGACAAGTCACTCCCCAAGTTTCATGACACCTCGTTTCGTGTCGGACACGAAAACGAGGCCGCACGAATTTTACACTGGACTGAACACGCGAATTTGAGGGTCCTGACACGGGCTTCGTGTCCCTCGTGGACACGTCGTGGTGACGTGTCAGGGACACGAATGTGTTGCCCTATGTTGGGCGAACACAAGGACACGAGCACAGGGCCTCATGTGTCTTGTGTCGTATGCACGAGGCCATGACACGCGTGCACGACACTGTTTTCCTGTGGTTGGTTTCTGTTAATTTCACTGTGTTCTTTCCACTTTTAATTATTTAAAATTAATGTTTAATTATCCTTTTAATCCTTAGACAGGATTGTTAGTACCTGTTAGTTTGATTTTACTCATTAGATAGATTTTGTTTTAAGGAAAGGAAATTTCGAACAATGAAATGGCACTGTTTTGGTATCGACTGATACTTGTTTTAATTTCCTGTTTTAAACTGAATTTTGATGATTAAGATTGCCATGTCTAATTCATATACATGTGTGTTAGTCACTGAAATATTGGTTACATGATTTGGTGTCATATTAAGGGAATTGGGTTTTTCGAAATTAGTTTGGTGTTAACTACTATTGATATCAAACCTGGCATTTGCTATTTCCTGTATTACACCATTTTGATGATTGAATATTAATTGTTATTTTAAATTCCATGTCTGAATCTAGGTTACATGATTAGGTTCATGAGGGTGATTGATTATAGGATTCAATTTGAGTTTTCTTTTGGATTCTAAATGGATTTCAATGGGGTTCGAATATGGGATATTTGACATTGTGTAGGTTTTCGAAGGAAATAGATTGATTTTGTTTCATTGGTTCTAGCCTACGGATTTCTGTTTAAACTAAAATTTGTTTCCTTCCATTCTTAATTCCTGAGATTGATTGAATGATCTAATAATTGGTTAAATGATTGATTCAATCTAAACTAACTAGGCTGTATATTTACGAGTGGGATTTGGCATATGTATGGGTTCATAATACTGTTAACTGAGAATTGATTACCATTTCTTTACATTGTAATTTACTGATTCATTTCCTGTCAACTTTATACTATTTCCTAATACCTGAACTACATTTCCTGAGAACTTGTGTAGGCACCATTAGCATACACTTTCACATTGATTTTTGGCTACTTGGGTATGTGGAATGGTATGGGCTGCCATTGCCTTGTTTCATAGTTTTGTACATCCAAATCTGAGAATTGAATTCTCCTATTAATTGGATTAAATGACTCCTTTAACTGCAACAGATTGATTGTTAATCCTCTATGCCTTGCATTGGGTAGCTAGCTCTTTCCCTCTTAACTGAAACTGTCGAATGTTGGGTTTGCATTACTTTGAACTGTCAAGTGTTTGTATAACCTGAGAACACACAGGTTTTCCCCTCCCTCTAGCTCACTGTCACCCACATTGATTCCTATATGTACACAATCACACATTTCACCCCTGCCATGATTCCTAACCCTCACACCCTCATGTACTCTCTTGATACTCTATCACACATTCAACTGTACTCAAGTCCTCTTATTACCTGTCACATTTTATTTCAATGTTTGTTAAACCCTGGGACACTACACGCATATTCTTCTTCCTCCTTGTATAGGTCGATTGTTCTGCTCCTCGAAATACCTGTCCAAGTGCAGGCAACCACTTGAATTCAGTAATGAACTCAGTGGTTAATTTTATGGGTGTTCACCCTTACCTCTTGAACATACAATAGTGTTTTTCCTACATTAGATATGATGTCAACTCCTTGGTTCCACTCTGTATTGTGGCTGTCCAGTTTAACTCTTGATTTCTGCATTGGTCTGTCCAATGTTCTATCTCACATACACCTTCCCTTTTATGACACACACAATTTTCAGTCAACAGGAACACACAGGTTAACACCCACACATCCCAAATTTCTGAACTTTAAATTGTAAGTTAGCTGTCAACAAACCTGAGATTGAATGGTGTGTGGCTTTATATTGTTTCATGTTAAAGTTTATAGTTGGAATCAAGTTAGTTGAATGAAGGTTTTGGATAGGTTGCAAACTGTCAATCGATTTCCCTTCTTTTTGCAACCTGGGAATTGATTCCCCAAGTCCTGTTTTGTATTGGTACACACACACATGCTATTATATTTCACTCACTATTTGTTTAAATAGGTTGATTCCTATATCAATGTCTTCCAATGTACATTAAATTCCTGTTTTCCCATTCACTGAATTCCTATGGTAATTCACTGATTTTTTCCTCCTATTTTGCTCACTGTTCCTGTATTCAGGATCACTGTACACAGGTTATCCCATTGCCATACACACAAATGTTTCCATGTGTTCTACTGGACACTTGTTAGCTCACTATTCTCATAGGTATAATTGATTACTGATTTCTATTCCTATTGCCTAGGACTGATTCCCATAGACACTGCTACACTGTTTTGCATTTGACACTTGAACACAGGTTCAAGCCTATCACACACACACACATTTCTGAAAATCATCACACCTACATGCTCTTTTCTCTCTATATATATATTACATATGGCTAAATGTGTTAAAGTGATAAATAGAGGTTTTCTATTGATATATACATGTATGTGTATATAGATAAATATATATAATATATGAAACATGTGTGATGTGGATTATAGGGCATAAGGCCTATATGTATGGTATGAATACACCAATGATTGTGTGTTGGTAGTCTAGTATGACTTGTGATTGGTGTGTGATTGCTAGACTAGGCTTGGTTAGGCCTAGTGAGACTTGTTAGACTTGTTTGGCTTAGGCTTGACCTAGTTTGACCAGTCCAGTTGACTAGAGTTGACCGAGAGTTGACTTTGGTCTAGGTTGACCTAGAAAGCATGCAGATGCATCATAGATTACATTTATCATCTCCTGTATACATCTTGACTTTTGTTTCTCTAACTAGGAGTCAGGTGTCTCATCTCGGACAGTACATTTACTTCAGACATTCAGATACGAGGCGAGTACATTCTCTGATCATTTCATATCCTGCTTAGAATTATTTCCTGCATTAAATTACTTTACTTGATACTGTCACGTTGGTCACACGGATTAGTACTATATGGATCCCTTCTTGAGATGTTATCCCTTCAGGGAGCATCGGGTACTCTATGTTCTGTGCGTTTCACTTACATAGCGCATCATATGCTTCTTTGATTCTTTGATCACTTGTGACATATACCCATATGATCACAGAGTCTTCTTTGAATCCTTATCCCATTTATGGGACTACTATGTATCACCCTTTGGGGGCTTATCACCTTTCGGAGGCTTATCACCTTTCGGAGGCTTATCACCTTTCGGAGGCTTACCACCCTTTGGGGGCTGTTACATAGAATCATAACATAACCTGGTTGGATCCTTGTGTATTAGTTGGGGGTACGGGAGAGTATAAATAGCCATGTGAATAATTTCCAAAGTAGTATAGCCATGTACGCCTCTTTAGTATAGCCATGTACAAATCAAGCTGTTCACATGTCGACTTTGTACTCTAAATCACTGGTTACTGGTAGCTCTCTACTTTTAGTAGATATTTCTATTACAGTTCTCTCTCTGTTTATATGCTGCATTTCCTTCAGTATCTATATCTTACTTTACTGCATGATTATATTTTCTAACCTGCTATGAACTGTTGAGATATACTGTGCTCGCTCCCGTCCTGACTGGACCTATTGAAAATTTTACAGAGAATGATGAGGAACCCTGCACCCTTACTTGGAGCTTGCCTAGTTGACACTCGCGACCTGGACCCCTGGAGAGGTTCAGGCAGTTGCTCAGGATGATACCTTGTATAGTGTAGATAGCTTAGACTGTTCCTTCTTTTCATGTTTAGCTGTTGTCTTATTTTCAGAGTTGTATATTTTAGAGATGATGAGACTTTGTTATTTCATTCTGCTGTACCTCAGTTGAGGATTTCTTATCTATTTCCATCATGCTACATTCTACCTTAGATTGTGATTGAGTTGTACCTCTGTGTTGGCCTCCTTATAGAGAGTATTCATATTATGTTAGTTATAGTTCATGACCTAGAACAGCGTTCTACTGCCGACACTGCGGCGTAGGCTGGGCGTTATTACGCTCTCGTACCCTCACAATGGGTGCGGG
Organism: Iris pallida; assembly: GCA_029216955.1. Lineage (NCBI taxonomy): Eukaryota > Viridiplantae > Streptophyta > Magnoliopsida > Asparagales > Iridaceae > Iris > Iris pallida. The sequence goes on from JANAVB010022597.1 coordinate 25,589,848, forward strand.
TCGTGACAATCTGTAATACTAGGGATACTCCTACCGTGACTTTAAAATTGGGAGCACAACATTATTTTTTTCTTCCAACAAATTTCATATACGAGACCTAGACGATCCCACCTTCATCTAAGAATATCATGTCCTACTCAAACATGTCTCCTTGTACTCTATTTGTATGATGCGACTTTCAGGTCAAAAGGACAACTATAACCCTTACCGTAATACCGGTATACTTTCAAACTGCAATTAGAGATCCAACCTCAACTCAAATCTTTCAACCAAATATATGGTTATGATCCAATCGAAGCCCACTACGCACGTGCTACTAGTGTGCCACTCAATGGAGTTCTCATGTGCCACTTAAACACAAAAGTCACATAAGGCGCACTCTTAGGCTTAAGGTACCTAGCTAACCAATCCGACTGACAATTAGCCCAACCACTTGAGTTAGAACCTATTTTAAGTTACCCTAACCTAATGAAGATGGTTTAGATTGATCATACGAGAATTGTCCATCCAATAGAGATTGAACCTACGACTCCTACAATATGAAATCCCTATGTATCATTCGTCTTAGTTATATTTTGTCCAAATACAATTCCTACTATCTTGCTTAAGCATAACTATATTCCGGCACCGGTAAAAAATTTCTTTATATTGCTATCGACCAAGAATGCCATGGAAATATCTAGGCTCACTTAGAATCCGTGACCACGGCCAGAAATGATCAATATTCTCATACCACTTTTTTGAAACTATCCTCCTCAAAAGCCTTTACAGACGATTTTTACGGCTAGCCAACTTTTATAAGTTGGGTAGGGCCTTAAACCAAGAACAATTTATTTTGTCGGTTATACAGACAATTTGGGTTCTGTTATAACTATCTCTTCCATCCTTTAGATAACCGAGTTACAAATTTCACGTGCTTGCTCACCCTTCAAATTTAATCATGTTGTTCTTTTATATCAAGCTTGTTTAAATTTCGATGACGAAATTTTTATAAGTTGGGTAGGATGTAATCCCCCAAAATTTTGGAGAATTTTTTTATGTTTATTGCTTAAATATTTTGTTTTGAATTTATTTTGTTAAATTAATGATGAATACAGCCTTAGCCATGCTTAAATTCATTACGTACACTGCGTAGACAATATGGCACGGCTCGTGCAGTCAAGTGACTTGACTAGCATATTAGCTGTAGGTGTCAATAGATTTATTTTTTTGATTATTTAGTTATTTAAATTTCTTAAATCGTATCATGGTTATCTTTTTTTTCATGTATAAGATTTATTTATTAATTAACTATCTATTTAGTTTAGGTTTGAACTGATTGAAAATATGAATATTTGTTATCAAATAATACTAGTAGTAATGGGCACTCTCCTCAAATATGATAACCCTACTAGTGTTGCTATTAATATTATGATTGTTATTTTTATTATTAGTAGTATTATTACTAAGAAATCTTGCTTCAAGATTTTGTTAAAATTATTAGAACTTACTTATATATATATATATATAAATAAAAAATAAAAAAAAATATATATATATATATATATATTAAATATATATATATATATATATATATATATATATATATATATATATATATATATATATATATATATATATATATATATATATATATTATATGTACCAAATATTTCTCGGTGACATGTGGAATGAAAAATTAATTTATAAAGAATAATTTTACTTACTTTATATTTACAAATTTTCTTGTATATATTACATATATAAATACATATATTTTACTAATGTATATATGTTTAGATAAATATAAAGATGTGTATACATATATATAATATGGTGTGAGACTAATACATTTTATAATATATGTATACATTTAAATATTTTGTTAAATATACATATTAGGGTTTTGGAGGGAAGCATTTCTTCTTACATATCTGTTATCTGTAAAAAAAACACTATAACTCACAAGATTTTCAAAATCTCGTGAGTCACCTTATTCAATAACCCCCGCAAGCCTAGCCAAATGTGTTGAGTTTTTTGAAACTTTGATAAATTGAAAGTCGACCAATTTTAAAACAAATTGAACAAAACTTTTTGCAGATTCAATCTAATCCCTTTCTCTCTTAGATCAACCCAAATCTAAATTCAAATCGATACTAATCTAATTAGAGAATTTAATTTTTCTTATTCGACCAATAAAGGGAACCCCTCGATGAATTTTCTGAACAACCTTATTAAACCAACTCGACATCACCCCCAGGACCTTTACCATCTCCCTACGCACCTTCTTGGCTGTGTGCACCGCCTGCAGCCATCGCGGAGGCGCCGAAGCACCGACGGGACTGACATTACAGTACAGAACAGAGCACCCTGTTTTGCTAGGGTTCGGCATTAAGGTATCATATTTTCGACCCAAAATTCTTGTGTACTACTTTCGATTTTCTTGACCTAGATTCCAATGCAAGACCTACATAACCCCCATGGTATCCCACAGTTAGGTTGGTTATAATCGAGAAGCATTGTCCAGCAAAATTGACTCCAAAGTCGATGGAAACCAAGGGTTAAGCAGTATAGAAAACAGCCAACACATCCAACTTGCAAGACAGGAAAAACTATTTTAACACACTTTTAGACAACCTATTGGAGTTTAAAAACCCTTTTGTAGATTTACTTTTCACCCACCGAACAGCGAGAAAATCTTTTGCAAAGTTTGAGAAAAGCTTGTTTTTGAATAATAGGAATTTTGGAAAAGTTATCGATACGGCATGCGCCCCAACAAATCAGGCGACGTGGTCGCGTACTATACACATCGAAAGACGCATATGGATATTGCCGACATGTGGGAACTGACAGAACTCAATTTCGTTGCGTGTGCGCGACGAAATCAGTACGTATCCGTCAAGATACCGCCGTATTGACCTTTTGCAAACTTGGCCATAACATCGTGTACATTCGTCGTATCGAGACAAAACTTGTGCTGCAGGACCGTATCAAAATTCTGGTCATGTGTGCCAAGTTTGGTCATATTCTGAGAAGGTCGACCGAAACGCCTATTTGGCGGGCCCGCGACCCGATGCAACGGGCAAAATTGTATACGGCCCGCCGAAATCTAACTTTGGACATACGGCTAGGTTCGTCTCCTCAAATTGGACCCGTAGACGTATAGTTTGACGACTTTAGAGACCATAGATACTGGCACGTATTTTGGTACAAAATGGGTCCAACGACCGACATAATTTTGACCCAAAATTATGATTTTGCCCATGTTCCAGAATTGGACTTTTGGACAGACGATTTCTAGATATATCTTTTACACTAGGAATGTTCTTGATGTTTGTTTCAGCATCCGGAGTCGTTCGTAGATTTTGAGTTTCTTGTTGATGCTTCTGATTGTTGAATTTGCCATTTTCGCGCCACCAGGCAAGATACCTTGTCTTATTTACTGATGATAATTAGTAGTATGTTCTTTATTCAGTTACTACATATTTATTTCCTATTTATTTTTAGTTGGATCCATGATTTGTTGTTTATAGTTTACTCTATTATGCCTTCTTTTATTTCTCCTTTTTTTCTTAAAATATGCATAAGGACTTAGTCTTAGAGGACTACCTTCAATTAGTGACCTTGGAAGGGAGAAGGCAGTAAAATGTATGGGCTACCCAAATCACAAAAGCCGTAGTAATTGGGTACTACAGTAGTCGTGTCGCGAGGGTCACTATCCTCGAGCTATGTGGACTGGTGGATCACGTGGGCCTCTAGCCTCGAGTTATGTCGACTGATAGTATTGGTACTTGATGTGTGCGTATTGTGATTTGTTACCTTGTCCTGGGGGAGTCAGCCTTTACCTGTCCATACATTGTGATGTCTTATAAATTGCATACTAGAAAGGTTAGGAGACCTTAGTCAATGTCATGTTCTAGTCATTGCACGAGTCAATGTCACATCACAGAATAGTGTGCGACTCCTTGTTCTTGTTTGGTTGTAGGGGTAGTCCACTATTTTGATGATAAGATATTGAGCCGTGTTATGGTTTGGACACCTTACTTTTACTTTTGCTTTATGGTATATTTTATATCCAGTTTATATGGCATATTCTTCCTGTATCTTGTTACGTCCCTTTGAGGACCTGGTGATCTCTCCAGGTATAGGCGATTTTCCGTAGGAGTATGGCTCGGTACTGGATCCTTCATACCTTGATGAAGAGGCATCTTCCGTTGATATCATGATTTATGTTATTCTTTGAGACTTATAGTGGACATCTATTCTATTAGTGATTACTTTCGTAGCTATTTGGTGTGGGTATGTCCACCCGGCTATCTCTGGACTCACTTATTTATTCTACTGGACTTCTTGTATGTTTTGGGTGTGCTGTGGATGAGATATAGTTTTATTATGTTCTGGCCTGTGAATTATATTATTACAGCTTATGTATATATACGAGGATTCCATATATTGGAGTACTCTTCGTATATATGCAGCTGGCATGTCCACGTACCTGGTCCTATGTATTTTGGAACTCGGGCGTTACAAGCTTGGACCTCTGTCGGAGATAAGACTGTCAGACGCCAGGAGGCCAAAAGGAGGGCCCGAGCATTGATCGTACAGTGAAAGGCTCGTCTGAGGGGCCGGTTGGAAGACCTTCAGGACCAGTCTTCCCAATTTTGACTTCTTGCTTCTTTTTGTCCCTCAGTTTATGAGAGACCAAATCTATTTTTGTAATAGAAAATATTGCCTTCTTTATATCTGAAGTTTTTGTTTTCCTTCTCCGTTCCGTCTATCTTTATGGTTGTGAATCCTATATAGAGATGAGAATTCCCTCAGAGGGGATAGCTTTATTGAGGACGGGGTGTTTACTCAGAGGTTATATGGACATGGCAAACACGGGAGTTTTTGTAGTGACACTTTCCTTACTCAGAGGTGATATGGACATGGTAAGGATAGACTCTCCTGGGGTATAGAATGACTCACAGGTAATATGGACATGAAGGGTTCTATAGATGACAATTATGGGGAATTATCAGGGAAATGGTGCGTTTCTCAGAGGTTATATGGACATGGCAAGCATCTTTCTACTAGAATAACAGTTCAGAGGTAATATGGACGTGACTGTTTTCTAGGGTGTTATGACAACTTTTGGGTTATCATAACAGGATGACTACTCAGGGTTAATATGGAAATGGTAGACACAATATAGAATAACACTTTAGAGGTAATATGGACGTAAAATATTTTCTAAAAATTGTGACAGCTTACAGCTACTATGGGAAGAGGTGACTACTCAAAGGTAGAGAGGACATGGTAGACACAACTTAGGATAACATTTCAGAGGTGAGAAGGACATGAAATATTTCCCAAGAGAGTTACGATGATCACTGGTTTATCATGTCGGGAGTCAGGTCAGGATGGACCCATATGACTCCGCCTTGTGGTATGGAGAACGGGATGAGCCCTTGAGCGTTGTACCGTGCTGGTGGAAGGTTGAGTACTTTCATTATCGTCTTTGGAATAGGGATGACGTCATCTTGCACCTCTGTGGTTGGAAAACTCCCAAACTGGAGAGTAACCTTGTTGGCCGTGACGGTCTTCTCCTCATAATCCAACGATATGACGTTGGCGTTGATGAGGCGCTGGATTTGCCTGTTCAACACATAGCAATCTCGTGTTGAGTGGTGGACTTACTGGTGGTAATTGCAGTACTTGGGATGGTCAACCTTTCCCACTTCATCAGGACGCCTGGGTGCCGGGATGGACAGTTTGTCACTCTTCGTAAGCATCTCGAAGAGCTCCAGCGTATCCTCGTCATTGAAGGAGTAAGTCTCCCTCGGTCTCTACGTTTTTACGAACTTGGGGTTCACGGATGCTGAACCTTTGGAGATGTTGACGGTCATGGCCTGCTTGCCTTTTCCATCTTTGGGATTGCTACTGGACGAGCGTCTCCCCTTGTCTTTAGGCACAGGAAAGTGTAGCCCCAGGGGCTGCGCGTCCTGGGCTTTCCTCTGTGCGGCGTCCGCCTCTGTAATGAAAGGCGTCCACTCCGTGCAGGGAGCACTATGCCACAATTTGATTGCAGGTAGCATGTTCTTGCGACATGAGTCCATAAGCATGGGCTCAGGCATGCCGGACGGTAATCTGAGGGCTGCTTGGCAAAAGCGCTCGATGTATACACGGACAGGCTCATTCTCCCTCTGGACAATTTTCATGAGGGCCGACATCGCCATGTCCATCCCTCTTTCGTAGAATCGGTCTACGAACAGAGTCTTCAGGTCTTCAAATGACAAGATACAATCGTCCGAAAGACTGCAGAACCATTCATAGGCTACCCCCTGCTGGGCTCCTATGAATATGTTGGATAGGAGGGCGTCATCCTTTGGCAGGTGCCCAGTTACCGAGGCAAAGTACCTTAAGTATTTTCGAGGAGACCCCTTCCTTTTATAAGGTGTAGGCGTCTGCATATTGTATTTGGGATGTAGACGACGTTGTCCCACTCGACAGGGTATGGCTGTCGGATACCCATCTTTCGGGGTGCTGCTTGCTTCTCCTTGGCATCATGACGATCATACTCCTTGATGGCCTGTTGTATCTCGGCCGGCATTGCAGAACCTATAGCCGATGGAGTAGATGAGGAGGGTCATGCCTGGTGGACGGCAGGCAGCCTACTGGATCCATCATTAGTTAGCGGATAAAGCGCAGGTATAGAGGCAGCGGGGGCCATATTGCTCTTGAGGTCGATTATGACCGAGGACAGAGTCTTCATGGTGTCCGTCAGCGTATCTAAATTTGTCTCGAGGGCTTCGATTCGTTTCAGAGCTTCGTTGTTGTCTTCTTCGTTGCCATCGGCCATGAACACGGACCAAGTGTGAGGATAAGTCGAAGGAGCCGTGGATCCTTCGCTCTCTGGCTCAGACGCCTGAGCCTCGCCGTCTTGAGAATACACCATAAGATTGTGATCTTCCTCTGACTCAGCACGGTTGCTACCCCCAGTCCGGTGACTGGCTGCGCCGATGGAGGCATTCGTGTCGTATTGCTTCTCGTCAGATCGGAACACGGGGTTGTCGTGCATGGTAGGAGGCTGGCTACCCCCTAGTATTTGGCATGGCACTAATGCAGATCTGGAACGACTGCCTTGGAACACACCTGCATTGGGTACCTTAGCTTTGCTGCTCTTCGACCTCCTCTTCGGTTTAGCGACCGATATGGAAGGATTCTGGAAGGGCTTCTTGAATGCTCTGGAACCCTGCACCGCGTAGCACATTACGATGCAGGGTTCGTCTTCTCTATGGCTCACCGACCCCCTGTTGAGCCTCTGGCATGGGGTCGACGCGAAGTAAAGTCTCTGAAAGACGGAATGTCTGCTCGATGATGGCACGGCCGCCTGCTGGCAGCAGCAGTTGATGGTAATATGGGTACAAGTGTGCCTTGATTTAGGCACGCCTTGTGCCACATATTCTTCTTCCGCTTAGGAGAGGGTCGGATCTTCCGCCATGGCACCCCCATTGTACGTGCAGGGAAGTTGCACGTGAGTACGGTCATAGCGGGTCTGGCGAGGAAGCCTCTTATCGCTTCTGTGGGAACGATGCTCGTATGGCTCCCTCTCCGTAGGACGTACCCCCTGGCTTGGCTCTCGGAGCCATGGATCCTTCGCTCTCAACGCGGGCCTCTGGTCTGCCATAGGCGCCATGCGCTTATTGTATGAACCACGAACCACCTGGGTTCTCTTCTTACTACCCCCAGCGGGTGAGTAGTATTCAGAGTCCGCTGAAGGCTCGCCTGGAGAAAAAGTGATTATGTCGAAGACAGATCTTCTTATCGGCAATGCTCCTGTCGTGAGGGGTTGGACCGGTATGTACTTCCTTTAGCGTCATGCCTTCGTCAGATCAACCATAGAACCACTGTCTTCCTCGCCATGCTTTCCCAGAACCAGAATCGGGCGAGGGGATAAGGTTGTAGCAGTTGGAATCTTCTTCGTGGCTTCGGTATTGAGGGGGTCCTGAGACGCAGTTCCCGCCATCATGCTGCTAGCTGCAGTCGCCTTAGGCCTCCAGACACGTTGAGTCTTCTTCGGTTGTATGAACCGCTTCGAAGTCTTCGACTTTTCATCAGAGAGGAGATCTTTAAAAGCTTGCTAGTCGAAGCGTATGACCAGCACGCCTTAGGAAGATCCTAGTAAGTTGTCATCAGATTGCATCACCATCTTTTCGTTGGAGGAGAAGGTATTCTCCAGCAGAGTCACCATTTTGTTCAACATAATAAAAGGTTGAACGAACTTTTTGCTTTATTGAACGTATAAGGTATCTGTGTACAAAGAAAAAAGTCCTAAACATGATATTCTAAGTAGTGGGAGAAGAGGTTTCTGGAAAAGTGTGACGGTGGAGATCGAACACTGCAGCGGCTCCTTTAATCCGTTGACGATTTGACGACGAATCAACCTTGCTATGGCTCTCTAGCGCCTTTGATGGAACTATGGGATCACCGATCAAGAGACTATTTAGAGGAGAAGATCCCTTGGAGGGGGTTGTTCTTCTGTTGGTTGGTTGGTGGATTGTTCCTTCTTAGATGAAGGTTGTCGCCCATTAAGTTAAAGGAGAACTCCTTCTATTTATAGAGTACCGAGCACATATGCGATGTGCATTAGGGTTCCTGAGATATGAAAGAATCTGTTGTCTTACACGATACGGACTTCTGTGGCACTGACACGTGGCGGACATCGAGATTCCTCTCAATCGAGATCTCTGGTGGTTATCAACATAACCGAAGGAGGTGACACATGGCGCGTGTCGATTTGCTTGCTCGAATACAGCCGAGTAAATCTTGGGATTTTATCCTAGATTTGGAGTCTAATTGATCCTCGTCTAAGATTTAAATCAATCTGATATGATATCAATCATGATTTTAATCCCAATCCTTTCTATAAGAGGATGTTTAAACAAACCAATTAGGGTAGACCCATGCTTCCTATGCCTCTGGTGAGGACTAAGTACTGCTGTACTTCTGGAGCGACGAGTAGACCGTGCTTCTGGACATGACAGAGCCTCTGTGCTTTCAGACGACGAGTGGACTTGGCTTCGAATGACAACGAGACTTATATGCATTTAGAGCAACGATAAAGCTGTGTTTCGGAGTAACAGAGTCACTATGCTGTAGGCGACAAGTAGGCTTGTGCTTCAGGTTGGCGAGGTAACTGTGCTTTTGGAGTGACAGGCTGACTTGCATTGGTTGTAGTGGGAGTTCCCAAGTCTCTTGTAGAGAAGTGACTTAAGCTTCTGGATCGGATCAGATGACTGTGTCGTAGGAATGGTGTGAACATATCACCGTCCTGTACCTCATGTGGACGCATGTAAGTAGATGTGCCTCTTAACTTTGAAGGAGTTGGCTTTGGAGGAAAGGGTATAACACCCTTGTGTGTCTGGGGTTGGCACAGGCAGGTAGCTGCACCTCTAGAGTGAAGACACTGGTTTCTGAAGTAAAGGAAAGGGCGGGGCCTACTACCATCTTACTTTGAGGTTGGCGCAAGCGAGTAACTGCGCCTCTGGCTTGAAGGCTTTGGCTTCTGAAGTAAAGAGCGATAAATACCCGCTATTTAAGGACTTCCCTCTTAATTGTCGTCGTAATATAGGGAAGTCCAAGGGTCTAAGACTGACCCTCATCATGCTGAGTCTTAGGTTCATCCCATTAATGCGAGAATTCTGACCATCGGCCATGTGGCGTGCACTCTGGGCCATTCTCGGTCCTATAAAAGGGGAAGTTCTCCTCTGAAGAGTTGATGTCTTCTTCTTGGCATCCTTCACTACCATGCGAGATCCAAACTTAACTTCGAGCGGCAATCGGCCTTGTATAAGTTGGCTGCTGGTTGAGACTTTTCTCGTTCATAGGAGCCATGTTCTTATAAAAGAACTCTATGTAGAAGGAGCCATCGTTGCCCTTAAGAAGTACGTAAATGTCCTCCTTAGGAAATTCAACTCTGGGCGACGTCTAGGGGATCTTCGAGGTCCTAACGACCTAGGTCATGGGTGGATAGCCAACCCGAAGAGCCACAGGTTGTGCTATGTCCTTCCCATTCAGGGGTTCGCGACCTGCTGCACTTTTTGAAGGCTCGGGCCAATGACTGCTTCAGAAAGCTGCTTGCTTTAGCCGAGTGGCTGATATGCTTCTGGGAGGCTGCGCCCATAAAAAGGTCAGAATACGCATCGATGGAGGTCAATCTTCTGGCATGAAGAAGAAGGGCTACGCTTTGACGAAGACTGAATCACTTGTAGACCCCTCTAGTCTCTGTCGAATCTGTACCAGATCCTTTGTAGACAAACAGAATTAGTCCTTTTTGTGTAGTCTCGATGTGTCTATACTAGACTTTGGTAGACGTGACACATAAGGGACTTCTTTCCATATCTTTTGTTTTGTCTTTTTAGCACTTGGGCTAAGCCTTTATATCATCTGCTCTGTGGCGAAGGGATGTCATCAGCTGAGTATTTTTCATGCTTCTACAGAATCGGGAAGGATAGTCCGAAGCGATAACCCGAACATCATCCTCAGGAGCCAGAAATCAGAAGAGAATGTAATCTGTAATGTTTCTGAGAGAATGTAAGCATTGTATTAGAGAGAATTGAGAGCTTGTAATCTGTTCAAATGAAATCAATAAAGAGATTTGTTTCTGTTACATTGTGTTCAATTATAGCTCGTTGCTGTTTCAATTATCTGTTTTATGTTTCGCTGTGTCATTGTCAATCTTCTCTATTTTGTTATTGTACAGGTCTTGGCCTTGTGCAAGCGCAACTTAGGCTTGTATGGTATCACGCCCAAGCAAGGACGAACGGTCTCACAGAATTCGAAGCGAAGACGAAAGGACTCTGCGGGATCGGGGCGTTGTTAGCCCATTGGTCATGGTCAAACCTGATTTTAATAATTGATCAAACTCCGTCTCGATATAGGGGCTACTTAAAGATGTTTTGGACTCTTGGACACTGCCAAAGATCTGCTACCCATTATGTTCAAGACCAAAGCTGTGTTTGCCACTCGAGTCTGTATTTTTTTATGCAATATAATTTTCACTTTTATTGAGTCTAGGAATACATTGTACACCAAGTCATACTGGCAAATAGGCTACCCTAAAAATGTTTCAAAAATATCCCATGACCGAAGCTGTGTTTGCCACCCGAGTCTAGGAATACATTGTACATTAAACACTTTGAGAGTGCTATTTTGTTTTAAATAAATATTTTATTGAAGTATATAGTTAGAATTATGAAAGATGTTTTGTTACTACTTTGAATTTTATTGAACATTAATTTTGATCGTAAATTATAAATATTTATAGAATTTTAGAATATGTTTCAAATTATTCGATGACATCGGATATTATCTATATTATAGTGATAAATAATATTATTTTGATTTAGAAAATATGTTATTTGACAAAATATTAAATTTCTTTTAAAGTTATGTCGACCGCCTATTTCATTTTGATTTAACTCATACGATTTGAATTATTTATCAATATAGAGTAATAATTTAAATTATTATGGCAATCATTAATAAGATTGTGATTAGGTTAATTTTGGCTTAAACAGTTATTCTATTTGAATTTATATAATCTAAACTTTTGACAATATTAGCTATCAATTCTAAATTGGCAGTCTATTAGTAGATTCGATTAAAGTTAATTTGATTTAAAAATATATATTATTTGATTCAAATTTATGTATTGAGATTATGTTAACCTAGTTTAAATATTTACTTGGTTTTAAATTAAGGGGATATCAATTAGATTTGATTTATAAAATATACGTTACAATATTTCGATGACAACAAATATTATTTTAAATTTTTAATGATAATCGATTATTTGATTTTTGACTTAAATTTATATGCTTTAAATTACTTGATATCGACGAATACTATGTTGATCAATTGTGGAATAATATTAAATAATGGGAAGATTATTATAGATTAAATATTGTTAAACAAATATTCTAGTTTATAACTGTTTAAACCCTATTTTCTTTAAATTCTAAATCTAGATAGAATTCTTCTTAAACAAGTCTTATCTCTACCTATAGTATATATATATATATATATGCAAATCCCCTCTCCCCCTCGTCTCTTTAATCTCCTGATGTCCTCACCACCAATCTTCCAGCAGAAATATCACCAAACCATCGCCACGGACAACATCACCACCAGCAACAGCGAATACACAAATTCTGTGTCGAAGTATCCGTGTCCATCACCACAATCATCGTGACAAACCATTCTATTCTCGTGTCCATCCATATCCGTGTCCATATGTTTTGTGTCCAGCCTCGGGTCCGACCCCGGGCTTTCATGTCCGTGTCCGTGTTGCATTTAATCCTTTCCTTCAAGTCCTCTACAACCACAACACATATTCCGTGTCAGACACGGGACACAACCAGACCAAAATACAGAGAATCAAAAGCCGACCCTAACCTACTCTCGCTTGACGTCGCCACTGTGCTGCCTTGCCGAGGAACAAGCCACTGCCACGGGCACCGCCGGTGCCTGATCTCGAGCGACTCTGCCACCGCGTCGCTCGACGACCGGACCTTCCTTCTGTAGCCGCAGTCCTCCCCGAGCCGCCATGTACCGCGCAACGGTGAGGCACTTCTCCGTGCCGTGGTCAAGCCGTGGTCAAGCGTCCACCACCCGCCGCCCTGAGTTACCTCCTCCGCCACGCTGCCTCCACCCGTTTCGCGGACGGTTTCCAGTCGTCCGCCGCCGTCGATCCAAGGCGGCAAGCCCCGCCGGACGCTGCTGTTCCCGGAGCCGCCCACAGAGCTCCAGAGGGAGCGCCCAGTCGCCGGAGAACCCTCCAACGCTTCTCGGGGCGCCGCTCTACCTACGCAGCCTCGTCGAGAGGTGTGCGTCCCTGCCCGGCGAGTGACACCGCGCCTCCCCTTTCCGGTCAGTGCCTCCAGTGCAGAGACCTAGCCAGCGCGACCTCCGCTCCACCGTCGTCGTCCCCGGCTGAGCGGCATGCCAGATCCGACCATGCGTGTTGTCCGGACAACACTCAGCGCCGCGCACGAGCCAGCGCCACAGCTGACGTGCGGCGCAGTGTCCGCCGACGCCACCTCCATGGCGCTTTTCCATCCGCCTAGTGCGCCCCTCTCCGGAGATAGGGCGGCGCTGACACCGTGCGTCGAGCCCGCGCTCTGCCGAGCTCCGCTACTCTTCCCCCCTGTGAGTATTCCCCTTTCCCTCTTCTGCTTCTTCAGCTCCTTATTCTTTTTACATTTGGTTAGATTGTTCTCCTCTCGAGTTCTCCCCTGTGAGTATTAAGTTGATTAAGTTGATTTTCTTCTACTTTGTTTTATTTTTCAATGGGCTGAGTGTTTTGGGCTGGGTATTGGGCCCAATTCCATGGGCTGGGTATTGGGCTAATGTTTTGGGTTTTATTTATCAATGATTTTCCTAATTAAGTAATAATATTAATTATTATTTAGTAATTATATATTGTTATTATTTTCAAAGGTATATTGTAAAGTAGTTTTATAAGTAAATATGTAAATGATATTTCCTCAAATTATTGCTAATAAAATATTTTATTAGGCTTGATCCTACATTTGTATTCAGTTGGGTTTAGTAGCCCAAAGATGTATTATATAATCTATGATATTTTAGATACATGATTTTACCCACAAATATCATCGTGGTATTTTCAAAATATTAGTGTAAATATAGTTGGCCTTATTTTAGGTTGGGCTTTCATGTATTGGACCATGGGCCCTATCTATATTTAATCTTGGTCTTTTGAAGAATTATTTCTTTAAATATTTTATTAGACTTATATATATTTTTAACTAAATGATAATTGAGGGTTCCTATCTTTCAATAAGACTTTATATAAGTATTTGAAAATAGGTTAATTTGTATATATACATATTAGTGAGGGTTATTATAAATAGCTTTGGGCAAGTATGTATATTTGTTTGGGCTTATATAACTAAAAAAATTTATAAGAAAATATTTTATGCTTTAAAGTAAAAAAAAAAATATTCTAAAACAATGTTAGTACGGGTTACATTTTATAATAAATTCTAAAAAGGTTGTAAATCTTTCTAAATACGTATATATATTTTATATATAGGGAATTAACTTTTGTAAAAAAAATAGAGTAGAGTTGATCCAGAAGTCCAGTGACCAATGAGTGTGCTACTTTTTGTCAAGATCATCTATTAACCTGGTAAATTTATAAAATAGGTTCTGGACATTTTGACTCAACTTTTGACCAGTACCAACATCTCAGGACCACAGGCAAGTGCACTTTCTGATTGCTTTCAATTCATAGTAGTCTTTTCATTTCATGTCAATACATACATCTTGCTGCTTGTTGACACGCTCGTCACACGGAGTAGTCGGGAGGGGAAATATCTTAGTAAATATGTGAACTACCCAGAACTATCCCATTGTCTAATCGTGAATGATAGCAACTGCACACGATACGTGCAGTGAGCCGTATTTACCCCCTAGCCGTTCACATGTTGAAAATGATATTTCACACCACCTAGATAGATGTCTTTTATTTTTTCCCTTACTTCTCTATCGTGCTATGTCATCAGTTGTCTACCAGTTTTTATATCTCATATGTTATTTTCATGTCTTGTTAATTCTATTGTGTTTTCGTATTGCCGTCGGTTTGTGTACTTGTTCCATTCCTGACTGGAAACCAACATTTTTCAGGTTAGCCGTGGATTCACTTAGCTTGGGAGATACGGGTGTAATTGCAGACATAAACCTAGAAATAGATAGCAGTGGTATTATTTTCATTAAATGTGTAAGAACATTGTATTTTCTTTCCAATGTAAATCTTGTAATTGTTGTAATAAATCTTAGAAATGTGAATGAGCAATAAAATTGTTATCTTGTAATTTTGAGCATATTGGCCGTGACAGCGTTCTACCGTCGACTCTGCAGCGTAGGCTGGCTTGGACACGTCTCGTATCCGAAAAAGAGGGTGCGAGTCGTGACAAGTTTTTGTGGTGGCCCATGTAGGTCAATTTTCGCAAATCATGCGAACTCGTGGTAGTACCATATTAGTCGTACTACTGCGAGCCTGCGACTAGGAAATGCTCATTCACAACTAGGAGTAAATCAATTTTTAGAGAATGGTTAGGACTAGGAGTCCCTAGTTTAATTTGACAATTGGGTAGTTAAGGTTGCTACATAGGTCTCACTAGACGACTCTCATAGAAGGATGCACTATCGCATTTTGATTCGACAATATTTCTAAGGAGGGTAGATTCGTAACCCTCTCTCCGAAATTTTGGAGAATATCCTTTATTTGCTTATTTGAATTAAATATAATTTTTAGAATTTTAGAAATAGTTAATTTAATTAATTATTATTATTATTGAATATCTTAGTCATGGTTAAATTTTGGAATGCCAAATGACTAGAAGTGATGGCACGGATAGTGTTGTGGCGTGCTTTGACTAGTGTATTAGTTATAGTAGGAAAGACCGAGCCAAAAGTGTGTCCTAACTAGAAAAACCAGGCCAAATCGTGACATAACCTTAGGAATAATTTAATTATTTATTATTAAGACCATTGGCTTTTAGAAAACCTAGCTGTCCCAAACTAGCCGAACACAACCCAAGCCCTAGTGGTCACGTAGTGCGACCCACGTTGTCCATAGATGCGTATATATAGTTGGTAGTCCATTTCTAGTATTGGAAATAATTTCCATAAATTATGTATTGAATATAATATATGTATTATTGCTGTTTACACTTTCCTGGAAATATGATAACTTTCTCTTAGAATTATATTTTGAGATTTTTGAAATTTATTTAGACTATGCATATATACTTGTGTATAGATATATTCATTTTAGATAAGACATAGTGCTTTATACATATTCTCTCTCGACCTTGAATATTAGAGAAATATAATTTAAGTTTATATTTCTTTTGCCTTCAGTTATTTTTTCCTAATCATGATCATTTGAACAACTTTATCTTATGTCTTTTCTAAATATCGTCATATCATAAGCTCGTATCACTTATATTCTTTTCCTTGGACCTAAGAAATTATTTTTGAAATAACTTCTCATCAATTGTCTGTTAATTTCGAGTTAAGTTTTCGGATTCAAAAGTTCCCTCTCAATCGTTGAATATTGAATACCCGTGAGAATAAGAATTATGAGATTTTTCTTATTTCGACTTCGATCATTATCCTTCCTAATCAATTGTTTTTCTTTTCAAGAAGCTGTTATACATGAAGAACAGGTACTTACACTTTTCTATCTTTATCAACTTGTATGATATTTTAAACTTCTTTGACATTCTTGGGGATATAGTTGGAATAATTTTGATGACTTGCGATGACAGGACAACAGCGCACTATCATCACTTATTTGAATTATCGAGACTACGGGTTCACTGCAGCTAGCCGCGTACTGGCGTGGCATGAACCCTAAGTTGAAGTAATTTCAAGTAACGTAGGTTATCGAATACTTTTAAAACTATGTCTTAGTTGTCGTATCTTGCTCCTTGAGTTGTTATGTCAATGTTGGACAAAGATAATAAAATATTCGATATCGTGTCATAGCTGAGTCATGAAACCAAGGTTTACTGCAGCCATGTGTACACTGGCGAGGCATAAATTCTCGGCAAAGTGACTTCATATATACATACGATTTTTCGAATATTATAGAGACTACGTCCTCTTGACATATGGCTACTAATTTCATGGCCTACAATTCATTTGCTTAAATTATTTTATTATTATTTTATCCTTTCTTATCTCTTATTTTATGGTCATTTGTCTTCCTAAGCATCCCTTAAACTTATTTTGAATTCCTTCCATTCATGATCACACCTAGATTATGATTCTAGGATTATGCCTACACAATTGATCGTGCTAAGACGGTTTTAAATTGAATCATCCTTACAACTTTTGATCGAGCTAGACTAATTGATTATATCTCGGTCATGTCAATTCGCATATTTTCTTGATTTTGAGTCCGTAATCATGCCTAAATAATTCATTGTGCCAAACAAATTTGAATTTTGACTGTTCGTGAACGACTTTACTCGTGACTAAACTAAACTGACTATAATAATAATCGTGCCTAAACGACCTTTCTTGATTAGACAATCATATTTCAATTAGATCCTTGACCACTGTGACTACACCCTTTTGATCGTACCACATGGTATCTTTCCTTGAAATCCAACACTATGCACGACCTAACTCGCTTTGATTATTGATCAAATCAGTTCTCGATTTTGTTCTTAATCGAGCATAATCGTATCCTTCTAAATTTCGAGGAAGAAAATTTTCTAAGGTGGGTAGCGTGATTCAAGACGGTAGCCTAAGATGTCAACCACAAGCCATATCCATTTACTACTTCTCGATGTCATTATTAAGGAACTTTCTTTCTTTTCTTTTCTTTTATTTTCTTCTAATTGATCAAGGTTCCTTATCAGTTTCTTATCATTTTTCTACCTTTTCATGGAGCTACCAAGTTTACCTATCCTAGCAGTCCTTAAATTCGAGGACGAATTTATTTCTAAGGTGGGTAGATTTGTAACTCCCATTCCCGAATTTTTCTAATTATTATTTTTCTTATTTCTTTTATTGTGCGTTTTCGTTGAGATTTTGCGAATAACTTTATGATAAATTTCTATTGAAAACAAGTTCTAAAGATTAAACACTTTGAGAGTGCTATTTTGTTTTAAATAAATATTTTATTGAAGTATATAGTTAGAATTATGAAAGATGTTTTGTTACTACTTTGAATTTTATTGAACATTAATTTTGATCGTAAATTATAAATATTTATAGAATTTTAGAATATGTTTCAAATTATTCGATGACATCGGATATTATCTATATTATAGTGATAAATAATATTATTTTGATTTAGAAAATATGTTATTTGACAAAATATTAAATTTCTTTTAAAGTTATGTCGACCGCCTATTTCATTTTGATTTAACTCATACGATTTGAATTATTTATCAATATAGAGTAATAATTTAAATTATTATGGCAATCATTAATAAGATTGTGATTAGGTTAATTTTGGCTTAAACAGTTATTCTATTTGAATTTATATAATCTAAACTTTTGACAATATTAGCTATCAATTCTAAATTGGCAGTCTATTAGTAGATTCGATTAAAGTTAATTTGATTTAAAAATATATATTATTTGATTCAAATTTATGTATTGAGATTATGTTAACCTAGTTTAAATATTTACTTGGTTTTAAATTAAGGGGATATCAATTAGATTTGATTTATAAAATATACGTACAATATTTCGATGACAACAAATATTATTTTAAATTTTTAAGGATAATCGATTATTTGATTTTCGACTTAAATTTATATGCTTTAAATTACTTGATATCGACGAATACTATGTTGATCAATTGTGGAATAATATTAAATAATGGGAAGATTATTATAGATTAAATATTGTTAAACAAATATTCTAGTTTATAACTGTTTAAACCCTATTTTCTTTAAATTCTAAATCTAGATAGAATTCTTCTTAAACAAATCTTATCTCTACCTATAGTATATATATATATGCAAATCCCCTCTCCCCCTCGTCTCTTTAATCTCTTGATGTCCTCACCACCAATCTTCCAGCAGAAATATCACCAAACCATCGCCACGGACAACATCACCACCAGCAACAGCGAATACACAAATTCTGTGTCGAAGTATCCGTGTCCATCACCATAATCATCGTGACAAACCATTCTATTCTCGTGTCCATCCATATCCGTGTCCATATGTTTTGTGTCCAGCCTCGGGTCCGACCCCGGGCTTTCGTGTTCGTGTCCGTGTTGTATTTAATCCTTTCCTTCAAGTCCTCTACAACCACAACACATATTCCGTGTCAGACACTGGACACAACCAGACCAAAATACAGAGAATCAAAAGCTGACCCTAACCTACTCTCGCTTGACGCCGCCACTGTGCTGCCTTGCCGAGGAACGAGCCACTGCCACGGGCACCGCCGGTGCCTGATCTCGAGCGACTCTGCCACCGCGTCGCTCGACGACCGGACCTTCCTTCTGTAGCCGCAGTCCTCCCCGAGCCGCCATGTACCGCGCGACGGTGAGGCACTTCTCCGTGCCGTGTTCAAGCGTCCACCACCCGCCGCCCTGAGTTACCTCCTCCGCCACGCTGCCTCCACCCGTTCCGCGGACGGTTTCCAGTCGTCCGCCGCCGTCGATCCCAGGCGTCAAGCCCCGCCGGATGCTGCTGTCCCCGAAGCCGCCCACAGAGCTCCAGAGGGAGCGCCCAGTCGCCGGAGAACCCTCCAACGCTTCTCGGGGCGCCGTTCTACCTACGCAGCCTCGTCGAGAGGTGTGCGTCCCTGCCCGGCGAGTGACACCGTGCCTCCCCTTTCCGGTCAGTGCCTCCAGCGCAGAGACCTAGCCAGCGCGACCTCCGCTCCACCGTCGTCGTCCCCGGCTGAGCGGCATGCCAGATCCGACCATGCGTGTTGTCCGGACACCACTCAGCGCCGCGCACGAGCCAGCGCCACAGCTGACGTGCGGCGCCGTGTCCGCCGACGCCACCTCCATGGCGCTTTTCCCTCCGCCTAGCGCGCCCCTCTCCGGAGATAGGGCGGCGCTGACACCGTGCGTCGAGCCCGCGCTCCGCCGAGCTCCGCCACTCTTTCCCCCTGTGAGTATTCCCCTTTCCCTCTTCTGCTTCTTCAGCTCCTTATTCTTTTACATTTGGTTAGGTTGTTCTCCTCTCGAGTTCTCCCCTGTGAGGATTAAGTTGATTAAGTTGATTTTCTTTTACTTTGTTTTATTTTTCAATGGGCTGAGTGTTTTGGGCTGGGTATTGGGCCCAATTCCATGGGCTGGGTATTGGGCTAATGTTTTGGGTTTTATTTATCAATGATTTTCCTAATTAAGTAATAATATTAATTATTATTTAGTAATTATATATTGTTATTATTTTCAAAGGTATATTGTAAAGTAGTTTTATAAGTAAATATGTAAATGATATTTCCTCAAATTATTGCTAATAAAATATTTTATTAGGCTTGATCCTACATTTGTATTCAGTTGGGTTTAGTAGCCCTAAGATGTATTATATAATCTATGATATTTTAGATACATGATTTTACCCACAAATATCATCGTGGTATTTTCAAAATATTAGTGTAAATATAGTTGGCCTTATTTTAGGTTGGGCTTTCATGTATTGGACCATGGGCCCTATCTATATTTAATCTTGGTCTTTTGAAGAATTATTTCTTTAAGGCTATGTTTGATTGGGCTTTTTTTCCATGGAAAATATTTCCATCACAAATTTTCCACCAATTGTAGTGTTTGATAGGTTAAATTTTCCAGGGAATTATTTTCCAAAAAACTATCATTTTCCATATTTTCATCTAAAATGGTGGAAAATGAAACTTGTCCAACCCATAGGAAAATGTCATTTTCCATGGAAAATAACTATTTTCCGTGGAAAATAATGGCAATCAAACACCTAAATTAAGTTTTCCATGGAAATTTTTTAAAATTCCATGGAAATTTTTTCCTAGGAAAATAATTCCATGGAATTAATTTCTTTTCCACATATTTTCCACCTTGCAATCAAACGCACCCTAAATATTTTATTAGACTTATATCTATTTTTAACTAAATGATAATTAAGAGTTCCTATCTTTCAATAAGACTTTATATAAGTATTTGAAAATAGGTTAATTTGTATACATACATATTAGTGAGGGTTATTAGAAATAGCTTTGGGCAAGTATGTATATTTGTTTGGGCTTATATACCTAAAAAATTTTATAAGAAAATATTTTATGCTTTAAAGTAAAAAAAAATATTCTAAAACAATGTTAGTACGGGTTACATTTTATAATAAATTCTAAAAAGGTTGTAAATCTTTCTAAATACGTATATACATTTTATATATAGGGAATTAACTTTTGTAAAAGAAATAGAGTAGAGTTGATCCAGAAGTCCAGTGACCAATGAGTGTGCTACTTTTTGTCAAGATCATCTATTAACCTGGTAAATTTATAAAATAGGTTCTGGACATTTTGACTCAACTTTTGACCAGTACCAACATCTCAGGACCACAGGCAAGTGCACTTTCTGATTGCTTTCAATTCATAGTAGTCTTTTCATTTCATGTCTATACATACATCTTGCTGCTTGTTGACACGCTTGTCACACGGAGTAGTCGGGAGGGGAAATATCTTAGTAAATATGTGAACTACCCAGAACTATCCCATTGTCTAATCGTGAATGATAGCAGCTGCACACGACACGTGCAGTGAGCCGTATTTACCCCCTAGCCGTTCACATGTTGAAAATGATATTTCACACCACCTAGATAGATGTCTTTTATTTTTTCCTTTACTTCTCTATCGTGCTATGTCATCAGTTGTCTACCAGTTTTTATATCTCATATGTTATTTTTATGTCTTGTTAATTCTATTGTGTTTTCGCATTGCCGTCGGTTTGTGTACTTATTTCATTCCTGACTGGAAATTAATATTTTTCAGGTTAGCCGTGGATTCACTTAGCTTGGGAGATACGGGTGTAATTGCAGACATAAACCTAGAAATAGATAGCAGTGGTATTATTTTCATTAAATGTGTAAGAACATTGTATTTTCTTTCCAATATAAATCTTGTAATTGTTGTAATAAATCTTAGAAATGTGAATGAGCAATAAAATTGTTATCTTGTGATTTTGAGCATATTGGCCGTGACAGCGTTCTACCGCCGACTCTGCGGCGTAGGCTGGCTTGGACACGTCTCGTATCCGAAAAAGCGGGTGCGGGTCGTGACAAATTCTGTCCGAATTTTGCCAGAGTTCTTGTAACGCCCCAGTCCCAAAATACTTAGGACCAAGTACGTATCCATGCCAGCTGTATACATACGAAGTATGCTCCAATGTATGGAAACCTTGTATGTATACATACGCTGTAAAATGTAGTAATCCAAGACTAAATCTCATCCACAATAAAAAGAATAATAATATAAAATCAACTAGAATAATTATGGTTCAATCGTTGGGCGGAGACAAATCTACTACCAACAAATTTTAATAGGAAAGAAATATACAAGGATAGTAATTTTTAGAGCGAAGGGATGACGATCCAAGAGCAACATCTCGAAGAATAGATTGCAAGTCATAGCCTTAACTAGAGCACCTGCAGAAATCACAAGACACACCTGGAGAGATAACCAGGTCCTCAGAGGGACGTAACAAGATACATAAAGAACATGCCACATAACTGAATATATATACTATGTCATAAATCACAAGTAAAGTAAATAGTCCCAATCGTAACAAGATCCAATACCTCATCATCCAAACAGTGGACTACCCCTACAACCAAACAAGGACAAGGGGTAGTACACTATACCGCGATGCGACATTGTCCCAAGCTACTAATGGGACGGGGTGATATGACATTGACGAAGGTTACCAGACCATTCTAATGTGTTTATGCAGTAAGAACAAACCTTCAACGCATAGGCACTCTGGCTCAGGTGCAGGAACTCAGGTTTGGTCCCATCAGGATACCAGGACCCCAAAGCATAACGTTCCTCGAATGTCAGAGGCCAGCAGGAAATCAGGTATCAGGATCCAGGACCGTATCTCCAGCGGAGAAAACCGACAATAATAGAAAAGTGCATACGTGGCCCATACGTTAAGGAACTGTTCTTCCCATCCAATGCCTAACAGAGTCTCGTCCATGACTCATAAACCTCTACTAATTGCTAAGTCTTCTAACATGCCTCTATTAGCAGTTAGCCCTAACGCATGCACATGGGGGATCAACCCACACGCAAGAACCTCTACATGCTACTCACCTCACACATGTAACACCCAATTTTCCAAATGAGGATAATTTTGATCTTTTGTAATTATAATTATTATTTATTGATATTTATATCAAATTACAAATTTTGGTGATTTTTAATCAATTTAAAACTGTTTTAAGTCATGACTTGTGATTTTGATGTGCTGCTAGTACCCGAGAGATTGTCTGACCTAGAGCCTAACCATGTGATTGGAGATATTTAATTATCATTTTTAGTCTAGGGGTACTTTGGTCATTTTGACTTATTGGAATTATTTAATTAATTATTGGAGTGGTGATTGTTATTTTTTACTTTGACTAGTTGAGACTTTATAGGCTAACCTAGATGTTGACTCTAGCTATGGTGACTTGGTTAGCATGGTGAGACCCTAGTCTAACTTAAGTCAACCTAAGTTAGTCATTTAGAAATCAAGATTCAAATAGGAGGGTTAGTGATTTGGTTCATAGACTTGAGACTTAGAAATTGATTCCATGACTAGTGCAACTAGGCCCATAGACCATTAGACTAAACCCTAACCCTAATTTTATTCTTTATGACCAGCCACCTAGGGATTCCCAACCCTATAAAGTCTCACTTCCATTGTTCTTGCCTCTTTTGTAATATTTCAACAAATTGAAGAAAGAGATAAATAGCAATTTTCCCTAATTCATAACTTCCTAATTTTAATCTTTTTTTGACCCAAATCTTTTGCATATGAATCTAATCAACCTCTACTTGCTGTCCATGGAGAGGAATCCCAGCTTTGGGTCAATTTGGAGCATTTGGCTATCAAGGAGAACACCCCCCCCCCCAATTTGAAGCTTTTTCTTGCTATTTGCACCTATAGGTAAAACTCCTCAAATTGTGCTAATATTCTGATTTCTTTGCATATTAGGCTAGCTCTAGGTGTCCCCTAGATGTCCCTAAAGTTTAGGTAGAAATCGTATCCATTTGGTGTTCGTATCGGACACATGTCATAGTGCATAGGCAAGTGTTTGATAGAATGCCACTTAGGAATTTATTTTCGATTTTTGTAAAACTAATTTCATGGTTTTGTAGATCTAAATATGTATATTAACTTTTGTGAAGAATGATGTGATTTTTGTGTTGATTTCGTATCGAAAATGGGTGCGGACACGCTGCACGACACGCGTGTGCGCTGTCCTGCTACCCGTGTCCTATTTCTCTCTGGACACAGCATTTCGATACGCAAAACTTGGTGTGGAGGTTGGGGCAGTGACTGAGAAGTCACTCCCCAAGTTTTACGACACCTCGTTTCGTGTCAGACACGAAAACGAGGCCGTACTGGTTTTATACTAGACTGAACACGTGCATTTTGGGGTTCTGACACGGGCTTTGTGTCCCTCATGGACACGTCGTGGTGACGTGTCAGGGACACGAACATGTAGCCCTATATAGAATGAACATGTGGGTACGAGCACGAGTCGTGTCGTACCCTGTGTCGCGTGCACGAGGCCGTGTCCTCGCTGCACGAGGCTGTTTGTGCTATTTTTTTTGATACTCGGTATAATTCGTGTTTTGGACACGTCGTGTCCACTTTTGTGGACAAAACACGACCTGTGGAGTACCCTTACACATACACGATATTACCTTGACCTTTAATTTGATGTATTAATGTAATTCGAATAACGATTTTAGGTATGTATGTGATTCTCGGATATTGTGTTCGAAGAACTGTTTCAGAGTTTAAAGAAAGTGTAATTAAATGTAATTTGATAATGTGTTAATGTGTATTGATGCCTAATAATAATGTTTACATATATGGAAATCAATGGGATTCATGTTTGTGTTGTAAATTGGGTTTGAGCACATGTTGAACTCTAAATTCTGATTTTGTAAACACACTGATGCACCTACATCTGTTACACTCTACATTGCACACACATGTTTGACACTTGTGTACTTGCATTTACTTTACATTGACACTTTGCACCTGTTGACACATCAATACTTCGTTCATACTGATGCACATTTGTATTTATCTGCACACTGCACATTCACAGATATCCTAATACACTACTCACTCACTTTGACACATTTCACTCAATCACTCATTCCACTCTTCACCCTTCACATTGCTCAGCCCACACTCGACCACCCCCTTTTCCAATTTCCTGTGATGCTTGATTTGGATTCGAGTTATAGGTTTTGACTGATATATTATGTTCGGTTTTCAATGTATTTCATACAAGGTATTTGGTATTGGGTTGAGTCCGGTTGATAGGGTTTTGGGAAGTTTTGGTTGGGAATGTTTTGAATAGTAAAAATGGTTTTGGGGGATTGGTAATTGAGTGGCCTGTTCACTGTAAATTTGTTCAGTCTATTTATGGACAGTGGTGCCATGAGTTGGCTACCGTTTTAGTATCAGACATTAGCCATGCCTTGGTACCAGAACCTGAGTAATGGAGTTACAATCCTATATTAGCTTTGGTTCAGTACCTACATAGACAGACCAAATTTCCTTTTTGTTCAGTCTTCATATTCTCTTTTGTTCTGTCCCTTGAACATCAATGTTCAATCTTTGAACATCTATGTGTTCAGTTCTAAATGGGATCCCCTGCATCATATGTTCAGATCCTGGACATTCTTGGTTCAGATCTTAGACATCTATGTTCATACTTTGAACCTTTTGTGATATTCAGTCCATGGGCCATGTATCTTAGCCATCTAGGATATGTCCAGTTTCTACCTCATTCAGTTAACATTGCATTAGTGTAGGCTCGAGTACCATTCATTTATTAATTCAATCTTCTATCATATTGCTAGCGTTTAAGTTAGAGCTTGCCTTGGGCCTTTGTCCTTTTGGTGAATTGTAGACCTGTGTATATAGTACATATATATGTGATGTGAGGGATGTATACTCTCATATTATGTACAATAGAGGTAAGGTAGCTTGGGATAAGGTTTAGTGTCATTAAGTATATAAGTGATACTTATGAATTTTTGTGTTAGAGTTATAGGCTAGTTAATATAGGATTTGGTTAGCATATTTGCACACGTTGATTCCTATGTACACACATTGCACACCTAAACTGTCACCCTACACTCTCTATACATTGTCTTCTTCTATATATACACAAACCTATGATTGAATACCCATGTCACACACATTCAAATCTGAACTGAGATTGATACACACTTACACATTGTTGACACCTACACACTGGAATCTGAGACACCATGACAGACACACATATACATGACTCTATCCCTTTCTATGTGTATATGTATATATATATATAATATATAACTTGTGTGATAAATGTGGTGTAATATAGATTATGCCTATTGTCTATATAACTAGTGTGTATATAGATATATGTGTTGCCAATATATGTGAATATGGCTCATGGCCTATGTAGTATAGCCTATGGGTATCCTATGTGCAAGTTTGTGTATATGGAGTGTGTACACATGAGTTTAATGTGTTGTTAGGCTAGTGTGACTTGAGAATGATGTGTACTTGCTAGGATAGTCTTGGTTAGGCCTAGTAAGACTTGTTGGGTTAAGTTTGACCTAGACAGTTGACCAAGTTTGACTTAGAGTTGACTTTGACCTAAATTGACCTAGAAATTATGTAGATTGCATCGTAAACTCCATTTACCTTATTTTAAACACATTATAACATGTACTGCTCTATTTAGGATATTGTGACTCTGTTACAGACATCTGATATTACACTACACTTTGCAGAGTATCAGTGAGTACATTCTCTGATAGTTCTCTCAATTACTTGTCAATTACTGTACTTCAGTTCTAGTAAGCTGTATGTGATTCTCTGTTACAATACGTATGGATGTTTCTGGATTCACGTATGCGACACACATACCATTCTGTCTGGCCTCTTCTACTGGAATCATTCTGGAAATATTGCTGCTATCATCATGTTTGGCTGGACTCATCTCGATTCTCGTGTCATATTCTGGATTCACTTGTACTTGCTGGGAGGGAAAATACTTGAGTAAGACATGTAGACATACCCCAATTCTGGAATCACCCCACATTCTGGAATCAAACAGGAATGATAGCCATCTCATACCCGACCGAGTGTGTGATGCGCCGAATTACCTATAGCCGTTTATATGTCAATCTCAGTATTTTAAAACACACTGTTAAAATATAGTCTGGACTCACCCTAGAATCTTTGATCACTGACTGGAATCATCTTATACTGGACTCATCTTGTACTGGAATCACCTGGTATCAGATTCATGTTGTCTGGACTTACTTGGTTTTATACTTGTTTATATTTACTATCTGGACTTATATCATGTTACTCTAGTTCAGCTAGTTTCTATTTACAGTCTTCATTGTCATGATTCTTCTCTTCTTTAGTTACTATACTTTTCTTTTATCTCAATTGTTCTCTTTATTATCACCTAAATATAAATTGCAATATTCATCAATACAACTGTCTATAACTGCTTTATAGTTCTTTGTCATTTACTTGGGTTTTCTAGATAAGATGTGCTCGTTCCTGTCCTGACTGGACCTGTTGAAAATTTTATAGATGATTGCCCTGAGGATACTTGCCCTACTTACTATGGACTAGGAGATAGTTTAGCTACCTTTGGCCTCGACACTCAGAGTGATCGGGAGACTGGCTAGTAGACTTGGTTTAGTTTTCATGTTTTAGAACTTGAATTGTAAATAAGTTGAGATATGTTTTGTTTTGAGATTATTTTTAGATTATTATTATTTAGTAGTTGGTTTGTTGTTATTATTTAGTCTTAGCTTTAAATTTTTGTGTTATCATATGGTGCTTAGACTGTGATTGAGATTCTATTATATCTATACTTGTCCTCCGTTCGGAGTTGAGACTTGACAAGTACATTATATAATTGCGTGAGTTGTTGATTAGATAGTAACCTAGAACAATGTTCTACCGCCGACACTGCAGCGTAGGTTGGGCACTGTTACGTACTTGTACCCTCTCAGTAGGTACATGTCGTGACACATTTTTAGTGGTGGCCCATGCAGGTCGAGAGTCGCATTAGTTCGATGTCGTGGTAGTGCAATGATTAGTTGTACTGCTGCGCGCCTGCGACTTTAGTTGAGAGAGTACTCAATCACAGTTAAGACTACTTGAGAAGATTCCTGGGATGACCCTTGAGAATCTCATTATAAACTATCTCTAAATTTGATTCCGACATTCTTGTTTACTTCCTTTTTCATCGCTGAATTTGATTCTTGGTATTCATTATTGACTTGATTTTCTACCAAGATAACATTATGAGCTAGGTTGCCTCAGTCATGGAATCTAGAGTCTTCTACAGCCATATTAGCTGGTTTGGCGATGAGATAGAGTCTAATTTTAGATGTATTTCTCGAGTGTGGGAATTTAAAGTTTTCGCAGCCAAGCTAGCGATAATGCAAAAATTTTAAATATCATGATTCTAGAGGTATGTACATTAGTTGTGGACTCTATGGATTATCGCAGCCATACTTACTGATGTGACGAGGATTCTGGTAGCATAGTTCTGGATAGACGGGTATGATTATCAGATTGCGGAATAGATACCATATAGATGGTGCCCTAGTATAATTGAGTGGAATATCAGTGTGGATATTACTTGAGTGTCATGGATTAGATAGAGGAAGCTAAGCCACCTGTAGCGCAGCACCGTGCCCGCACCATCAGAAGGATATACCCCAGAGGGGCAGGGCTTTTGCACTGACAGTCGAGTAGACCGATGCTACGAGTGACGGGTTAGCAGGTCTGTCTTTCTTGTTCCTCCTTCCCACTTCCATGTGTGATTTCCATTAGTACCTGCCAGGATATTGCTTATGATTTGCTAGATAGTGGGGCTATCCTGTTCGAGACTATGGAATCACGACCAGTAGGATTATGTTGCATGTTATCTATCGACCTTGATTTGATTGTGGGTTTGACCTAGTAGGGGTGCGATCATCTTAATTTCGAGGACAAAATTTTTTTAGGGGGTAGACTTGTAACACCCAATTTTCCAAATGAGGATAATTTTGAACTTTTATAATTATAATTATTATTTATTGATATTTATATCAAATAATAAATTTTAGTGATTTTTAATCAATTTAAAACTGTTTTAAGTCATGACTTGTGATTTTGTTGTGCTGCTAGTGAAACCCGAGAGATTGTCTGACCTAGAGCTTAACCATGTGATTGGGGATATTTAATTATCATTTTTAATCTAGGTGTACTTTGGTCATTTTGACTTATTGGAATTATTTAATTAATTATTGGAGTGGTGATTGTTATTTTTGACTTTGACTAGTTGAGACTTTGTAGGCTAACCTAGATGTTGACTCTAGCTATGGTGACTTAGTTAGCATGGTGAGACCATAGTCTAACTTAAGTCAACCTAAGTTAGTCATTTAGAAATCAAGATTCAAATAGGAGGGTTAGTGATTTGGTTCATAGGCTTGAGACTTAGAAATTGATTCCATGACTAGTGCAACAAGGCCCATAGCCCATTAGACTAAACCCTAACCCTAATTTTATCCTTTATGAACAGCCACCTAGGGATTCCTAACCCTATAAAGTCTCACTTCCATTGTTCTTGCCTCTTTTGAAATATTTTAACAAATTGAAGAAAGAGGTAAACAACAATTTTCCCTAATTCATAACTTCCTTATTTTTAATCCTTTTTGACCAAAATCTTTTGCATATGAATCTAATCAACCTCTACTTGCTGTCCATGGAGAGGAATCCCAGTTTTGGGTCAATTTGGAGCATTTGGCTATTAAGGAGAACACCCCCCATTTGAAGCTTTTTCTTGCTATTTGCACCTATAGGTAAAAATCCTCAAATTGTGCTAATATTCTGATTTCTTTGCATATTAGACTAGATCTAGGTGTTCGCTAGATGTCCCTAAAGTTTGGGTAGAAATCGTGTCCATTTGGTGTCCGTATCGGACACGTATCATAGTGTATAGGTAAGTGTTTGATAGAATGCCACTTAGGAATTTATTTTTGATTTTTGTAAAACTAATTGCATGGTTTTGTAGACCTAAATATGTATATTAACTTTTGTGAAGACTGATATGATTTTTGTGTCAAAAATGGGTACGGACACGCTGCACGACACGCGTGTGCGCTGTTCTGCTACCCGTGTCCTATTTCTCTCTGGACACAGCGTTTCGACACGCGAAACTTGGAATAAAGGTTGGGGCAGTGACTGACAAGTCACTCCCCAAGTTTTACGATACCTCGTTTCATGTCGGACACGGAAACGAGGCCGCACTGGTTTTACACTGGACTGAACATGCGCGTTTTAGGGTTCTGACACGGGCTTCATGTCCCTCATGGACACGGCGTGGTGACGTGTCAGGGACACGAATACGTAGCCCTATATGGGGCAAACACGTAGGCACGAGCACGAGTCGTGTCGTGCCCTGTGTCACGTGCACGAGGCCGTGTCCTCGCTGCACGAGGCTGCCTGTGCTGTTTTTTTGATACTCGGTATAATTCGTGTTTTGGATACGTCATGTCCACTTTTGTGGACACAACACGACCTATGGTGTACCCTTACACATACACGACACTACCTTGACCTTTAATTTGATGTATTAATGTAATTCGAATAACGGTTTAGGTATGTATGTGATTCTCTGATACTGTGTTCAGAGAACTGTTTCAGAGTTTAAAGAAAGTGTAATTAAATATAATTTGATAATGTGTTAATTGTATTGAAGCCTAATAATAATGTTTACACATATGGAAATCAATGGGATTCATGTTTGTGTTGTAAATTGGGTTCGAGCACATGTTGAACACTAAATTCTGATTTTGTAAGCATACTGCTGCACCTACATCCGTTACACTCTACATTGCACACACATGTTTGACACTTGTACACTTGTATTTACTTTACATTGACACTTTGCACCTGTTGACACATCTATACTTCGTTTACACTGATGCACATTTGCATTTATCTGCACACTACACATTCACAGATATCCTAATACACTGCTCACTCACTTTGACACATTTCATTCAATCACTCATTCCACTCTTCACCCTTTACATTTCTCAGCCCACACTCGACCACCCCCTTTTCCAATTTCCTGTGATGCTTGATTTGGATTCGAGTTATAGGTTTTGACTGATATGTTATATTGGGTTTTTAATGTATTTCATACAAGGTATTTGGTATTGGATTGAGTCCGATTGATAGGGTTTTGGGAAGTTTTAGTTGGGAATGGTTTGAATAGTAAAAATAGTTTTGGAGGATTGGTAATTGAGTGGCCTCTTCACTGTAAATTTGTTCAGTCCATTTCTGGACAGTGGTGCCATGAGTTGGCTACTGTTTTAGTATCAGACATTAGCCATGCCTTGGTATCAGAACTTGAGTAATGGAGTTACAGTCCTATATTAGCTTTGGTTCAGTACCTACATAGACAGACCAAATTTCCTTTTTGTTCAGTCTTTATATTCTCTTTTATTTTGTCCCTTGAACATCAATGTTCAATCTTTGAACATCTATGTGTTCAGTTCTAAATGGGATCCCCTGCATCATATGTTCAGATCCTGGACATTCTTGGTTCAGATCTTGGACATCTATGTTCATACTTTGAACCTTTTGTGATATTCAGTCCATGGGCCATGTATCTTAGCCATCTAGGATATGTCCAGTTTCCACCTCATTCAGTTAACGTTGCATTAGTGTAGGCTCGAGTACCATTCATTTATTAATTCAATCTTCTATCATATTGCTAGCGTTTAAGTTAGGACTTGCCTTGGGTCTTTGTCCTTTTGGTGAATTGTAGACCTGTGTATATAGTACATATATATGTGATGTAAGGGATGTATACTCTCATATTATGTACAATAGAGGTAAGGTAGCTTGGGATAAGGGTTAGTGTCATTAAGTATATAAGTGATACTTATGAATTTTTGTGTTAGAGTTATAGGCTAGTTAATATAGGATTTGGTTAGCATATTTGCACACATTGATTCCTATGTACACACATTGCACACCTAAACTGTCACCCTACACTCTCTACACATTGTCTTCTTCTATATATACACAAACCTATGATTGAATACCCATGTCACACACATTCAAATCTGAACTGAGATTGATACACACTCACACATTGTTGACACCTACACACTGGAATCTGAGACACCATGACACACACACATATGCATGACTCTATCCCTCTCTATGTGTATATGTATGTATGTATGTATATTGTGGTGTAATATAGATTATGCCTATTGTCTATATAACTAGTGTGTATATAGATATGTGTGTTGCCAATATATGTCAATATGGTTCATGGCCTATGTAGTATAGCCTATGGGTATCCTATGTGCAAGTTTGTGTATATGGAGTGTGTACACATGAGTTTAATGTGTTGTTAGGCTAGTGTGACTTGAGAATTATGTGTGCTTGCTAGGATAGTCTTGGTTAGGCCTAGTAAGACTTGTTGGGTTAAGTTTGACCTAGACAGTTGACCAGGTTTGACTTAGAGTTGACTTTGACCTAGATTGATCTAGAAATCATGTAGATTGTATCGTAAACTTCATTTACCTTATTTTAAACACATTATAATCTGTACTGCTCTATTTAGGACATTGTGACTCTGGTGTAGACATCTAATATTATACTACTCTTTTCAGAGTATCAGGCGAGTACATTCTCTGACAGTTCTCTCAATTACTTGTCAATTACTGTACTTCAGATCTAGTTAGCTGTATGTGATTCTCTGTTACAATACGTATGGATATTTCTAGATTCATGTATGCGACACACATAC
Source organism: Iris pallida (assembly GCA_029216955.1). NCBI lineage: Eukaryota > Viridiplantae > Streptophyta > Magnoliopsida > Asparagales > Iridaceae > Iris > Iris pallida. The sequence continues at coordinate 25,622,421 of JANAVB010022597.1, forward strand.
CATATTATTTGGCCTCTATTACTGGAATCATTGCTGGTATCATCATGTTTGGCTGGACTCATCTCAATTCTCGTGTCGTATTCTGGATTCACTTGTACTTGTTGGGAGGGGAAATACTTGAGTAAGACATGTAGACATACCCCAATTCTCGAATCATCTCACATGCTGGAATCAAACTGGAATGATAGCCATCTCACACCCGGCCAAGTGTGTGATGTGCCGGATTACCTATAGCCGTTTACATGTCTATCTCGATATTTTAAAACACACTGTTAGAATATAGTCTGGTCTCACCCTGGAATCTTTGATCACTGACTAGAATCATCTTATACTGGACTCATCTTGTACTGGAATCACCTGGTATCAGATTCATGTTGTCTGGACTTACTTGGTTTTATACTTGTTTATATTTATTGTCTGGACTTATATCATGTTACTCTAGTTCAGCTAGTTTCTATTTACAGTCATCATTGCCATGATCCTTCTCTTGTTTAGTTACTATACTTTCCTTGTATCTCAACTGTTCTCTATATTATCACCAAAATAAAAACTATCATATTCATCAATACAACTGTCTATAACTGCTTTATAGTTCTCTGTCATTTACTTGGATTTTCTAGATGAGATGTGCTCGTTCATGTCCTGACTGGACCTGTTGAAAATTTTACAGATGATTGTCCTGAGGACACTTGCCCTACTTACTATGGACCAGGAGATGGTTTAGCTACCTTTGGCCTCGACACTCAGAGTGATCGGGAGACTAGCTAGTAGACTTGGTTTAGTTTTCATGTTTTAGAACTTGAATTATAAATAAGTTGAGATATGTTTTGTTTTGAGATTGTTTTGAGATTATTATTATTTAGTAGTTGGTTTGTTGTTATTATTTTGTCTTAGCTTTAAATTTCTGTGTTATCATATCGTGCTTAGACTGTGATTGAGGTTCTATTATATCTATACTTGTCCTCCATTCGAAGTTGAGACTTGACAAGTACATTATATAATTGTGTGAGTTGTTGATTAGATAGTAACCTAGAACAGCGTTCTACCGCCGATACTGCGGCATATGTCACCCTCATTTCTAATATTTCTCGTATTTCGTATTTATACTCGTATCTGGATTTTGGCATGTATTTTTATTTTTTCTCAACTTGTGGAATTTTGGTATTTCTTGTATTTTGGATTTTGACATGGCTCGGTTTTAATTGGGATGGTTTGGTTTGGTTTGGTTTATTATGTATTGGAACACCTTAGCCTATGCTCCACCCTCAACACACCACATCCCACCCTCTTTAAAACTCCACCAACCTTTTCTCTCTCCTCATAAACCTCCATTAATTTCTTCTTCTCCTTCCTCTACACAACACTCTTCTCCTTCCTCTCCACAACACCCACCCATAGGCAAGTGCACCTTGCCACCACATGAGAACCCTCTTTTATTTGTCCATTTGCTAGATTAGGACTTGGTGATCAACATTAGAACTTGGTATTTTGTGATTTGGAGTCCCCATGGTTCTAGATCTAAGTTTTCCTTATTTTCGGTTTTGCATGGTTTTGATCTACTTAAGTTGGATTTTTATGGGTTTTGATGTTTCCTTGTGGAAGAGAGTTCAATTCCACCCTGGTTGGAACTTTGGAAATCTAGATTTGGAGTTCGGATGGCCAAGTTGTGATGCCTTGAAGTTTTGGAGCCATTGGAGCTTCTTCTCAGCCATGGAGAAGAAGACCCAGACCCTGCGTGCGTGTTTTTATGCGTACGCAGCTCTCTGCTTGCGTGCTTTTGCACGTACGCAGCTCTCTGACGTGCGTGACTTTTCGCATACGCTGCTCTCTCGCGTGCGTGATTTTTCACGTACGCAGCTCTCTTGCGTGCGTGACTTTTCGCGTACGCTGCTCTCTGGTGTGCGTGACTTTTCACGTACGCAGCTCTCTTGCGTGCGTGACTTTTTGCGTACGCTGCTCTCTGGCGTGCGTGACTTTTCACGTACGCAGCTCTCTTGCGTGCGTGACTTTTTTCGCTCCTGCGTGCGTGACTTTTCGCGTACGCCGCTCTCCTGTGTGCGTGACTTTTCACGTACGCAGCTCTCCTGCGTGCATGACTTTTCGCGTACGCCGCTCTCCTGTGTGCGTGACTTTTTACGTACGCAGCTCTCCTGCGTGCGTGACTTTTCGCGTACGCCGCTCTCCTGTGTGCGTGACTTTTTACGTATGCAGCTCTCTTACGTGCGTGACTTTTCCTCTCCTGCGTGCGTGACTTTTTACGCATGCAGCTCTCCTGCGTGCGTGACTTTTCACGTATGCAGCTCTCTTGCGTGCGTGACTTTTCACGTATGTAGCTCTCCTGCGTGCGTGTCTTGTGCGTATGCTGCTCCCCGGACCCCTTGCTTAACCCATTGGCTCTTGGAGTTTTGGTCTTATTTCTTTAAGCTTGGCTTTTCTATAGTCCTGTAATATTGATATTTTATTAGATATTTTACGCCCATTTTATATCCTTACGCCTTTTGTCATGAACTTGATTTTACTTAATATATTTGGAATGACTATTGTACGTGGCATGGTATGACAAGGAACTAGCATAACACGACAGTGACCCGTAGCGGTGCACTCCTGACATGACCAACCTGACATAATAGTGGCCCGTCGTGGCGCACTCCCGACAAGTACCCTGACATGATTTATCTTGATAACTTAACTTGACCTGCCTTGACACCGTGGGTCGTTCTTTCTTGCTTGCTTGTTAAATCCACTTGTCCTGTCTTACATCGTGTCTAGGATGGGACTCCTGAGTACCACGGTCAGGAGTTCCTACTAAAATGGATTAAGGTTAATAACTAGAATAACACAGTAGTCATGAAGAGATTGACACAGCTACAGGCAATCCCGTTACCTGGGCGCTCTTGGGATCTGTAGCCTGCCGTCGAGCAGGGCACATTTCCAGCACACCGTCGCGTGTTGCACCCTCTAAGTCACCTAAGGGTACATTTGTCTTCTGGGCGATGTACCCACCTGAATTCAACCCCTAATTTTCGACCTGGGTAACCTGGATGGTCTGCAGGGCTTGTGGCTGTGGAACAATCTCACTGCATCTTGTTAGTAATTAGGCATGTGATAACCCTAGTTAGTTAAAGTAGTAAGCCGTAGTATCTGCTTGGCCGTGATTGATTGAATGAGGTATAAATGGTGGGAAATCAAGTTCTGTTCAGATGAAGGGTTACAACCCCGGTCCTTGTTTGGTTTACGGGTTGTAACCTGGCTATCGGAATAGTCCCATGGTTATCTCATCGTATATTATCCTGACATGTTTTCGTAAATTCTAGTTTTAATATTAGATTTTTTGTGCTGATTGCTGGCTTTTGTTCTTATTTTGTGGCCCCCTTGTGGCGCTTGCTCTTTCTGGGGTTGACCCAGCTGGTTTTGTGTGGCCAGATTTCGGAGCAGCTCCCGAGGATCTACCAAGCTTCCAGTCCAATGGTGGCGACTAGAAGGAACCCGGGCTACGAGTGGGTTTTCTATTTTGTTTCGCTCACTCTATTGTAAAATTATTCTTTTGAGGCGTTTAGCCGACGAGCACCTGTTAGCTCGATGCACTTTACTTACTGTCTGCCTACGGGCTGTAAACATGATTAACAAATCCTAGGGTTGATCATGTATGACTTAACTCTTGCTAGTCCTCGCATTTTGTACGACTAGCTTGATGATCAGCTGAATATGTAATATTTGGGACGCCTTATTATTGTATATTTAATGATCATACGTCTTGCGACCTTACTTACTTGCTTGTGATTGAGACATTAGGCTTGTTCATGACCATAAGAGACTGTTGGCTTGTAGTAAACCCTCATATTTCTAGACAGCCGTGACCGTATATCGTGGTGGTTTTCCATTCCAATATACGTAGCTGGCTATGTCTGCCCCCGCTCTCCAGTATTCTGGTTCTGGGGCGTGACATGGTTTAAGTGGTGGCCCATACAGGTCTTGTCAATCAAGAAATGTGAGGGTTTACCGAATAGATGTCTCAATCAGTATTCGCCCTTGATCTCCGCCCGTATTTTCAATCCCTGAAATTCTTGCCCTGATTACATGCTTGTATCGTTGATCTGTCCTGGTCCTTCCTTATTGTTTTCCTTTGTCGTCTTCCTCAGCGGTACTGTACCTGACCCTGTCGATCAGCAAGGAGGAGCACCTCCCGTGGACCAGCAGCAACCTGGAGATCAAGCCCAGCATTCCGGAGTCGCCTCCAGAGTGATACCTACTGGAGGAGAGTCACCAGTTCGGCCCGTCCAGCCCGCAGAGCCAGATGATGGTACCTTAGTGGGCCTCATCAGAACCTTGATAGCTTCCCAGGATCGTCGAAGCGACGCCCTGCACCAGACAGTTCAAGATGCTTTGACCCGAGGCGGACATCCAGGGAACCAGGCGGCCAACAGCTTCAAGCGATTGAACCCTCCTTTCTTCGACGACACCGAGGATGCGATTGCCGCGGATGCATGGCTTCAGGATACCGAGGTGATTCTGGAAGCAGCTAGGACACCCGAGAATGAGAAGGTGGCGGTGGTACGCCTGCAGTTGTTGGACATGGCTCGCAGTTGGTGGGCGGCGCAAGCCATGGGATTAGTGGCACCCATTGCTTGGACAGTATTTAGAGAGAGATTCCAGACGAAGTATTTCGATGCTGTGGCTCGGTACGACCTGCAGACCAGATTTACCAACTTGAAACAAGGAGGCAGAATGGTCGACAGTTATGCATCGGAGTTTTCTAGACTCAGTAGGTTTGCCCCCACCTTGGTGGCGACCGAGTTTGATAGGGCCCAGCGGTTCCAGCAGGGACTGCATTTGGAGATCTTGTTGGCGGTTGAGCAGTTTGAGCACCAGACGTTCGATGCAGTCTTGAGAGCAGCTAGGAGGCTTGAGTACACCTCCCAGAGGATCATGGATAGGACCGGAAGTAGGAAGCGGTCCCACAGTCAGATGCACCAATCATCAGCTCCAGCCCCGACAGCTAGGGGGTTGACCATTGGAACTCCGAGGCGGGCGGCCTCAGTAACGTCGGTTCAGCATTCGACCCCGACGTACCCGCAGCAGCAGAAGCAGAAGCAGACTTCCGCAATGGGATGTTCATATTACGAGAAACCAGGCCATGTAGTGGCGGATTGTCGTAGGGCGCAAGGATTGTGCCTAGCTTGTGGAGCGACAGATCATAGGAATGGGGCTTGCCCGAATAGGGGTGGTTCATCAGCATCCAACCCTTCTAGCTCTTCGGTGAGAGGACCGGCCCCAGTACCAGTTCAACAGCAGCAGTATCAGTCTTTGAGGCCCTTGCCGCCTCAGTCTCAGGCATTCCAGCAACAGCACCCCCAGCAGTATGCACAAGCCCAAGCTCAGACCCAGAATAGGCAGAGAGGTTTCCAGCAGAGGGGACCAGCAGCCAGGGGACAAGGTCAGGCCATGATGATGGCTATGGAAGAAGAAGTTGCACCAAGTGAGGTTGTGGTAGGTACAATTCTCGTCAACTCCTCTCCTGCGTCGGTATTATTTGATTCTGGTGCATCGCAATCATTTATGTCTGTACGATTCGCGACACGGATAGGATTGGAGCCCGAGTCATTATCAGTGAGAGTAGATCGAGTGTTTTTCTCGTGTTGGATCGTAGTTAGCGGTAGGGAGTTCCCCGCTAGATTCATAGAGTTTCCTATGGCAGACTATGATGTAGTCCTAGGCATAGATTGGTTGAGGAACCAGTATGCTAGGATAGACTGCCATATTGGCTGAGTTGTCTTTAGTATCCCCGGCGAGCCAGAGTTTTTGTTTTCCAGAGGCGCAGTGGAGCCATCTTCCCCAGCATTGCGGATGGCAGTAGCAGCAGTGCAGTTACCCCGGATAGTTGAAGAGTTTCCAGATGTCTTTCCAGAGGAGCTTCCAGGGATGCCACCGGAGCGGGAGATTAAGTTCACTATAGACTTGATTCCCGGGATAGCACCAGTATCAGAGCGAGTCTACAGGATGGCGCCTTCAGAATTGGAGATTTATACAAGATGATTGAAGAACTGTAGACCAAGGGATTTATCCGTGCAAGTGGATCGCCTTGGGGAGCCCCGATGCTTCTTGTAAAAAAGAAGGATGGTACGTCCAGGCTATGTGTTGATTATCGTACCCTGAATTCGGTGACAATCAAGAACAGATACCCTCTTCCGAGGATAGATGACTTGTTTGATCAGCTCAGAGGGGCTTCAGTATTCTCGAAGATCGACTTACGGTCGGGATACCACCAGATCAGAGTCAGAGAGCAGGACATCCCGAAGACAGCATTCAGATCGAGGTATGGGCATTGGGAGTTCCTTGTTATGCCCTTTGGAGCGACCAATGTGCCGGCCGTATTTATGGACCTCATGAATCGCATTTTTATGCCTTACTTGGATCAATTTGTGATCGTATTCCTAGATGACATCCTGGTCTACAGCAAGAGTGAAGCAGAGCATGAGCAGCATCTCAGAGTCGTCCTCCAGACGCTTAGGGAGCATCAGTTGTACGCCAAGTTCAGTAAGTGCGAATTCTGGCTCGATCGCATATCATACTTGGGTCACATCATTACCCGAGGTGGAGTGGAAGTGGATCCCCAGAAGATTGTGGCTATCGAGTCATGGCCGATACCCAGCTCAGTGGCAGAGGTTCGCAGCTTCCTTGGATTGGCCGGCTACTACCGGCGGTTCGTTTCAGATTTCGCAAGGATTTCAGCGTCGATGACCCAGTTGACCCGCAAGGATGTGCCATTTGTTTGGACAGCAGAGTGTCAGAAATCATTTGAGAAGTTGAAGCAAGGTTTGATAACGGCTCCCATTCTCACCCTTCCAGATGGGACCGGAGGATTCACAGTTTATTACGACGCTTCAGGCAGTGGATTGAGGTGTGTCTTGATGCAGCATGGGAAGGTAATATCTTATGCGTCACGTCAACTACGTGATCATGAGAAGAATTACCCGACCCACGACTTGGAATTGGCGGCGGTAGTATTTGCTTTGAAATTGTGGAGACACTACTTGTATGAAGATAGAGTGGAGATCTTTACTGATCATAAGAGCCTGAAGTATGTTTTCATCCAGAAGGACCTTAATATGCGGCAGAGAAGATGGCTAGAGCTACTGGTGGACTATGATGTGGATTTGCAGTATCATTCCGGAAAGGCCAACGTTGTAGCAGATGCATTGAGCAGGAGAACCGGAGTTTATTTCCTGACGGAACAACCAGAATTATTGGCAGATCTTCAGAAGATGGGAATTGAAGTGGTTCTTCCAACCTGCGTGGCATTGATGGCTAGCCTACAGGTTCAGTCCAGCATAGTTGAGAGAATCTGGGTGGCGCAGTCAACAGATTCCAAGATCCAGCGACTCAGAGCAGAGTGTGAAGCAGGAAGAAGGCCAGAGTTATGTATCCATGAAGACGGTACACTTCAGCACGGCACTCGTCTTTGTGTACCCAGTAGAGATATCAAACAGGAAGTCATGGCAGAAGCCCACAGTTCGTAATATTCGATTCATCCGGGTGGTACGAAGATGTACCGTGATATTCGTCAGCATTTCTGGTGGAATGGCATGAAGAGGGAGATAGCCCGGTTTGTCTCTCGGTGTTTGGTTTGCCAACAGGTTAAAGCTGAACATCAGAGGCCCGCTGGACTTCTTCAACCCTTACCGATCCCAGAATAGAAATGGGAACATATAACCATGGATTTCGTGACCGGATTGCCCAGATCTCCGGCCGGCAGAGATGCTATTTAGGTAATTGTGGACAGGCTTACCAAGGTGGCACACTTTCTCCCATTCAGAGTTGGACAGTCGACGGCGCAGTTAGCAGAGATGTATCTCAGACAGATTGTCAGGCTTCACGGTGTGCCAGTCAGCATCACCTCGGACAGGGATTCAAGATTCACGTCACACTTTTGGCGCAGCTTGCAGAAGAGTTTGGGGACTCGCCTTCAATTCAGCTCAGCTTATCACCCGCAGACGGATGGTCAATCAGAGCGCACAATCCAGACCCTTTAAGATATGTTGAGATCCTGTACCCTTGACTTCGGTGGTTTATGGGAGAATCATCTGCACCTGGTAGAATTCTCGTACAACAACAGTTATCAGGCCAGTATCCAGATGGCACCCTTCGAGGCTCTTTATGGCAGGAAGTGCAGATCCCCGCTAGCATGGGACGATGTCGGAGAGAGGCAGATGCTCGGACCCGAATTGATTTCCCAGACGATTGAAGTGGTCAGGAAGGTCAGAGATCACCTCCGAGTTGCCCAGGACCGCCAGCGCCATTGGGCCGATGCTCATCGGCATCCCTTAGAATTTGCTGTCGGCGACCATGTATTCCTTAGGATCTCGCCTAACCGTAGCGTCATTCGCTTCGGCGTGCGGGGAAAGCTTAGTCCTAGGTATATAGGGCCGTTCGATATTCTAGAGAGAGTAGGAGATGTATCCTATCGTCTCGCTCTTCTGCCGTCGCTAAGTGAGGTACATGATGTATTCCATGTGTCCCAATTACGACGGTATATTCCGGACCCGAGCCACATCCTAGACCATTCGGAATTGGTTGTTGGTACCAACCTTTCGTATGAAAAGATGCCCGTGTCTATATTGGACCGGAGGGAGAAGATACTCAAGAACAAGACTATTAAATTAGTTCGTGTTGCTTGGGGTCATCACTCTCTAGGTGAGTCAACGTGGGAGCGTGAGGACGACATCCGATCACGATATCCCTACCTGTTTGACTCGTGAGGTATAATGTCTTTCTTATGCCTTACATTTCTCCTTCCTTGCTTGCATTGTATGATTGTATGATTGAACTGCTTAGTGTAGCTTGCCTGTGCTTAATGTAGCTTGTCGTGATAATCTCTAGCTCCTTGATTAAATTTCAAGGACGGAATTCTTTTAAGGTGGGTAGAGTTGTCACCCTCATTTCTCGTATTTCCCGTATTTTGTATTTATACTCGTATCTGGATTTTGGCATGTATTTTTATTTTTTCTCAACTTGTGGAATTTTGGTATTTCTCGTATTTTAGATTTTGACATGGCTCGATTTTAATTGGGATGGTTTGGTTTGGTTTGGTTTATTATGTATTGGAACACCTTAGCCTATGCTTCACCCTCAACACACCACATCCTACCCTCTTTAAAACTCCACCAACCTTTTTTCTCTCCTCATAAACCTCCATTAATTTCTTCTTCTCCTTCCTCTACACAACACTCTTCTCCTTCCTCTCCACAACACCCACCCATAGGCAAGTGCACCTTGCCACCACATGAGAACCCTCTTTTATTTGTCCATTTGCTAGATTAGGACTTGGTGATCAACATTAGAACTTGGTATTTTGTGATTTGGAGTCCCCATGGTTCTAGATCTAAGTTTTCCTTATTTTCGGTTTTGCATGGTTTTGATCTACTTAAGTTGGATTTTTATGGGTTTTGATGTTTCCTTGTGGAAGAGAGTTCAATTCCACCCTGGTTGGAACTTTGGAAATCTGGATTTGGAGTTCGGATGGCCAAGTTGTGATGCCTTGAAGTTTTGGAGCCAATGGAGCTTCTTCTCAGCCATGGAGAAGAAGACCCAGACCCTGCGTGCGTGTTTTTACGCGTACGCAGCTCTCTGCTTACGTGCTTTTGCACGTACGCAGCTCTCTGGCGTGCGTGACTTTTCACGTACGCAGCTCTCTTGCGTGCATGACTTTTCGCGTACGCTGCTCTCTGGCGTGTATGACTTTTCACGTACGCAGCTCTCTTGCGTGCGTGACTTTTTGTGTACGCTACTCTCTGGCGTGCGTGACTTTTCACGTACACAGCTCTCTTGCGTGCGTGACTTTTTTCTCTCCTGCGTGCGTGACTTTTCGCGTACGCCGCTCTCCTGTGTGCGTGACTTTTCACGTACGCAGCTCTCCTGCGTGCGTGACTTTTTGCGTACGCCGCTCTCCTGTGTGCGTGACTTTTCACGTACGCAGCTCTCCTACGTGCGTGACTTTTCGCGTACGCCGCTCTCCTGTGTGCGTGACTTTTCACGTATGCAGCTCTCCTGCGTGCGTGACTTTTCACGTATGCAGCTCTCTTGCGTGCGTGACTTTTCCTCTCCTGCGTGCGTGACTTTTCACGCATGCAGCTCTACTGCGTGCGTGACTTTTCACGTATGCAGCTCTCCTGCGTGCGTGACTTTTCACGTATGCAGCTCTCCTGCGTGTGTGTCTTGTGCGTATGCTGCTCCCCGGACCCCTTGCTTAACCCATTGGCTCTTGGAGTTTTGGTCTTATTTCTTTAAGCTTGGCTTTTCTATAGTCCTGTAATATTGATATTTTATTAGATATTTTACGCCCATTACGCCTTTTGTCATGAACTTGATTTTACTTAATATGTTTGGAATGACTATTGTACGTGGCATGGTATGACAAGGAACTAGCATAACACGACAGTGACCCGTAGCGGTGCACTCCTGACTTGACCAACCTGACATAATAGTGGCCCGTCGTGGCGCACTCCCGACAAGTACCCTGACATGATTTATCTTGATAACTTAACTTGACCTGCCTTGACACCGTGGGTGGTTCTTTCTTGCTTGCTTGTTAAATCCACTTGTCCTGTCTTGCATCGTGTCTAGGATGGGACTCCTGAGTACCACGGTCAGGAGTTCCTACTAAAATGGATTAAGGTTAATAACTAGAATAACACAGTAGTCATGAAGAGATTGACACAGCTACAGGCAATCCCGTTACCTGGGCGCTCTTGGGATCTGTAGCCTGCCGTCGAGTAGGGCAAATTTCCAGCACACCGTCGCGTGTTGCACCCTCTAAGTCACCTAAGGGTACATTTGTCTTCTGGGCGATGTACCCACCTGAATTCAACCCCTAATTTTCGACCTGGGTAACCTGGATGGTCTGCAGGGCTTGTGGCTGTGGAACAATCTCACTGCATCTTGTTAGTAATTAGGCATGTGATAACCCTAGTTAGTTAAAGTAGTAAGCCGTAGTATCTGCTTGGCCGTGATTGATTGGATGAGGTATAACCAGTTTAGCCAGGTCTTGATCCAGTACAAGATTGCTCCCTGTCTTGATTTCTTGCATTATTATCTTGCCGATAAATGGTAGGAAACCAAGTTCTGTTCAGATGAAGGGTTACAACCCCGGTCCTTGTTTGGTTTACGGGTTGTAACCTGGCTATCGAAATAGTCCCATGGTTATCTCGTCGTATATCATCCTGACATGTTTTCGTAAATTCTAGTTTTAATATTAGATTTTTTGTGCTGATTGCTGGCTTTTGTTCTTATTTTGTGGCCCCCTTGTGGCACTTGCTCTTTCTGGGGTTGACCCAGCTGGTTTTGTGTAGCCAGATTTCGGAGCAGCTCCCGAGGATCTACCAAGCTTCCAGTCCAATGGTGGCGACTAGAAGGAACCCGGGCTACGAGTGGATTTTCTATTTTGTTTCGCTCACTCTATTGTAAAATTATTCTTTTGAGGCGTTTAGCCGACGAGCACCTGTTAGCTCGATGCACTTTACTTACTGTCTGCCTACGGGCTGTAAACATGATTAACAAATCCTAGGGTTGATCATGTATGACTTAACTCTTGCTAGTCCTCGCATTTTGTACGACTAGCTTGATGATCAGCTGAATATGTAATATTTGGGACGCCTTATTATTGTATATTTAATGATCATACGTCTTGCGACCTTACTTACTTGCTTGTGATTGAGACATTAGGCTTGTTCATGACCATAAGAGACTGTTGGCTTGTAGTAAACCCTCATATTTCTAGACAGCCGTGACCGTATATCGTGGTGGTTTTCCATTCCAAAATACGTAGCTGGCTATGTCTACCCCCGCTCTCCAGTATTCTGGTTCTGGGGCATGACAGCATAGGCTGGGCGCTGTTACGTACTCGTACCCTCTCAGTGGGTGCGGGTCATGACAACACATCCACGTGGTACAACTGTGTCAAGGTGTATGCGATACACTACAGAAGGTAGTCCCTTATCTCTAGGTTCATATGCAATCAAAGGATTACAACAAAGTAAACTAATAATCACCGAGCAGGTAGTAAATCAGGAACTTTCAGAACCAAAAATAATGAACAGCGATATGTAATAAATAAATGCAGACTGAATATAAGCATTTTAATGGCAAGGTATCTTGTCTGGTGTGTCACCTGGTGTGGTGCGATGATCCGGCAAGTCCTGATTGTCAAATAGCCGAGGATAGACAGACATGGTCCGAATTTGTGAGAAATAGAACGCGTTATTAGACATGATCAAGGATGATAGCAAATAAGAGAATTATAACCATATATATATAAATATAATATATAATTTTTTATATTATATATATATATATATATATATATATATATATATATATATATATATATTTGAAAACTGTATTTGAAAACTATATATATTAAGAAAATATTCATAATATTTGAAAACTGTATTTTAATAATTTTTGGATAATACTTTGATAATTTTTGGAATCGTTCCTAGTTTGAAATATTCTTAAGTTTGCCAAGATAGGAACTAAAAACTATATTTTATTAATAACCTAAATATCTGGAAATTCGAGTAAATCATTTGAGGTTTTAAAAAATAAAATAATAATTGTCTTTTCAGACTACAATTTTTGATCAAAATAGCCAACGTTTTAACCAAGTAAAAGTAATTAATTCCTTAAAATATTTCTAACCCAAATGTGTAGCTCAATATATTTTTGACAAAGTTAATAGGTATATTTTGTTTAATAAATTAATATGACAGAAGCAATAATTGATACTAGTAATAATAATAAAATATAATAGTTTCCTTAAAACATAGAAATAACTATACTGAATGTACTCATCTCTCTATTTCACTTAATAGTTGCAAGAAAAAATCACAAATATTAAATGAGATGGAGAAGCAGAGGAAAGAGAGAGAGAGAGAGCAATTGAGAAAAGGGAAGGAAAGAGGGGAAGTGTGCGGGGGAAGAGGAGGGGGTCTAACAGAGGACTCACTAGAGTCGGGGTTTGCGACCTGGGCGCGCGCCTGCGATGGTGCATCTGCACGGTGGAGGTAGGCCAGCGCTGCTCGTGGCGGACGCCGGCTGGGGCGCAGCGACTGATCGGCCGCGAAGGAGGAACAGGGCAGCTCTGGCTGCCCCGGCGGCACGGGCTACTGGCGACGGTGGTGCTGCATCGGAAGGGATGAAGGAGACGGATCTGGGCGGGAGCCAGAGGGGACCCGATGGATGAGGGGAGACGTCGCTGGCAGCGTCTGATCATCGTCCACGCGGCGTGGGGCAGCGTGCCGGTAGTCGCGAGGTGTTGGGTGGAGGAGCGCCGACGATGCGAGGCCGAGCGTACGAATCTGGAGGAGGGTTGTCTCGGGAGGACGGCGGCTGTCTCGCGGAGGCGACGGCTAGAGACGTATGGGTTAGAGTTAGGGTTAGGGTTTACTTTTCTTTGTTGGTTGATGGTGGTGGTGGTGCTATGATTTTTGGCCGGGGACGACGGTGGTGTGTTGCCGGAGTATGGCAGAGGACGGGGGCTGTTTGACACAGCAGAGGAGTAGGGTTCTCCGACTATGGTTGGTTGGCGGGTCGATGAACGGGGAATATTGTAATGCAGGGGTTTGTGGAAATTTTGGTCGCAAGAGCTGGGAACAGCGTCGATACGGAATTTAGGATTAGGTTTCATTGTAATTGTAATAAAAGAATTATAGTGGCGGGGAAGGGGCACGGACGCGATGCACACACCTTGGTTGTGGTGGAGGAATTTGGATGGTGAAGTTATGGAGAGAAGAAAACAAGGGGCCTCTCCTTATATAGGAGGTGGAAGATCCTAATTGGATAGGACTGGGATTTGTTTAAAATTCCCAATAGATAAATTCCATATTAATTTTAAAACACTTTAATTTAAATCAATAATATCTTTCCGAAATATATACACATTGAATAATTTTAATTAATTCAAAAAATATTTAAAATTATTTGATAAAATCATATACCAATTTAATTCATAATAAACTAGTTTAGATTTATCTTGCAAAAATAATAAAATAAATAATTTTGAAAATTTAAAATTAAAATATATACATGCATTAGAATTCATGTACTTGCTTAGAAATATTTTTAAGATCATCGCTTTCTAAATTACTACAAAAATAACAATAAAATAACATTTTGGAAAATCTCGATGCAACGCCTTGTACAACTTTAATCAATTAAAATATTTATCGCATACTTGTTTGAAAATCATACTTCTTCTATTTAAACAAAATCTCTAATAAAATAATATTTTTTAAAATATGTACCTCGCACTTATTCACACTTGACGAGGAATTACGATACGCAAACTCGCATGCGATGTACAATACGACAAATGCGAACTTGTGTGCGACGTACAAATCCGAAGTACAAAATCAATACCAAATTATTTATAAAAAATCGTATTAGAAATTTAGGGGGTTTACATCTTAAAAGAATTTCGTCCTCGAAATTTAGGAGTTATTAGGGTAGGTAGGATACAAGAGTTTATCGATAAAGAAGTATGACACATCATTTGGGCAAGGCAAGGAAATGATGTTTAACACAAGTATGCAATTAAAAAGTCATCACGGATATGGAATGGAATGGAATGAGGGTTTCCAGTTAACACAATGAAATACGATAGAATTAAGGTTTATAGTTAGTCATGATAAGTCATAAAATAACTAAATGAGGAATTGACTAGATTAAGGGCAAGCAATTGAGAGAATATAGCCGTTTAGGTTTAGAGTTGAATCATTCCAAGTTCCAATAAGGTCGCAAAAATGAATCTAGGGTCGAGGAAAGAGGGCGAGTAATTCAAGACGGAGATAAGACACATTGGTAGGTCAGTGGCCAACTATCTCTGTGTAGATACAAACTTCATGGTCATAGGAGAATAGTTTGGCATAACTATCAAGTAAAAGCTTTGTCTAGAATAGGTAAAAGGCGAAAGCCAATAAGAGTTTAAGGAATATGTTTTGTATACCAATATTGTAGGACCGAATGTAGGAACGAGTTGTAAAGAACAATACTGTAGAGGGGGGTGAATAGAGTAGGCAGCGAAAATTAACTATTTAAAAAAAATGTTAGTAACAAGATCACAGATAATATATCACAGATATGCAAATAAAAAGTAGAGAGTAGAGAGCAAACGCAAACACAAGGATGTATACTGGTTTCCCTCTTGTGAGGACTAGTCCAGTCGGAAGAACTCTAGCTTCCAGTTGAATCCACTATGGAAAATCACCACAAGTTTTCATCCGAAGTTCTTGCAACTTCTACAACGCGAGCTTTGACTTGAAGTACTCGACCAACTTCAATTATGAAGTGTGTACCTTCAATCAAGCCTCTGATTACAACCACTCTGAAACTTCTAGACTGTACCGCACTGGCAAATCAACTAGAGGATTGTAACTGGCTTGGAATTTGAAAATTAAAGCTCAGAATACTTTGGAAGAAGTAGTAGGCTTATAGAGAAGAGATATGAAAGTGAATGAGTGTGTTGAAATGATCGAAATCCTTATCTATTTATAGTTTTTCCAATGGCAGAATTCTGACAGAATTCGGGCAGAATTCGGGCAGAACTCTATGAGAAAATCTCGTTAGGATCCGTAACTGCAGGGAGACCAAGTTCAAAAAGCAACGTTCACTAACCGAACTCTGGCCGAACTCTGGCCGAATTCGGGCAGAACTCTGGCCGAGTTCTATTTGAGTTCTGTCAGGATTTTGCAAATCAGTTTTTGGGCTTTTTGAAAAGTCAAACAGTTAGAAAGTAGTTTGGGCTTTTGTAAGTGGGCTTGTTTTCAAAATGAAAGGGTATTTTGAAAACGTTTCTTGGGTAGCCTATTTGCCAGTACGATGCAGTGTACATCGTATTCCTAGACTCAATAAATATGAAAAATTACATTAATAAAATAGGAAAACCAAGAGCCCTTTGATGACGCCTTTCTTCAAATATTTGAGCAGACTTGAAGACGCCTTTTTCACTCGACGGCGGTCATCCAAAGATAAACAGATCTAGAAATCTGAATACCTGTCGGGGGCTTCGTCCCCGAACCCCTGACGGAGGGCGCTGCCCCCTCGACCCCTGTCCGCTGACCGGGCAGCGGAACCCCCGATGCGAGGCCCCGGGTAGGTCGTTAGGTGGTTCAGAGAAATCTTCTTGTATAACGCCGTCTTTGGCTCATTGCATATGTCCTGGTTTGACAAAGCTTGATCATGCTTACTGCATGTCTATAAGAACATGTTAGACGAAATAAAACAATATGATACAAGCATAGCAATATGATATAGAATATTTGGGACAATGCTAATATTAGGATAATGCTAAGTTTAAGTAGAAACAAGATAATAATTACATGAATATTAGTGGCATCATTATGTTAAACTTAATTGATTAGCCATATTCAAAAACATGATATAATCATTGGGCTAACAAATATGTGTTTCAATGACGATGGAAAATTTTCAAGTAGGATTGTCAAGGCAGTCGTGGATGGGACTCTATGGGCAAGTTTGACTATGTCTCCATACGCGTAGAATAATATATGAAAAGCGAACCAAAGTACAATAGGTTGATCAGACCATCATGCACCGATTCTGATTAGACATTATGTTAGTGGGAGCGACCCAATAAAACATGTCATGATCAAGCTTAATAAGAAAATAAGCTTGCAAAATTTATGCTAAGTTAGCATTAAAAATAGTCAAAGTATAAGTAAGGGACCGTGATAAAGGGAATTAATTAGTCTAAGGTTCTTTAAAAATCTAGTTTTGCCTAAAGTTTGGGCCTATACAGTCGTCCCAATGTTTCCTTATATATGGCTCAGTTAACTAGACAAGTTAAGGTTCTCTAAATTTATAGTATAAATGTACTTATCTATATGGTTTACAAGGACAAGGTTTTGTTGGGTCATAAGGATTCTACCCAATTTACAAGAGTTAAACTGGTAGTGTGAGGTGCAATGGGTCAAGCAATCAAGGTAAAGCATAGGGTCAAGCATGTAAGGAATTTAGTAGAACACAATGAGAAAGTATATTGGTCGAAAGATTTGAGTCAGTGCTGGACCCCTATTTAAAGGTAGAAGTATTTTGGTATCATGGTAGAGGTTATAGTTTAGTATTTTTGACCAGGAAGTCATATCAAGAAAATAAAGTACCAGGAGACGGGTTTTAGTGGGACATAATATGTCTACATGAAGGTGGGCTTGTCTAGGTTTTACATATGGAATTTGTTGGATGGAAAAATCTAGTGTTGTGCTCTAAATATCCAAGTCACGGTAAAGGACACAAAAGAATTTAAAATTGAAAGTGGGAGTTCATGAGATAATGATTAACGTATAAAATAAATGTCCAAGTTAAGGCATGAAATAAAGATAATTTAGATTCTAGTAGATCAGGGTAAAATAAGTTATGAATACAGTTTCTAGAGATTGGATAGCCACTTGATGGGGTATGGTCAAGGAATAATCCAATTATTTCTCAAGTTTCAAATGGTTAGAAAGTCACGATAAAATCTAGTTTTTGAGGAAATATCGAGTGAGTCAAGATTGAAATATAACCACATGATCTTGGAGATGACTAACAACACTTGCGTATACACTACTATCATGGTCATGGGGGATATGGCAACTAAAGTGGAATCCTTCTAACGCATTAGGGTTATCTTGGTGGCCAACCATTTAAATTTAAAACTCAAGTTTCCTTCAAAAGTTTCTAATTAATTTTTCCAAAATGAACAACCATATTTGTATTCACTCCAAGCCGTTTAATTTAATCATGATTAAAAGTCTAATCCCTTCCATAAATCTCCAAGTGAACTTTCATCATGTTACTACTAACTTTTTCAAAATTTAATATTTTTACTCCAACTTTGAAACTCAAGAGTTCATTAATCATGAATCTATAAAATTTTAATATTTCTTCATAACTTTAAACTCCAAAATTTTTCAAATAATCCTCAAGATAAATCTTTAGCATATCACGAGCAATCTAAAATTTACGCTCAATATTCTAACGCACTCATCTAAGTCATTCAAACATAATCACAACTTTTAAATGGTAAATTCCTTTAATCAATAAAAATAACTTTTCATCACACCATTAGTAACTTTTTCCAAAAATTGTAATATTAGCAATCTAACTTTAAACTCAATATTCAAATGATCTTATCAGTCATCAAATCAAAAAAAATATTTCAAAATTTATAATCAATCCCGAATAAACCTTTATTGTGTCACAATCAAATCTATATATATTTCTTCTTCTATCATTAATCCAAATCTTAAACTCCAAAGTTAAATAGGAGTTTAGCAAATCGTAATTCATACAAGAGTTTAAAGTAGATCCTCAATTTGATTATATATCCTTCAAAAATATTTTTAACCAAAATTCTTAATAACCTTACTCCAAACTTAAAATTCAAAATTTTACGAACTTATTAATTGTGAGCCATACAACCCAATTTAAAACCAAGCTTTATCAACTGCCCTCATAAATCTTGCAGCAGCATTTAAATTTAAACAATTCTTTTCAACTAACTTTATATCTCTTCAAGGATGTATAGCTATAACCAAATGAATCATAAATATTTTTTAAAGACCTTCAAAAAATCAAAACTCGAAAATCAAATAAATTTCCTTCCTCAATTGTATATAGATCCCATCATCCTTTTGTAGATCCAAATAAAGTTCTAACAATCCTTCGAAGTTATTTAATGTTGCTACTACCCAACTTGGAATTAACTAACCCTTAAGTTCATACTTCTAGAAAAATATGGTTCCTCTTATCCTTATATCTTTATAACTCATATAGGATCTCAATGCATACTAGTTGTCAATGTAATCCTACTAGCCATGGGGTTGACTTGTGAGCATATAATAGTGTAGTCATTTTCCTAACTGTCACTAAGCACGAAAGATAAGAATTAACGGTAGAAAGAGTTCAAGCAGGATGCAAATCAAGGATGGTAACGAGAGTTCAAAACTTGAAACAAGGAAGGAGGTCAAGCTTGTGGATTAGATTCCTAGACTCTAATCCTATATTGTAGGCTCACATCGTACAGTTTTGTAACCGACGTGACAACTCGACCTGCATGGGCCACCACAAAAACATGTAACGCTCCAGTCCCAAAATACTTAGGACCAAGTACGTATCCATGCCAGCTGTATACATACGAAGTACGCTCCAATGTATGGAAACCTTGTATGTATACATAAGCTGTAAAATACAGTAATCCAAGACTAAATCTCATCCACAATGAAAAGAATAATAATATAAAATCAACTTGAATAATTATGGTTCAATCGTTGGGCGGAGATAAATCCACTACCAACAAATTTTAATAGGAAAGAATATACAAGGATAGTAATTTTTAGAGCGAAGGGGATGACGATCCAAGAGCAACATCTCGAAGAATAGAGCGCAAGTCATGGCCTTAGCTAGAGCACCTGCAGAAATCACAAGACATATCTGGAGAGATAACCAGGTCCTCAGAGGGACGTAACAAGATACATAAAGAACATGCCACATAACTGAATATATATACTATGTCATAAATCACAAGTAAAGTAAATAGTCCCAATCGTAACAAGATCCAATACCTTATCATCGAAACAGTGGACTACCCCTGCAACCAAACAAGGACAAGGAGTAGTACACTATACCACGATGCGATATTGTCCCAAGCTACTAATGGGACGGGGTGATATGACATTGACGAGGGTTACCTGACCATTCTAATGTGTTTATTCAGTAAGAACAAACCTTCAACGCATGGGCACTATGGCTTAGGTGCAGGAACTCGGGTATGGTCCCATCAGGATACCGGGGACCCCAAAGCATAATATTTCTCGAACGTCAGAGGCCAGCAGAAAATCAGGTATCAGGATCCAGGACCGTATCTTCAGCGGAGATAACCGACAATAATAGGAAAGTGCATACGTGGCCCATACGTTAAAGAACTATTCTTCCCATCCAATGTCTAACAGAGTCACATTCAGGACTCATATACCTCTACTGACTGCTAAGTCTCCTAACATGCCTCTATTAGCAGTTAGCCCTAACGCATGCACATGGGGGATTAGCCCACACGCAAGAATCTCTACATGCTACTCATCTCACACATCCTCGTAGTACAACTGTGTCAAGGTGTATGCAATACACTACAAAAGGTAGTCCCTTAACTCTAGGTTCATATGCAATCAAAGGATAATAACAAAGTAAACTAATAATCACTGAGCAGGTAGTAAATCAGGAACTGTCAGAACCGAAAATAATAAACAGTGATATGTAATAAATAAATACAGACTGAATATAAGCAGTTTAATGGCAAGGTATCTTGCCTGGTGTGTCGCCTGGTGTGGTACGATGATCTGGCAAGTCCTGATTGTCAAATAGCCGAGTTAGACAGACATGGTCCGAATTTGTGAGAAATAGAACGCGTCATTAGCCATAATCAAGGATGGCAGCCAATAAAAGAATTATAACATATATATATATATATATATATATATATATATATATATATATATATATATATATATATATATATATATATATATATATATAAAATATTCATAATATTTGAAAACTGTATTTTAATAGTTTTTGGATAATACTTTGAAAAATTTTGGAATCGTTTCTAGTTTGAAATATTCTTAAGTTTGCCAAGATAGGAACTAAAAACTATATTTTATTAATAACCTAAATATCTAGAAATTTGAGTAAATCATTTAAGGTTTTAAAAAATAAAATAATAATTCTCTTTTCAGACTATAATTTTTTATCAAAATAGCCAACGCTTTAACCAAGTAAAAGTAATTAATTCCTTAAAATATTTTTAACCCAAAAGTGTAGCTCAATATATTTTTGACAAAGTTAATAGGTGTATTTTGTTTAATAAATTAATATGACAGAAGCAATAATTGATATTAGTAATAATAATAATAAAATATAATAGTTTCTTTAAAACATATAAATAACTATACTGAATGTACTCATCTCTCTATTTCTCTTAATAGTTGCAAGAAAAAAATCACAAATATTAAATGAGATGGAGAAGCAGAGGAAAGAGAGAGAGCAATTGAGAAAAAGGAAAGGAGGGGGTCCAACGGAGGACTCACCAGAGTCGGGGTTTGCGGCCTGGGGCGCGTGCCTGCGATGGTGCATCTGCGCGGCGGAGGGAGGCCAGGGCTGCTCATGGAGGACGCCTGCTGAGGCACGGCGACTGATCGGCCGCGGAGGAGGAACAGGGTGGCTCTGGCTGCCCCGGCGGCACGGGCTAGTGGCGACGGCGGTGCTGCATCGGAAGGGATGAAGGAGACGGATCTGGGCGGGAGCCTGATGGGACCCGACGGCTGAGGGGAGACGTCGTTGGCAGCGTCTGATCATCGTCTACGCAGCGTGGGGCAGCGTGCCGGTAGCTGCGAGGTGTTGGGAGGAGGAGCGCCGGCGACGCGAGGCCGAGCGTACGGATCTGGAGGAGGGTTGTCTCTGGAGGTTGGCGACGGTCTCGCAGAGGCGACGGCCAGAAAGGTATGGGTTAGAGTTAGGGTTAGGATTTACTTTTCTTTGATGGTTGATGGTGGTGGTGGTGCTATGATTTTTGGCCGGGGACGGCGGCGGTGTGTTACCGGAGTATGGCGGAGGACGGGGGCTGTTTGACACGACTGAGGAGTAGGGTTCTTCGACGATGGTTGGTTGTCGGGTCGATGAACGGGGAATATTGTGATGCAAGGGTTTGTGGAAATTTTGGTCGCAATGGCTGGGAACAGCGGCGATACAGAATTTAGGATTAGGTTTTGGCGTGTCGGGTTGTGTCATGCATGACACGGGATAGTGTAGATGTCCGGGGTTGTCGGACACTGAGAAAATCATTGTAATTGTAATGAAAGAATTACAGTGGTGGGGAAGGGGCACGGACACGATGCACACACCTTGGTTGTGGTGGAGGAATTTGGATGGTGAAGTTATGGAGAGAAGAAAATAAGGGGCATCTCCTTATATAGGAGGTGGAAGATCCCAATTGGATAGAGACTGGGATTTGTTTAAACTTCCCAATAGATAGATTCAATATTAATTTTAAAACACTTTAATTTAAATCAATAATATCTTTCCGAAATATATACACATTGAATAATTTTATAATTAATTCAGAAACTATTTAAAATTATTTGATAAAATCATATACCAATTTAATTCATAATAAACTAGTTTAGATTTATCTTGCAAAAATAATATAATAAATAATTTTGAAAATTAAAAATTAAAATATATACATACATTAGAATTCATGTACTTGCTTACAAATATTTTCAAGATCATCGCTTTCTAAATTACTACAAAAATAATAATAAAATAATATTTTGGAAAATCTCGATGCAACGCCTTTTACAACTTTAATCAATTAAAATATTTATCGCATACTAGTTTGAAAATCATACTTCTTCTATTTAAACAAAATCTCTAATAAAATAATATTTTTTAAAAATATGTACCTCTCACATATTCGCACTTGACGAGGAATTATGATACGCAAACTCGCATGCGATGTACAATATGACAAATGCAAACTTGTGTGCGACGTACAAATCCGAAGTACAAAATCAATACCAAATTATTTATAAAAAAATGTATTAGAAATTTAGGGGGTTTACAGTTCTGCCT
Source organism: Iris pallida (assembly GCA_029216955.1). Lineage (NCBI taxonomy): Eukaryota > Viridiplantae > Streptophyta > Magnoliopsida > Asparagales > Iridaceae > Iris > Iris pallida. Next base: position 25,645,098 of record JANAVB010022597.1, read on the forward strand.
TTGGAAAAACTATAAACTTCTAATACGATTTCTAATACAAGCATATGGCATAAAAGTGAAGCTAGCGACTCAGAAGACGAGCAATCAGATGACGCTGCAAATGTATGCTTGATAGCGTACGATCAGGTAACCACTAACCCCATGTTTGATACTTATGATGATTTTACCTTTGAGCAACTAGGAGAAGCCTTTACTGACCTCTTAGGGGATTACATAAGACTGCGTAGTAAATATCAGACCTCTAAAAAGGTACTCAAAGAGTACAAAGGTGAAATAGGAAGACTTACCGACCTACTAGCTGAGGTTAGAAGTAGTAATTGTTCTAGTAAGGAAGGTGAGCTTTCTTCTGTTAAGCTGTTATTACACAGACCCAAAGACTATCCGAAGAAAAAGACAAGACCATTACCCAATTAGAGGAAGACTGTAAACCCCTTAAATTTTACTACGATTTTTTAATAAATTTGGTATTGATATTTTTTCATCGCATTTGTACGTCGCATGTGTATTTTATTTTGATTTATTGCGTCGCGTCGAGATTTGGCAAAACATTATTTATTTATTTAAAAGGTCTATTTTATTTTGTACAAATATAAGTAGTAGTTTAGAAAACTATTATTGTATGTAATATACTTTTTGTGTCCGAGTGCCATAAAATTTATTTTATGTCCACTTTGATTTTTGAAAACTAATTATAATTATTTTATCTATTTATAAAAATATATTTCAAAATATCTAAATATTTAAAGTGATTTTCGAAATTTATTATTAATATATATTTATTATCTATGAAGGATAATCTGGAATATGTTTTATTTAAATATTTAATGGACATGGTGATTTTAAGTGGGATTTGATTTTTCTAATTTGGATTTAAATAGTTTGAAATAAAGATAAATATTATCTAGTTTTTTATTTAGATTGGAATGGTTGAATTTGTTTTAAAATGGTTTAAATTAAAAGTGATATTATCTATTTCAATTTAAATAAATCCAAATCCTTATCAACCAAGGATTCCTCAATCCTATATATAGGGGAGCTTTTTCGTTGATTTCTCCACAATCGTCTCCACAAATATTTTTACTAAAATGTTGTGCACCGTGTCTGTGCTACCTTTCCATCCACTATATTTTTTGTTACATATACAAATATCCTCTGTGTCCGACAACCCCGGACACGGCTGCCCCCTGTCTCGCAGGACACGACACCAGCCCTCTTCCCCGTCGTTCCTCCCGTCCACCACTGACCGGCCTCAACCTTCCCCGTACCCTTTCCCCCTGGCCATCGACACTACCTCGTCGTCCCTGCCGTCTCCGCCATGGCCGCCCTGTCCTTGCCGTTCTCGGCCAGAATAACAACCCGACCACCAACGTCGTCATCGCCACCCAACACCCCTCACCTTCGTTCACCTCCTCACTGCCAGCCCCATAACTGATCATCACATCATCAACACCACCACCTTCAGCATCATCCCCGCTCAAATCTCGACCGACCCACAATAATTTACCACCACCACTAACATCGTTCCAGCACCGCACCTCTTCGACCGATCATCCCCTGGTCGCCGCCACCAAGCACCGAGCCTACGACTACCACAACAAGAGCCACTTACCTCCTCCGCCCTTGCCGCCGTCGTGAGCCGTACGACCACACCAGCCGACGTGCCCTCGACCCGAACCCTTCCAGTGTCCCTCTCCGGCGATTCCTTGCGCGTCCACCACCACACTCAGCCAATCCTTCTTCGCGTCGGCTTCGCCAGTCTCCAACGTTGCCCACGCCCAATATCGCCGAGCTAGGGGAGCTCATCTCCCGAATTTCCTCCAGTTCTGGCCGGGGGCGCAGCCACACCATGCGGTGGCAAGCGACCGCACACCAGCGAACCTCCATGCCGCGCTCCGTCACCCACGCCAGCTTTAGAGCCGACCACCTGTTCCGGCGAGTGCTGCCGCAACCGCGACGAAGATCCCTCGGGTGAGCAGCTGCCCCATCCCCAATTTCTTTCTCGTACACTCTCTCTCTCTCTCTCTTCCCTTTTTTGTGGTACAGAGTGGTTTAAAAGAGGAAAGCAGCAGAAGCTGCCTTAGAGCATCTCCAACCCTATTGTCTTGTTTTGTGTTGTGAATCCTATGTGGCATGAGGGACAAGACAATGTGTTGTATAGGTGGCAAGGTTATATTCACAAATGACAATGGGTTTAAAAAGTTATCTCCAATGCAAAAGTATTGAGAAGACAATACAAATAATTTTTTACAACTTCCAAGACAACTTTTACTCTTCTACTTCTTTTTTATAAATATTTTTATTCACAAATGATGATGTGGACATAAAGACATTGTGAAGTGCATTGTCTAGATCTAGACAACCAACTTCACATTGTCTTTGCCATGTCATTGCCATGTCAACTCCACACTTTATTTCACATTTGCATTGGAGAAGTACTTTTGGAAAAAATGGTTGTCAATCCTATGTGGCAACCATTTTTTTCAAACTCACAATAGGGTTGGAGATGCTCTTAATATATGTTTATGGCTAATTGTTTATAGTTTTTTTTGCTGCCTTTTAAATATTTTAGTGTTATTTGTTTATCAGAAATTTTCACTGAGAGCATCTAAACTTTTGTAAATTCCAAAAAAAGCATCAACTTTGACCAAATTCTAAAAAAAGCACGAAAACGTCCTTAGGAAGGGCGTTTTCCATTTTTTAATATTTTTTTATCTTCCGTTTTTTTTATGTTAACGACGTTAAAAAAATAATAATAAAAAATAGAAAACGCCCTTAGGAAGGGCGTTTTCCTTTATAATTTTTTTTTGTTAAACGAATTTTTTTTTTTGTTAATCGACAAATAGAAAGTAACACAAAAATTAAAAAAAAGGAAAAATAAAAAAGGAAAGAAAGAATGCAAATATGTTAACCATTATTTGCAGACGAGTGTAATTAATTTTTTTTTCTGTTTCTTTCTTTGCACTCCCTCTAATTTAGTTATATTAATAATAATGGAATGATTGTTTTATTAACATATTTGCAGCCGAGTGTAATTAATGCTTCCTTTTTTCGGTTTCCTTTTTTTCCTTCTTTGCTCTCCCTCTAATTTAGTAGAATTGTTGAATTATTGCATTATTAGAGGGAGAGCAAAGAAGGAAAAAAAAAAGGAAGCATTAATTACACTTAACTGCAGATATGTCAATAATTCAACAATTTTATTATTAGTAATTAGTAATATAATTAAAGTAGAGGGAGGAAAAAAAAGGAAACCGAAAAAAGGAAGCATTAATTACACTCGGCTGCAAATAATGGTTAACATATTTGCATTCTTTCTTTCCTTTTTTATTTTTCCTTTTTTTTAATTTTTGTGTTACTTTCTATTTGTCGATTAACAAAAAAAAAAATTCGTTTAACAAAAAAAATTAAAAGGGAAAACGCCCTTCCTAAGGGCGTTTTCTATTTTTTATTATTATTTTTTTAACGTCGTTAACATTAAAAAAAACGGAAGATAAAAAAATATTAAAAAATGGAAAACGCCCTTCCTAAGGGCGTTTTCGTGCTTTTTTTAAAATTTGGTCAAAATTAATGCTTTTTTTGGAATTAACAAAAGTTTAGATGCTCTCAGTGAAAATTTCCGTTTGTTTATTATTGTATATAAGGCTATCAAGTAGGTATAGATACATACATATAGTGTTATGTTACTATTATCTTTATTAATATTTTAATTTAACTAGTACTGCTACTTATTATTAGTATATATCCCTAAAACTATATATTTGTTTAAAATGTGGTTTTACAAGATAAATTATTATATAGTAATTTAAAAGATAGTTTAAGAAAAAGGATATATTTGATATAATTAGAGTTGATCCTAAATTAATTTCTACCTAAAAAAATATTTTGACCCATAAGTATATAGTTCCAAGTTATAAAATAATTTCCTAGCATTTTGCATATTTATCTAAATTATTGTTACCAATAAAATATAGTTTCTGTATCTATAAATTTTTGTAAAATCCTAGTTTTTGCTTAAAAAGATTTTTAAGATTTTTAAGTGTTTATCTAAAACTAGTTTAAATGTCAAAACATATTTTTGGCATTATAAAAATATTTCTAAAAATAATATATGTATCTGTTTCCACAAATTCTCCCAATTACCCTCATTAATCATGACTGATTGCATCTTCTATTTTCTCGCAAAATTTGGACCTTTACCCACGACCTCGGCTATTGGACAAACAGTACTTGTCGGATCATCGCACCACACCAGGCGACACACCAGGCAAGATACCTTGCCTTATTTACTGTTTCTAATTAGTTGCATATTCTTTATTTGATTACTGCATATTTATTTCCTGTTTATTTTCAGTTGGATCTATGACTTGTTGTTTATAGTTACTTTATTTTGTTTTCAATTATTTTTCTTGCTAGTATTTTAATATGCATATGGACCTAGTCTTAGCGGACTACCTTTTTTATAGTGACACTTGGGAGGGTGAAGACAATTAGATGTATGGGCTACCCAAATCCAAAAGTCATAGTAATTATGTATTACGGTAGTCGTGTCGCGACGGTCACTAGCCTCGTGCTATGTGGACTGATGGATTACGTGGGCCGCTAGCCTCGAGTTATGCCATCTGATAGTATTGATACATGGCGTGTGTGTGTCATGAGTTGTGATTTAGTCTTAGGGGAGTCAGCCTTCACCTGCCCATACATCGAGATGTCTTCTAAATTGCATACTTTATTGGTTAGGTGACCTTAGTTAATGTCATGTCATACTTCGTTCTAGTCATGGCACGGGGCAATGTCATATCGCAGAATAGTACGTGCTACCCCCTTGTCCTTGTTTGGTTGTAGGGGTAGTCTACTGTTTCGATGGTGGGATATTGGGTTGTGTTATAGTTGGGACACTTTACTTTTAGTTTGTGACGTTATGACATAATTTATATTCAGTATTTATGGCATGTTCTTCCTGTATCTTGTTATGTCTCTCTGAGGACCTGGTGATCTCTCCAGGTGTGTGCCTTTGTGATGTTTCGCAGGTGCTCTAGCCAAGGCCATGTTTTACTCTCTTCCTCCGAGGTGATTGCACTTGGATCGCCCCCGCATCGCTCGACAAATTTATTTGTTATATATTTTTTCTCTTTTTAGTTGGTAGTGGATTTGCCTCCGCCCAACGATTTGTAAATGACAATTCATGAGTTGATTTATAAATTCTTCTTTCTTTATTTGTGGATGAGATTAGTGTCATAGTTTACTGCATTTTATAGCTTATGTATTCATATGATGGTTCCATATATTAGAGTTTACTTCGTATGTATGCAGCTGGCATGTCGACGTACTTAGTCCTAAGTATTTTGGGACTAGGACGTTACATGTTTTGTGGTGGCCCATGCAGGTCAAGATAAATTGTTTGGTAACTTTACCGTACCAAGCAAACCTGCGTATATGATTAAAGTCTAGGATCTCATCCACATATTTGACCTCCTTCCTCGATTCCATTTTCGAATTCTCGCTTGGCTCGTTGATTTGCATCTTGCTTGATTCCCTCTACCGTAAATTATTATCCTTCTTTCGTGCTTGATAGTGGTTAGAAAGATGCCCATACTTGATTGATATATTCAATTGTCCCATCACACTACTAGTCTAACTCTTGTAAGTGGGGTAGAATGCTTCACAACCTAGCATCATATTGTTCTTAGGACCCAGTAAGGTTGTATAATTGAAGGTTACTAATAGGATTGTTTAGAGGACCCTAACCTATTTGGTCAAACCAAAGACTTAGACAAGGAGACACTAGGATGACTGTGTAGGCCCAAAATTCGGGCAAGACTTAGATTTAAGAAACTTGAACTATTCATATTTTTTCTTTCAATCATTATATCTTGTACTTACATTTTGGACTAACTTGACTAACGCTGCTATTAAAGCCTAGTTTTGCAAGCTTATTTCTTTCATCGAGCTTGTTTACGACATATGTTACTGGAGAGATCCCACTAACATATTGTCTAGTCAGAACCGGTGCAAGATGGTCTGATCAACCGAGTGCACTTGGTTCGCTCTTCATTCTAAGTGGCCTGAGATATAGTTAGACTTGTCCTCTAGGATCTCATCCGTGATTGCCTTGACAATCTCTTTTGAATTATTCAGTCGCCTTTTCGTTTTTTATCGTAGCTTCCTTGAACTCCTTATTGTTTCGTCTTTCGCCTATGTTAGAAAGACAAACGCTCCTACTTGATAGATAGACACGGATTCTACTTCTATAAACATGATAGTTATATATACACAAGTGTAGTTAGTCATCTATCAAATCATGTGATTATCTCTTAAATTTACGCGACCTTCCCTCAAATCTAGATCTTTTATCGTGACCATCTAATCGTTTGAAACTTGAAAAATAATTAGATCGTTCCTTGATCATACCCCATATAGGAGACTATCTTCTCTCTAGAATCCGTGTTCCTAACCTATTTTACTAGATTCCTTAATTCTCTTTATTTCGTCCTTTAACTTGATCATTTTATTTTGTGCGTCTCATGAACACCCACTTTCTAATTAGATCTTTTGGGTGTCCCTTACCGTTACATTGATATTTGGAGCACGAGACCAGCTATTACCTTCCACCTAACTTCACATAGAAGACATCGGCGACTCCACCTTCATGTAGACATATCATGTCCCACTAAAACACGTCCTCTTGTACGCTATTTTATGATACGACTTTACGGTCGAAAAGGCTAAACTATAACCATTACCATGTTACCGAAATATCTTCCAACTACAGTTAGGGACTCAATCTCGACTCAAATCTTTTGACCCAATATATGATTATGATCTACTTAATTCCTTAAATGCTTAACTTTGTGTTTTATCTTGATTTTGCTTGACCCTTGTCCTTTTATTATCTTAATTTACTTAGATCCATAACACCTTTTACACTTCATGCAATATTAGCAAGCCTTATCTTTCTCCCTTCCAATTAATTGCTTCACTCATATTTCACTATGATTCCTCCATAGTATGTGCCACCTTGTTCCTTTGATGCCCTTGTGTAAGTATAAAAGTTTGATCGTGGCACCCTTCAGTTATATGGGACTATATTAGGAAATCCCAAAGAAATTGTTTTCTTGATGATTATGAGGTTACGAGGTATATATAAGGACAATTGAAATATGCGGTCAACCCTACTAGATGAATTGAGGAATGTAAGGTGGACAAGGATAAATAAACTCCATGGTTGGCAACAAATAGTCAATCCAACTTTGGATTGCATTCTTTTAATTTTGACGATTTAAGGAATACGTTTCTAAGATGATTATGAATATGAAGTTAAAATGAGTTTCATTTTTACCATCATGAATTAAAAGATCATTAGATTCCAATTCCCGAGGAAGACACTAATAAATAAAGGATTGAGAAAAAAATTCATTTATGATGATAAAAGATTGTGTTGTGAAGTTATGATCAACAAATATTGAAGTTGATATTTTATTTTGGGTACTTTAAAGATAAGTACAAATTTCCTACAAGGAATGTTGAGTTATTTTTGCCTAAACATAATGAAGGACTATCAAATACCTACTTTTGAAAAGATTATGAACGACGAAATCTATTCTGAGGATATATATATATATATATATATATATATATATATATATATATATATATATATATATATATGGGGGGGGGGGGGGAGAAGTATATTAGAGATTCATTCAATTCGAATTTATTAAACTTGTTAAATTTTTGCAATGAAATATTGAATTTGATACATGCATATATTTTGGAATTCAAAGTTTGTGAGGTAACTGATCGAAGTAAAGAAAGAGGAAATGAAAGTTATAGCATATAAAACTTAGGACAAAACAATTGAAAGAGTGAATATGGCTAAGTGATAAGGATGATTCGAAATTATAACGATATTGAAAACACGCAATAAAATGTTGAATCAAGAATATTGATCTAATGATCAAAATTTATAGACTATTACCTATTTGGGGAACTTGCACATCCATAGGAAAAATGACAGTGAATGATGGATTATAGACATCAAAGGGTTGTCATGCGCATAGTCATATTTATACTAGAACCGATTCTTTCCTATTCATCCAACTGATCTATTATCATTGAAATATCGTTCGCCATCTTGTCTAAATATTGTGATTGTCTTCTCATTCAATATAGATCAATTTCTTATCGATAAAACTGCTTCTATCTCCTTAAGCCTACCTACCCTAATTATTCCTAAATTTCGAGGACGAAATTCTTGTAAGTTGGGTAAAATATAAATCCCTTAAATTTTACTACGATTTTTTAATAAATTTGGTATTGATATTTTTTTTCGTATTTGTATGTCACGTGCATATTTTATTTTAATTTATTACGTCGCGTCGAGATTTGGCAAACATTATTTATTTATTTAAAATGGCGATTTTATTTTGTACAAATATAAGTAGTAGTTTAGAAAACTAATATTGTATGTAATATAATATTTGTGTGCGAGTGCCATAAAATTTATTGAGATTTTTTTACTTTCATCCCACTTGTTAATATGAATTTGTACTTACATCCCACTTTTTAATTTTTCTAGACTTATATCCCACTTTTCGTCACGAAAAACATTCATTTTGTAACAAAAAATATTTGTTTGTCACGAAAAATACTTTTAGTGACGAAAAGTGGAATGTGAGTCTAAAAAAATTAAAAAGTGGGATGTAAGTACAAATTCATATTAATAAGTGGGATGAAAGTAAAAAAATCCCTAATTTATTTCATGTCCAGTTTGATTTTTGAAAACTAATTATAATTGTTTTATCTATTCATAAAAATGCATTTCAAAATATCTAAATATTTATAGTGATTTTCAAAATTTATTATTAATATATATTTATTATTTATAAAAGATATTATGGAATATGTTTGATTTAAATATTTAATGGACATGGTGATTTTAAGTGGGATTTGATTTTTTTAATTTGGATTTAAATAGTTTGAAATAAAGATTATTATTATGTAGTTTTTAATTTAGATTGGAATGGTTGAATTTGTTTTAAAATGGTTTAAATTAAAAGTGATATTATCTATTTGGATTCAAATAAATCCAAATCCTTATCAACCAAGGATTCCTCAATCCTATATATAGGGGAGCTTTTTCGTTGCTTTCTCCATAATCGTCTCCACAAATATTTTTACTAAAGTCTTGTGCACCATGTCTGTGCCACATTTCCATCCACTATATTTTTGTTACACATACAAATATCCTCTGTGTCCGACAACCCCAGACACGCCTGCCCCGTGTCTCGAAGCTACACGACACCAGCCCTCTTCCCCGTCGTTCCTCTCGTCCACCATCGGCCGGCCTCAACCTTCCCCGTACCCTTTCCCCCTAGCCATCGACACCACCTCGTCGTCTCTGCCGTCTCCGCCATGGCTGCCCTGCCCTCGCCGTTCTCGGCCAGAATAGCAACCCAACCACCAACGTCATTATCGCCACCCAATACCCCTCACCTCCATTCACCTCCTCAATGCCAGCCCCATAACCGATCACCAAATCATCAACGCCGCCACCTTTCGCATCATCCCCGCTCAAATCCCATTCGACCCACAAAAATTCACCACCACCACTAACATCGTTCCAGCACCACACCTCTCCGTCCGACCATCCCATGGTCGCCGCACCAAGCACGGAGCCTACGACTACCACAACAAGCGCCACTTACCTCCTCCGCCCTTGCCGTCGTCGTGAGCCGTTCGACCACACCAACCGATGTGCCCTCGACCCGAGCCCCTCTAGTGTCCCTCTCCGGTGATTCCTCGTGCGTCCACCATCCCACTCAGCCGATCCTCCTTCGCATCGGCTTTGCCAGTCTCCGGCGTCGCCTACGCCCAATATCGTCGAGCTAGGGAGCTCATCTCCCGACTTCCCTCCTGTCACGCCCCGATTCATAGAGTCATTTATTCACATATTTTATCTCTTGGAATCGATCGTCCTCGCTTGGGCGTGATGCCGTACAAGTCTGGTATTGCACTTGTACAAGGCAAAGATGGTACATAATCGATTATTCTTCAAATAGGAATACATCGCAGCGGCAGAAGCAGATAAATTGAATTTAATGAGGACAATCTCTCTTATTGAATAGAAGTACATCACTTCTTTATAGCAGCGGAGAAAAAGAGTAACTTGAAGCCACACAGAGATATGTAGAACTTTATTCTCTTTATTGATAATTGAAGAAGAGTACAAGACTTGTATTGAAGTACAATGATTACAGCACATCTCACTTTACATTGGAAACCAACTGAACAATGCTATACAGCTTACATTTGATATTTAGATACAATGGATTACAACTCGATATACCGACTTGGCTTACAATCTCACTGGTACAACTGATTACAATGTTCCATACATTATGCCCTTTATAAACAGATAGACATCATCTTGTGCAAGGAGAGCTTCTGTATGCCCAACAAATCTTCGATGCCGCGGGACCAATCAAGCCAATCTTCGTGTGTAGAACATTCCAAGCACGAGCACCTGCCCACAAAACGTGGGTCAGCATATCATCTATGTACTGGCGAGCAGAATCCAACCCACTCGCATAAACCAACATTTTAAGTGATCATTTAAGCATGCATTTATTAGAGTGATCTTTCTATTTGGGGCCTAGCATCAGTTTACAGTTCATGGGCAATAATCAGAGTGAAGCATGTAAACATATTCTTAGTAGCATTCATGTGGACATATCATTTATCATTCTTGGTGTTATCATGCAAAGGCATCATTGAGGCATACTAGGTGTTATCATGAAAAGGCATCATTGAGGCATCGTTAACATTAACATTTTAAGCATGTTATAATAGTTCTCACTTCAAGCATCACTTAGCATGTATGTTGTGTTTGAGCAATGATTATAGCAAGGCATCTTTCTAGCATACTAAATGGAACATGTTAAGCAGGCAAGTTAAACCAACTTATACAATATCACAATTATGTGATTTCTTACCGATAGCCGACTCCTCGTACCTGTATCAATTACAGGTTATCTGATATACTTACTCTGCCTGCACAAAACATTCATTAGCATGCATCCTGACTACATGGTCACTGGTGTTGTTAAACCATATGGACTCTTCTCATTTCATTTCATTTTAAGATAATACGGTCAGCATAGTAGGTGGCGAGCCTCTATGCCACCCCGCCTTATCCGTGCTTCCATAGCACTCATCATTATTTCCTCCTAGGCCAAATCGGTCCCCAGGGCCCTAGGAACCGTTCGAGGAAATTATTACTCAAACCTTGTATACAAGTTGTCCATGACCATGCGAATGCGTGTCCGACTCGATTGTGAACAAAATCGCATGGTAAAATGTATTAAGGAAAGTAAAGGCAACAGTGCATCATTAGTCATATTCAATGACTTATTCATTTCATCATTTCCATCATTTCATTCGGTGATCTCAACGATCCCAGCTTTATCATTTCTTATTCATTACTTCATTGCAACGTATCTCATATCATTCCTTTCTTAAGAGGAATGTAACATTCATTCATTTCATGGGGACATTTATTCATTCCTAACTTTCTTATAAGGGACATGCAGCATTTCATATTCTTGCAACAGATATACAGAGAGTACATGATTCTAGTGTTTCATTCAGTTCATTGATTCGATAGCATAGCCAGTTCATTTCTTATTCTATCATTCATAAGGCATCTCATTATTCAAGTGTCTACTTGTTCCAGCAGTGTTAAGCATAAGGGGCAATGTTATCAATTCATTCTCAGGCAGCGAATCACATTAACAGTTTAATGTGTTGTACATTTCAATAATTCTCAACGTAAGCATCTTTATTATTCAGCAACTAACATATGGGACATTTAGGGACAGTTCATGGCATTTCAATACTTCATTTATTAAGCATGAAGGAGTAAGAAGGAGGAAGGACAGTTCCACTCACCCAAAATTCCACTAAGCGTAGCTCCACCAGCGAGCCACGTTCCAATATCCATTCCGTCTAGCCAGCTAAGAGAGACTGCATCTGTCTCAATTCTCCTGATTTCCAACATAAGTCACGGTCCAATATTCTGATCCCATCCAATAAGCCAACCAAATGCCTCGTACAGAGCGGGGCATTACATAATATACCACTCAGAAAAAGTTTCGTCCTCGAAACTTAAGAAAACAAGTCTTCTACAAGATTCACTTTTTCACCATGAGTTTACTCATTCAGCTTCAAATCAATATTCATTTCAGCCCACTCGGTCATTTCAAAATATCTATCCAACTGTACCATTTAAATCTATCAACGATTCGATCTGTCTATCTCTTTTTCAATTACTTGTAACTTCTCTTTGATTCGCCAACATTTCTCTTACATTTTTATCTCAGTCGCAACATATCATTTCGTTTGGATCCATACACATATTTTAGGCGTCCCCAAAACATATATATTTCAGCCAAAGTCCGTGCTAGTGCGATAATTTCTTCCCATAATGTTATCTCAGTCATAACCAATCACTTCGGCTGGATCCATACACATATTTTAGGCATCCCCAAAACATATGTACTTCAGCCAACTTCCATGTTAGTGCGATTCGATCAGCCACAATATAACTTTCTTTTCTAAATCCGACTTAGCATCCTTTCATTTGACTTATTGCTTTATTCACTTTGCCACAATCACTATCTTCCAGGCTACAATACTTAATATCAGGGACAACTTGGTTAAACTCTATACCCAAGCATAACATTTCTAACATTCGATCAAGGGTCTAACTTAGAGCCAATCATATCAAGAGTTCACAACATGCAATCATATTCATTCCCAAATCCAACAATATTTTTCACCGAGGCAACTCATCTTTTCTATAAGACACAGTCCGACGTCACCCACTATCGATTACCCGAGTCAGGATATAATTCTATGCAACAGTCAAGGTTAACTTAGCTACCCGACTATAGGTACACTCGAGTCTTACCTTACGATTGCAATTCCCACTTATGGCCGACAAATAATCCTCAAGGGTCAAATATCTTTTAAGACACAAGTTGAAGCATACATTCCCTTAGGTCAATACTCATTATCGTTGTCTCTCATTCAATGCCACAAGGTCATCCTATGGGTCTCCAATGGTCACCTATTATTCAGTCAGTCTCTAAGGTTAGCTACACTGAAAGCTAAACTTAATCGTTCAGGTGACTTCCCTAGAGTGGACGGCTGCTAGGGTTATACTAGTGTCTTATTCTTAAGGCCAACAAGTAACCAACAGTTCTAAGGAACTCTACCCAAACCTATGGGTTTTAACTCAGTCTGAATAACTAATCGCCATTGTTGGTTATGCCAACAATTGGTCATGCAGCCCACAGTTTCTAGGGTCAAGTCTATCTATCTAGTGTCTTCCTCAAGGAATAATTCCCACAGAGGCTCACTCTAGACTTACCCAACGATCGACTAAGATCGATCTATCCACATTACGGTCAAATTCCAACCCGACATACGATTCTTATCGTTCTAATAATCCATCAAGTAAATTCCTAATGATCCACATTTCTATTCAAATTCCTTTGTACCCACATGAACCCATAAGCCAATGCTAACTATTCAAGGGTCATCGATTCCGATAGTCTTAACATAATTATGGAATCATACTTATTCGGTCCGTATGACAGAGTCAAACCACTAAGTCATAAGCCAACAATCTATATCCCAACCAACAATCACCTATACCGACATTATCCAACATGTTTGCAATTTCTCGTTTTCATTTGTTTCTCAATCATCAAACTATCTTACGGCATTCTTAATCTCATGCAGTAATGGTCAAGTAGTTCATCCCATTCAATCCGACAATTTATGTATCACTTAACCATCCTCTAGGCAACAACAGTATTCTGAGTCACTACTTGTTATTTTTCTAGTACAATTCAATTCTTCAGCATCATGCATCTATGCAATGACTATCCTTTGGTGATCAAGATGGATTGACATCTATTACACCTTAGGATCAAGGCACAGATTTCTAATATCCCTTTGATTCACCGACAATATTTTCAAAACTTTCAGCTACGCATCCAACTTTATATTAGCCACATTTGATTTGCATCCAACCAATCGAAATCGACATTCCAATGTTCTAAGCTACAACATTCTCTAGCCAAATCATTTACCCGTAGCATACTAACTGTCTTACTAGTCTGAGTCATCACTCGACTAAACAATTTCTAACCAAGCCAACCGTTACCATTTCTACAATCTCACTACCCAACATAGCATCACCGTCAGGGGACACTTGAGTCATCTAGCACAATACATGACTCCCAGCTAAGTCTCGGCACTACCCAGTACTCACAGATAGTCTCATTGCTATTTTATGGAAAGGGTCAACATACATCTCGTTCTGAGGTGGTAGAGGCAATATACCACTCAGGAACGAAGCCATCCTCAAACAATACCAACTCAATCTATTTCGGACATTCCTGATCTATAATGATCACAATACTTAACCAACATCTCGGGGTCTCAATATCACAAGGCAACATTCTTAGGGTCTCAAAGCAGTAGCCAGCACACATGAGTCAATTCACTAATTCTGTTGAACTCATCCATCAATTATTTCATTCCCAACTCTTTTCCAACATCACATGTAATTCTCAACTTATTGCAGCATACATAGCCATTTTTCTATATTCCCACATTCCAAACAGCATTCACAATATAGCATACTATGGCATCGAGTCATTGTTGGGTTATTTGTGTCCAAACCAACAACAATCATTCTTTCAGGGGCATCACAATGTATATAGACTTATTGTATGGAACATCCAGTGAGCAGCCAAGAGGGTCAATGATCTTTCAGACACGAACAACATAGGATGATTACAGGACAACAACAATATAATCGCGGAAGCAATCTTTGATTTAATCGCGGAAGCAACGTTGAGCGATCGCGGAAGCAACTTTGGTTAATCGTCGATGCAACTTTGATTTGAAATGAATCAAAGAAGAGACCAAGGACGTAAAGCCGTGCTCTGATACCAATTTGCCACGCCCCGATTCATAGAGTCATTTATTCACATATTTTATCTCTTGGAATCGATCGTCCTCGCTTGGGCGTGATGCCGTACAAGTCTGGTATTGCACTTGTACAAGGCAAAGATGGTACATAATTGATTATTCTTCAAATAGGAATACATCGCAGTGGCAGAAGCAGATAAATTAAATTTAATGAGGATAATCTCTCTTATTGAATAGAAGTACATCACTTCTTTATAGCAGCGGCGAAAAAGAGTAACTTGAAGCCACACAGAGATATGTAGAACTTTATTCTCTTTATTGATAATTGAAGAAGAGTACAAGACTTGTATTGAAGTACAATGATTACAGCACATCTCACTTTACATTGGAAACCAACTGAACAATGCTATACAGCTTACATTTGATATTTAGACACAATGGATTACAACTCGATATACCGACTTGGCTTACAATCTCACTGGTACAACTGATTACAATGTTCCATACATTATGCCCTTTATAAACAGATAGACATCATCTTGTGCAAGGAGAGCTTCTGTATGCCCAACAAATCTTCGATGCCGCGGGACCAATCAAGCCAATCTTCGTGTGTAGAACATTCCAAGCACGAGCACCTGCCCACAAAACGTGGGTCAGCACATCATCTATGTACTGGCGAGCAGAATCCAACCCACTCGCATAAACCAACATTTTAAGTGATCATTTAAGCATGCATTTATTAGAGTGATCTATCTATTTGGGGCCTAGCATCAGTTTACAGTTCATGGGCAATAATCAGAGTGAAGCATGTAAACATATTCTTAGTAGCATTCATGTGGACATATCATTTATCATTCTTGGTGTTATCATGCAAAGGCATCATTGAGGCATACTAGGTGTTATCATGAAAAGGCATCATTGAGGCATCGTTAACATTAATATTTTAAGCATGTTATAACAGTTCTCACTTCAAGCATCACTTAGCATGTATGTTGTGTTTGAGCAATGATTATAGCAAGGCATCTTTCTAGCATACTAAATGGAACATGTTAAGCAGGCAAGTTAAACCAACTTATACAATATCACAATTATGTGATTTCTTACCGATAGCCGACTCCTCGTACCTGTATCAATTACAGGTTATCTGATATACTTACTCTGCCTGCACAAAACATTCATTAGCATGCATCCTGACTACATGGTCACTGGTGTTGTTAAACCATATGGACTCTTCTCATTTCATTTCATTTTAAGATAATGCGGTCAGCATAGTAGGTGGCGAGCCTCTATGCTACCCCGCCTTATCCGTGCTTTCATAGCACTCATCATTATTTCCTCCTAGGCCGAATCGGTCCCCAGGGCCCTAGGAACCGTTCGAGGAAATTATTACTCAAACCTTGTATACAAGTTGTCCATGACCATGCGAATGCGTGTCCGACTCGATTGTGAACAAAATCGTATGGTAAAATGTATTAAGGAAAGTAAAGGCAACAGTGCATCATAAGTCATATTCAATGACTTATTCATTTCATCATTTCCATCATTTCATTCGGTGATCTCAACGATCCCAGCTTTATCATTTCTTATTCATTACTTCATTGCAACGTATCTCATATCATTCCTTTCTTAAGAGGAATGTAACATTCATTCATTTCATGGGGACATTTATTCATTCCTAACTTTCTTATAAGGGACATACAGCATTTCATATTCTTGCAACAGATATACAGAGAGTACATGATTCTAGTGTTTCATTCAGTTCATTGATTCGATAGCATAGCCAGTTCATTTCTTATTCTATCATTCATAAGGCATCTCATTATTCAAGTGTCTACTTGTTCCAGCAGTGTTAAGCATAAGGGGCAATGTTATCAATTCATTCTCAGGCAGCGAATCACATTAACAGTTTAATGTGTTGTACATTTCAATAATTCTCAACGTAAGCATCTTTATTATTCAGCAACTAACATATGGGACATTTAGGGACAGTTCATGGCATTTCAATACTTCATTTATTAAGCATGAAGGAGTAAGGAGGAGGAAGGACAGTTCCACTCACCCAAAATTCCACTAAGCGTAGCTCCACCAGCGAGCCACGTTCCAATATCCATTCCGTCTAGCCAGCTAAGAGAGACTGCATCTGTCTCAATTCTCCTGATTTCCAACATAAGTCACGGTCCAATATTCTGATCCCATCTAATAAGCCAACCAAATGCCTCGTACAGAGCGGGGCATTACATAATATACCACTCAGAAAAAGTTTCGTCCTCGAAACTTAAGGAAACAAGTCTTTTACAAGATTCACTTTTTCACCATGAGTTTACTCATTCAGCTTCAAATCAATATTTATTTCAGCCCACTCGGTCATTTCAAAATATCTATCCAACTGTACCATTTAAATCTATCAACAATTCGATCTGTCTATCTCTTTTTCAATTACTTGTAACTTCTCTTTGATTCGCCAACATTTCTCTTACATTTTTATCTCAGTCGCAACATATCACTTCGTTTGGATCCATACACATATTTTAGGCGTCCCCAAAACATATGTATTTCAGCCAAAGTCCGTGCTAGTGCGATAATTTCTTCCCATAATGTTATCTCAGTCGCAACCAATCACTTCGGCTGGATCCATACACATATTTTAGGCGTCCCCAAAACATATGTACTTCAGCCAACTTCCATGTTAGTGCGATTCGATCAGCCACAATATAACTTTCTTTTCTAAATCCGACTTAGCATCCTTGCATTTGACTTATTGCTTTATTCACTTTGCCACAATCACTATCTTCCAGGCTACAATACTTAATATCAGGGACAACTTGGTTAAACTCTATACCCAAGCATAATATTTCTAACATTCGATCAAGGGTCTAACTTAGAGCCAATCATATCAAGAGTTCACAACATGCAATCATATTCATTCCCAAATCCAATAATATTTTTCACCGAGGCAACTCATCTTTTCTATAAGACACAGTCCGACGTCACCCACTATCGATTACCCGAGTCAGGATATAATTCTATGCAACAGTCAAGGTTAACTTAGCTACCCGACTATAGGTACACTCGAGTCTTACCTTACGATTGCAATTCCCACTTATGGCCGACAAATAATCCTCAAGGGTCAAATATCTTTTAAGACACAAGTTGAAGCATACATTCCCTTAGGTCAATACTCATTATCGTTGTCTCTCATTCAATGCCACAAGGTCATCCTATGGGTCTCCAATGGTCACCTATTATTCAGTCAGTCTCTAAGGTTAGCTACACTGATAGCTAAACTTAATCGTTCAGGTGACTTCCCTAGAGTGGACGGCTGCTAGGGTTATACTAGTGTCTTATTCTTAAGGCCAACAAGTAACCAACAGTTCTAAGGAACTCTACCCAAACCTATGGGTTTTAACTCAGTCTGAATAACTAATCGCCATTGTTGGTTATGCCAACAATTGGTCATGCAGCCCACAGTTTCTAGGGTCAAGTCTATCTATCTAGTGTCTTCCTCAAGGAATAATTCCCACAGAGGCTCACTCTAGACTTACCCAACGATCGACTAAGATCGATCTATCCACATTACGGTCAAATTCCAACCCGACATACGATTCTCATCGTTCTAATAATCCATCAAGTAAATTCCTAATGATCCACATTTCTATTCAAATTCCTTTGTACCCACACGAACCCATAAGCCAATGCTAACTATTCAAGGGTCATCGATTCCGATAGTCTTAACATAATTATGGAATCATACTTATTCGGTCCGTATGACAGAGTCAAACCACTAAGTCATAAGCCAACAATCTATATCCCAACCAACAATCACCTATACCGACATTATCCAATATGTTTGCAATTTCTCGTTTCCATTTGTTTCTCAATCATCAAACTATCTTACGGCATTCTTAATCTCATGCAGTAATGGTCAAGTAGTTCATCCCATTCAATCCGACAATTTATGTATCACTTAACCATCCTCTAGGCAACAACAGTATTCTGAGTCACTACTTGTTATTTTTCTAGTACAATTCAATTCTTCAGCATCATGCATCTATACAATGACTATCCTTTGGTGATCAAGATGGATTGACATCTATTACACCTTAGGATCAAGGCACAGATTTCTAATATCCCTTTGATTCACCGACAATATTTTCAAAACTTTCAGCTACGCATCCAACTTTATATTAGCCACATTTGATTTGCATCCAACCAATCGAAATCGACATTCCAATATTCTAAGCCACAACATTCTCTAGCCAAATTATTTACCCGTAGCATACTAACTGTCTTACTAGTCTGAGTCATCACTCGACTAAACAATTTCTAACCAAGCCAACCGTTACCATTTCTACAATCTCACTACCCAACATAGCATCACCGTCAGGGGACACTTGAGTCATCTAGCACAATACATGACTCCCAGCTAAGTCTCGGCACTACCCAGTACTCACAGATAGTCTCATTGCTATTTTATGGAAAGGGTCAACATACATCTCGTTCTGAGGTGGTAGAGGCAATATACCACTCAGGAACGAAGCCATCCTCAAACAATACCAACTCAATCTATTTCGGACATTCCTGATCTATAATGATCACAATACTTAACCAACATCTCGGGGTCTCAATATCACAAGACAACATTCTTAGGGTCTCAAAGCAGTAGCCAGCACACATGAGTCAATTCACTAATTCTGTTGAACTCATCCATCAATTATTTCATTCCCAACTCTTTTCCAACATCACATGTAATTCTCAACTTGTTGCAGCATACATAGCCATTTTTCTATATTCCCACATTCCAAACAGCATTCACAATATAGCATACTATGGCATCGAGTCATTGTTGGGTTATTTGTGTCCAAACCAACAACAATCATTCTTTCAGGGGCATCACAATGTATATAGACTTATTGTATGGAACATCCAGTGAGCAGCCAAGAGGGTCAATGATCTTTCAGACACGAACAACATAGGATGATTACAGGACAACAACAATATAATCGCGGAAGCAATCTTTGATTTAATCGCGGAAGCAACGTTGAGCGATCGCGGAAGCAACTTTGGTTAATCGTCGATGCAACTTTGATTTGAAATGAATCAAAGAAGAGACCAAGGACGTAAAGCCGTGCTCTGATACCAATTTGTCACGCCCCGATTCATAGAGTCATTTATTCACATATTTTATCTCTTGGAATCGATCGTCCTCGCTTGGGCGTGATGCCGTACAAGTCTGGTATTGCACTTGTACAAGGCAAAGATGGTACATAATCGATTATTCTTCAAATAAGAATACATCACAGCGGCAGAAGCAGATAAATTGAATTTAATGAGGACAATCTCTCTTATTGAATAGAAGTACATCACTTCTTTATAGCAGCGGAGAAAAAGAGTAACTTGAAGCCACACAGAGATATGTAGAACTTTATTCTCTTTATTGATAATTGAAGAAGAGTACAAGACTTGTATTAAAGTACAATGATTACAGCACATCTCACTTTACATTGGAAACCAACTGAACAATGCTATACAGCTTACATTTGATATTTAGATACAATGGATTACAACTCGATATACCGACTTGGCTTACAATCTCACTGGTACAACTGATTACAATGTTCCATACATTATGCCCTTTATAAACAGATAGACATCATCTTGTGCAAGGAGAGCTTCTGTATGCCCAACAAATCTTCGATGCCGCGGGACCAATCAAGCCAATCTTCGTGTGTAGAACATTCCAAGCACGAGCACCTGCCCACAAAACGTGGGTCAGCACATCATCTATGTACTGGCGAGCAGAATCCAACCTACTCGCATAAACCAATATTTTAAGTGATCATTTAAGCATGCATTTATTAGAGTGATCTTTCTGTTTGGGGCCTAGCATCAGTTTACAGTTCATGGGCAATAATCAGAGTGAAGCATGTAAACATATTCTTAGTAGCATTCATGTGGACATATCATTTATCATTCTTGGTGTTATCATGCAAAGGCATCATTGAGGCATACTAGGTGTTATCATAAAAAGGCATCATTGAGGTATCGTTAACATTAACATTTTAAGCATGTTATAACAGTTCTCACTTCAAGCATCACTTAGCATGTATGTTGTGTTTGAGCAATGATTATAGCAAGGCATCTTTCTAGCATACTAAATGGAACATGTTAAGCAGGCAAGTTAAACCAACTTATACAATATCACAATTATGTGATTTCTTACCGATAGCCGACTCCTCGTACCTGTATCAATTACAGGTTATCTGATATACTTACTCTGCCTGCACAAAACATTCATTAGCATGCATCCTGACTACATGGTCACTGGTGTTGTTAAACCATATGGACTCTTCTCATTTCATTTCATTTTAAGATAATGCGGTCAGCATAGTAGGTGGCGAGCCTCTATGCCACCCCGCCTTATCCGTGCTTCCATAGCACTCATCATTATTTCCTCCTAGGCCGAATCGGTCCCCAGGGCCCTAGGAACCGTTCGAGGAAATTATTACTCAAACCTTGTATACAAGTTGTCCATGACCATGCGAATGCGTGTCCGACTCGATTGTGAACAAAATCGCATGGTAAAATGTATTAAGGAAAGTAAAGGCAACAGTGCATCATTAGTCATATTCAATGACTTATTCATTTCATCATTTCCATCATTTCATTCGGTGATCTCAACGATCCCAGCTTTATCATTTCTTATTCATTACTTCATTGCAACGTATCTCATATCATTCCTTTCTTAAGAGGAATGTAACATTCATTCATTTCATAGGGACACTTATTCATTCCTAACTTTCTTATAAGGGACATGCAGCATTTCATATTCTTGCAACAGATATACAGAGAGTACATGATTCTAGTGTTTCATTCAGTTCATTGATTCGATAGCATAGCCAGTTCATTTCTTATTCTATCATTCATAAGGCATCTCATTATTCAAGTGTCTACTTGTTCCAGCAGTGTTAAGCATAAGGGGCAATGTTATCAATTCATTCTCAGGCAGCGAATCACATTAACAGTTTAATGTGTTGTACATTTCAATAATTCTCAATGTAAGCATCTTTATTATTCAGCAACTAACATATGGAACATTTAGGGACAGTTTATGGCATTTCAATACTTCATTTATTAAGCATGAAGGAGTAAGGAGGAGGAAGGACAGTTCCACTCACCCAAAATTCTACTATGCGTAGCTCTACCAGCGAGCCACGTTCCAATATCCATTCCGTCTAGCCAGCTAAGAGAGACTGCATCTGTCTCAATTCTCCTGATTTCCAACATAAGTCACGGTCCAATATTCTGATCCCATCCAATAAGCCAACCAAATGCCTCGTACAGAGCGGGGCATTACACCTCCAGATCTGGCCAGGGGCGCAGCCGCACCATACGATGGCGAGCGACCTCGCACCAGTAAACCTCCAAGCCGTGCTCCATCATCCATGCCAGCTTAAGAGTCGGTCACCTGTTCCGGCGAGTGCTGCCGCAACCGCGGCGAAGATCCCTCGGGTGAGCAGCTGCCCCATCCCCAATTTCTTTCTCGCACTCTCTCTCTCTCTCTCTCTCTCTTCCATTTTTTGTAGTACAGAGTGGTTTACAAGAGGAAAGCAGCAATAGCTTCCTTAATATATGTTTATGGCTAATTGTTTAGAGTTATTTTTTTTGTTGCCTTTTAAATATTTTTGTGTTATTTGTTTATTATTGTATATAAGTCTATCAAGTAGGTATAGATACATACATATAGTGTTATGTTACTATTATCTTTATTAATATTTTAATTTTACTAGTACTGCTACTTATTACTAGTATATATCCCTAAAACTATATATTTGTTTAAAATATGGTCTTACAAGATAAATATATAATAATTTAAAAGATAGTTTAAGAAAAAGGATATATTTGATATAATTAGAGTTGATCCTAAATTAATTTTTACCTAAAAAGTATTTTGACCCATAAGTATATCGTTCCAAGTTATAAAATAATTTCCTAGCATTTTGCATATTTATCCAAATTATTGTTACTAATAAAATATAGTTTCTTTATCTATAAATTTTTGTAAAATCCTAGTTTTTGCTTAAAAAGATTTTTAAGATTTTCAAGTGTTTATCTAAAACTAGTTTAAATATCAAAACATATTTTTGGCATTATAAAAATATTTCTAAAAATAATATATGTATCTATTTCCATAAATTCTTCCAATTACCCTCATTAATCATGACTGATCACATCTTCTATTTTCTCGCAAAATTTGGACCTTTATCCACGACCTCAGCTATTGGACAAACAGGACTTGTCGGATCATTGCACCACACCAGGTGACACACCAGGCAAGATACATTGCCTTATTTGCTATTTATAATTAGTTGCATGTTCTTTATTTGATTACTGCATATTTATTTCCTGTTTATTTTCCGTTGGATCCATGACTTGTTGTTTATAGTTACATTATTTTTTTCAATTATTTTTCTTGCTTGTATTTTAATATGTGGACCTAGTCTTAGCGAACTACCTTTTCGACAATGATCCTTGGGAGGGTGAAGACAGTTAGATGTATGGGCTACCCAAATCCAAAAGCTGTAGTAACTGCGTATTACGGTAGTCATGTCGCGACGGTCACTAGCCTCGAGCTATGTGGACTGATGGGTCACGTGGGCCGCTAGCCTCGAGTTATGCCGGCTGATAGTATTGGTACTTGACGTGTGTGTGTCGTGAGTTATGAGTTAGTATTGGGGGAGTCAACCTTCAACTGCATATACATCGAGATATCTTCTAAATTGCATACTAGATTGGTTAGGTGACCTTAGTTAATGTCATGTCACACTTCGTTCTAGTCATGGCCCGGGGCAATGTCACATCGCGGAATAGTGTACTACCCCTTGTCCTTGTCTGGTTGTAGGGGTAGTCTACTGTTTCGATGGTAGAATAATGGGCCGTATTATAGTTGGGACACTTTACTTTTACTTTATGATGTTATGACATAATTTATATTTAGTATTTATGGCATGTTCTTCCTATATCTTGTTACGTCCTTCTAAGGACCTGGTGATCTCTCTAGGTGTGTGCCTTTGTGATATTTCTCAAGTGCTCTAGCCAAGGCGATGTTTTACTCTCTTCCTCCGAGTTGATTGCACTTGGATCGCCTCCGTATCGCTCGACAAATTCATTTGTTATGTATTTCTTCTCTTTTTAGTTGGTAGTGGATTTGTCTCCGCCCAACGATTTGTAAATGAAAATTTATGAGTTAATTTATAAATTCTTCCTTCTTTATTTGTGGATGAGATTAATGTCATGGTTTACTGCAATTTAAAGTTTATGTATACATACGAGGGTTCTATATATTGGAGTTTACTTCGTATGTATGCAGCTGGCATGTCGACGTAATTAGTCCTAAGTATTTTAGGACTGGGGCGTTACAAAGACTTACTCAAAGAAAAGAAAAGTCTCCAGCAAGCTACTGTTAGAAATGATGCACTCACTGCTAAATATAGTTTGTTATATGACACCTCCAAAAAGTTGGAAGTTAGGATAGGAAAACAGCCTAAAGTTGCTACTTCCTACCCTAACACGTGTCACTTACCGAATCATCGAAACACGGTCAAACCCAACACTGTCAGACCTAACCAAACCAAAACATTGCCCAAGAAGACTAATAGGCATGCATTCTCTTACACTAGAAAACCTAGACCTACCAATAATGTGCAGCACTCTGCTTTCAACACTCAGCATGCTAGATGTCACTATTGTGGCACCATTGGTCATATTTCTTCTTCATATAGAGTTAGAAAGCATGTTGATTTAAAGATTTGTGCATGGATACCAAAAACTAATATTCCAGGACCCTACAAGAAATGGGTACCAAAGTATTCATCTACAAATTCTTTTGTAGGTAAAACGCCCTTCACATGCTAGAGGCAAATGGATCCTCGACAGCGGTTTCTCAGGGCATATGACCGGTGATGCTTCATTATTCACAACACTGTCAAAGAAGAAAGAATGATGCGTCTCCTTCGGTAATAATTTAAAAGGGTACATAATTGGTATTGGTAATATTGGTAAGGTTCCCTACCCTGTGATTAAAGATGTCTATCTAGTTACCGAATTAAAACATAATCTGCTCAGCATAAGCCATTTAGCTGAACACGTTTATGGCATTAACTTTGTCAAAGACAAATGTACTATAGTTGATAGCTCAACTGGTAGTACTATCTTTGAAGGTATCAGGGAAGACAATATATATATGTTTTCTATCTGTTAGAAGATGCTAACAAAGTAGGTAGATGCTTGATGGCCAAAAGTGATGAGAGTCAACTATGGCACATGAGACTCAGTCATGCAAACATGGACACAATTTCAAGACTATCCACAAAGAAGCTGGTACGAGGCTTACCGAACATTTCTTTCAAGAAGGATACGGTATGTAGCGAATGTGAAAAGAACAAAGCTACCTAGTCCGCTTGTAAGTCCAAGAACGATGTAAGTACCACTAGACCTCTACAATTGTTGTATATAGATTTATTTGGACCTAGTAAAATTGCTAACCTAGGTGGTAAGTTATATTCATTTGTAATAGTAGATGATTTCTCTAGATACACGTAGGTATATTTTCTTGCATGCAAGAACGATGCATTATCAGAATTCGTCACCTTTTACAAGAAGGTTCAAAATGAAAAGGGTTTCATGATCACTCATATACGAAGCGATCATGGCAGCGAATTTAAGAATGTAGAGTTCAAGCAATTTTGTGATACACACGGTTATTTGCATGAGTTCTCTTACCCTAGGACTCCACAATAAAATAGAGTTATGGAACGTAAGAACAAGACTCTATCCGAAATGGCTAGAGTAATGTTAAATCAGTTTAGTCTACCTAAATACCTATGGGTTGAAGTTGTAAATACAGCGTGCTATGTTCTCAATAGGGTTCTAATTCGACCTATATCGAAGAAGACTCCCTATGAATTATGGTTTGATAGATCTCCTTCTGTTTCTTATTTCAAAGTATTTGGTTGTAAATGCTTTTTTCTTAATACTAAAGATAATTTGGGAAAATTTGATGAAAAGGCCGATGAAGGTATATTTTTAGGTTATACGGCAAAAAGTAAAGGGTACAAAGTCTTCAACAAGAGAACGATGATCATCTAAGAATCAATAAATGTTAAATTTGACAAACTCAATCAACACTCAGTAGATGATGATGATGAAGAAGACATAAGTACACCTAGTACTGCTCCTGCAAAACCCTCACACAAAGCACCAGCTGATTCTCCAAGCAAATCATGTACAGAACTAGAAGTCGGAACCAGCAATCCAGAGGATATGCCAAAAGAAATGAGATTTTTGGTAGACCATACAAAGGACTTGGTAATTGGTGATATTACCAAGGGTGTAAGTACTCGTTCCTCTAGTAAAGATATAGCTTCCTGTTTTATATTTATTTCATAGCTTGAACCCAAAAATATTGAAGAAGCATGTAATGATAATTTTTGGTTAGATGCTATGCAAGAGGAATTGAACCAATATGAACGAAATCAAGTTTGGGAACTTGTTCCCAAGCCCATTGATCATCCGGTCATTGGCATCCGCTAGGTATTCCGAAATAAACTGAATGAGAATGGCTTAGTGACTCGTAACAAGGCTCGACTCACAGCTCAAGGATACAATCAGGAAGAAGGTATCGACTATGATGAGACTTATGACCCAGTTGCGAGATAAGAATCCATTCACATGTTATGTGCATTTGCATGTTTTCATAATTTTAAGTTATTTCAAATGGATGTTAAAAGTGCATTTTTGAATAGTTTTATAAAAGAAGAAGTTTATGTAGCTCAACCTCCAGGTTTTACGGATTTTAAAAATCCTGATTATGTTTTCAAGTTGAAGAAGGCATTATACGGTTTGAAACAAGCCCCTCGTGCTTGGTATGATTGTCTAAGCTCTTTTCTACTTGACAATGGCTTTTCAAAAGGAAAGGTTGATACTACACTGTTCATAAAGTCTTTTAATGGCAATCTTCTTTTGATTCAAATTTATGTAGATGATATCATTTTTGGATCTACTGATGAATTACTTTGTCAAGAATTTTCAAAGTGTATGCAAAATGAGTTTGAGATGAGCATGATGGGAGAGCTAAAATTCTTTTTCGGACTGCAAATAAAATAAACCAACAATGGGACGTTCATAAATCAAGCCAAGTACGCAAAAGATTTATTAAAGCAGTTCGATCTGGAAGCAGCCAAACTACTTGGCACTCCGATGACAACTTCCACCAAGCTTGATATTGATGAACAAGGCAAACCTGTCGATATACACAAGTATCGAGGTATGATTGGTAGTTTACTTTATTTAAATGCAGTCGACCTAATATAATGTTTAGTGTTTGCTTGTGTGCACGTTTCCAAGCCAACCAAAAGGAATCATATTTGTGCGCGGTTAAGTGTATCTTCTGATACCTTAAAAGCACTTCTTATGTCGGCTTATGGCATCCCAAAACTATGTTGTTTGACCTAACCGGTTATTCGGATGCTGATTTTGCCGGATGCAGAGTAGATAGAAAAAGTACCAGCGGCACATGTCATTTCCTAGGCAAAGCTTTAGTCTCTTGGTTTAGCAAGAAACAAAATTAAATTGCATTATCAACAACTGAGGCTAAGTATATCACCGCAGGACATTGTTGTGCACAAATTTTATGGATAAAGCAAACCTTATAAGACTTTGGCTTACAATACACACACATACCCATTTTCTGTGACAACACTAGCACTATCAATTTGACTAAGAATTCAGTATGCCACTCTCGCACTAAATATATCGAGATTCGACATCATTTTCTTAGAGATCATCAACAAAATGGAGATATAAACATTGTATACATAGACACAGAGAATCAATTAATTGACTATTCACAAAACCTCTAGCGGAATATCGTTTCAATTATTTACGTCGAAAATTAGGAATTTTAGATGCCAATAATATTAATTAATTTTGTTTTATACAATTATTTTTCAATACTTAAAAACTGTTTTTAAGACAAGCCTACAAAGGGTCTGTCTGTCACCACGACTACGGTCAAAGCGAAGCGGTATTTAATTATTCTCCGGTGAACTCCCGTTAGCTGGGACTGTACCCCTACAGCTAATCTGAAACAGTCACTGTGTAACAAAATTTAATCTGTAAAATAATATTAATTATATTGATTGAAATTTAAAATTACTAAACTTAGAATTAAATAATTGAAAGGGGATGAGAAAAAAGATGTGGTCCACAAATATTTTTTTCAAAATTCATCAAAAGAACCCTAGGCGGACTCGGCCCGAGTTCAGCCCGGGTTCGGCCAGAGTTCTGTTGGTGGTATATGTTTTTAAGTCAGAACCCGAGGCCCCATCCTCTTCATCTCTTTCAAACTCCTCTCACTGCAGCAACAGCTGCCCGAAAGCTTTTCTAAAACCATAGAAAATCTCCAACCCATTGCTCCTAATCCACTTGGAGATCTCTATCCAAATTTTGGATTCGTGTGAAGAATTCATGTCTCTACAACATACTCAATTTTTGGAAGGTATAACTCTCTCCTTCCATCTCCTCTAAGTTCATTAGTTTCTATTCAAATTTGGAAGAAATGCCTAAGGGATTCACTCCTTCCAAGAGAAAGAGGACCAA
This sequence comes from Iris pallida, assembly GCA_029216955.1. Lineage (NCBI taxonomy): Eukaryota > Viridiplantae > Streptophyta > Magnoliopsida > Asparagales > Iridaceae > Iris > Iris pallida. Next base: position 25,673,754 of record JANAVB010022597.1, read on the forward strand.
TGCCAGTAAAGAGGCATCGTCTTCGAACCCACAAGAGGATTCCTTCTTTTCTCCGGTCCAATCGGCCGATGGTGCATACAATGAGTTTTATTTTAAAACTCATGACCAATTATTACCATGGTATGGTGATTTTATCATGCGTAACATATGCACTGCGCCCTGATTAAGTGGACTTTGTTCCCTGACCACCGTCCTTACTTTGAGGCATTAGGGTCACACCGACTTGTCACCAAAAAATTCCCTATAGCTACTAATGCCATTAGATTGTTTTACTGCAACTTTGTGTTAGAAACTTTTGATGTTAAGACTCGTGTCGGAGGTATTAATATCGAGTTCAATGATGTCTTGTTAGCGAAAATCCTTGGTATTCCTAACGAAGGTGCTCCGCTTGACGATATCACTGATTTCAATTTTCCCGATAGAACGACTCTTCTCAGCTTCAAGAACGATCTTTGTGCACCTGCGTGTGTTCGTTCTGGAAAGTTCAAGACTGCAAACTTGAACTTGTTTAACTATGAGTTACATCACATCATCTATGCCACTATTCTTCCAAAATCTACTTCAAAAGATGATGTCACCAATCTTGAACTATCTGTCCTCTACCACATTATCAAGGGAATTCCATTTTCGGTTCCCAAGACTATTATCCAGATGATGGGACGATGTCGCACAAGAGATCAAAATCTCTCTTATGCGATGTTCATTCCACGCATCTTTCAGAGTTTTGACATCGATCTGTCTACTTGTGCTCTGGACCCTGAGCCCAAGTATCTCCAGCTGTCCCACCATAGCACAGCTGCTCCTCTTGTTCCTCCTTCTGTACCTGCTCTACCTCCTCAGGCATAACCTATGTCTTTTGAGGATATTCATCAGCACCTCTCTGATCTGCGAATATTTATCACTGACGCATCTAGGGAACGTGAGTTCCGCGATGTGAGTCAATTTCAGACACTCGCTAACTCCTTTGCCGATCTCTATTTTGCCTAGACTGGACACTCTGCCAGTTCTCTTCCCAGAGATCCTGCTGTCTCCGGATACCACTATGAGGTTGAGGTGGTACACTTTCTCTTTCAGCTCGATAACGCTTATGACTGGTATCGTGGTTCTGGTGCTACTCCACAACATTCTGGAGCTGGCACTTCTGGAGCTGGTCCATCCAGACATGGTGGACGTGCCAGCCATGCAGATGACAACGATGATGATGAGGATTTGTGATCTAGACACATTACATTTTCTCTGGATGTCACACTTTTTGAGACTTCATTATGTCTTTGTTTACTTGGAAATGCTCCGACCTTCCAAGATATCAGTACTTTATCTTTTAGTTTATTTTTGTATTTGAGATTGTGACATTCTGAGTTGATGTATTATGAACATCTTTTTATGCTCTGCTTAGCATATTATTGGTTGCAAAAACAAAAGTATGAACTTTATTGATACAAACTTTGTAAAGATTACAAGAATTCTGGGAAAGTACAACTGTAGGAATCCAATCTAGAAGACGATTGCTTTATTTCTTGGACGATGTGAACTTTGAAGACGGTAGCCTCTGAAGTTGAAGGCAAAAGCCTCGGAAGAATGCAACAGCACTTAGGAAAGAACTTCTGAACTCTCTGATATTTCTGAACTTTATGTCTGATCCCCTTGAATGAAGACTTGAAACTCTATTTATAGAGTTCTGGAAATAACTAACTTTTAGTTATTCTGAATGGCGCAAGTTAGATTGCGCAGGCACTGGATTGTGCAGCATCAGACTGCGCAGGCAGTTGTCTGGTCGTGGGCCAACTGTCTTGGACACATGGCATCATTTGATTGAAATGTGCATGATCGTGTGCAGACGGTTGCCACGTAGTGAACAATTGATGGCATGAATGTCACGTGTACTTTTGTCAGTTGTCATGATGAAGTGTGCCACATGAATTGTGCTGACTTTGGATTGCACTGAGATGGACTGTACTGGGCTGGATTGTGCTACAAACAGATTGCGCTGCATGTACAGCTGTCCTCGAGCGCTGTACGGAGCAATAAACGAACAATCTCCTCGTTCTTTGTGCAGTCAGCTGTCAGAAGATTTGATTGTGTCAGGTAATGATGATATGGCCACGTCAGCTTACGCACTTGAAAGTGTGCGCAATCCAGTCTGCGCCATCTGGATGACGCGCAATCTGATGTCTGCGCAGTTCATTTGAAAGTTGTTTTTCTTAATTTTCATGACTTTGTTGATGGGTGCAACTTGATTTTTTAGGACCTACAAGACCTCCTTCAAAGTTTTCGAATGTTGAATTCATTCAAAATTTCGAAATACTTTAAATTTTGAATTTTAAATCAAGTTGCGCATATGTTGAGCTGTCTGCGCAATCGGATGAATCAGCCCCTGCTTTTTCGGAGCAATCTGAGGCGGCCGTTTGTTCTTTGAAAAACTATAAATAGTTCTCTCGATCCTTTAAATTATTCTTTACTTGCTTTCATTGTGTTTGAGAGAAAGAAACCCCGAGCCTACTCCGACTTAAACCTTTCTTCTCCGTCAATCTCATGGCTCCCAAGCGTTCTTTCGCCACCGCCAAGGGCAAGACCCCCGCCGAGTCTTCGACTCGTGTTGCGCCTCGTCCTTCCCGTCATGAAACTGCGCACCCTGCTCTGCGAGGTAGACAAACCGATCGAAAACTCTTTTTAGAATTTTTTCGACTTTGCTGGATCTTAAAATCCATCTCTTTTTAGAGATGTGATCATACTGTGCCACCCTTTTTAGGGTTTTGGTTGCACGAACACATTATTCTTCATTTTTATGAAGAATATCTTCTCGCACAATCGGTTGAATTGTGCTGGCAAAAGTCAGCACAATTGGCTGATTTGTGCAATCTTGTCAGCATAAAATGATGCTTGCACAAGCTTTGTCAGTGCAATCTGATGATTGCATAATCAGATGGTTGTGCAATCTGATATTTGTGCAATCTGATGGTTGCGCAATTTGATATTTGTGCAATCTGATGATAAAGTTTCTGACTTGACTTGTACTAAATTTTGTTTTTTCTGTTTAATGTAGTTAACACCAGAGAAGATCCTGAATATGAAACATTTGTTGGAACTTTAGCTGAGCCAGATTTCAAAGAAGACTTATCTCATGTGTACTTTCCACAATATGCCCTTCCATCTTCTCGTCAGACTATTTTGATAGCACAGGATAACGAGACTTTGCTAAGTCTGATAAATGGACAGCCTTTGCAATCAGCTGACGATGTCACTCATAGGAAGCCTATGTTCCTCTTCGACGACGCCATTGATAAAAGTTCTCAACCAAGACCCCGAGTTGAGTCGAGAACTTTCCAATGGAAGGAGAAATTGATCAAGTTACCAGACCTAGCTAGATGCCTTCCTCTAGCAAGATATGTTCATGCGAGCCATCCTAGGAGGATGGAATGGGACATCACTCCCTTGCAACAGGCACGGACAGGAAAAATCTGTGTCAAGAAAGGTCCGAACAATAAGGACATGTTCTATAGTTCTTTCGAACGACACAACACTTTATTGAGAGGGTTGAAGCCAGGTTGTATTCCCCCTGAGAACTCGTCTTTGTTGCTGCCGGTAAGGACACCGATTTTTGCCAACGAGTATGCCAAAGCAGAGGGTAAATATCCGGATCAAGACATCCGGTTGACAGGTCTGGTAAACCCAGACATCAAAAGATGGAGCTGCATAGCTAACTGGATACTGGTCCAGTTTGAAGATAAACTCGGAGAAATTGATCTGTATAATAAAGTACACGCTACTGTATACGGTTTCTTTCCAAATCCTCATCTGTTTTTGGCTCTAGCAGAGAGGTACAACTACAGGACAGGGACGTTCATGACGTCCTGCGGAGAGATGGGCTTGGCTCTCCATTAGATGAAGTATATCTCATATTTACCAATGGGTGATTTACCTTACGAGGAGTACGTCCCGACCAACGATGAGTTAGATAGACTTCGTCGAGAGAATTCAAAGATGGTGGAAGTCTTTGATGAGCTTATGTGCCATTATAACATATGCTCTTTGTATTACCAAAGTGGCTCTTCTGGCACATGCTATTCATCCAAATGGTTGACTTATCTTTTTCTCAACCACATTAATGAGAAAAAGACAAAAGATCATGACTCCTGCAACCCTGATTTCTTCCATCCCCTCAGTAACAGTGAAGTGCTAAAGATGATGGAGGAGAATAAGAGGATGGATATCAGAGTTGATGATGAACACCAATATCCTCCTCTTAAGGCTGGAGAATTTGTGGAGAGCTTTATAAGAATGGGCTACAGGTCCATGTCTATACAAGCCCAACTGGCAAGATTTTTGACGTACTGGCTACGTCGATTCGTCGTGCCTGGAGCAAGTGCTGTAGACCGCTTCCATTGCGGTGTTCTTTTTTGCTGCTGTCCGGTTAGTCTTCGACTACCGGATGGATTTACTATCAGCGATGACCTGTAGTATAAACGTGGGTCTTCGTCTGTATATTGATTCTATGATCAAGTACAAGGGTGATAAGGTGAACTTCCCTAGACTGGAGTTACCATACACCTACTTATTCGGATGGTTACTCTTGCATCATCCATCATTGATGAACCCTGCCATGGGAGCAGTTTGTGCAGTTTTTTACGCAGATTCTCACAGAGAAGGTGGATATACACTAGTCTAAGGGACTACAGACGAACTCTGAACCTCAGCAAAGGATGGAATTTTCTTTGCTCTCCCCCTCCAACTGGTTATGAGCATATGGCAACAAATCTGATTGACCTTGGGAGGCAACCAATAGGTCGAGTATCTTTTGAATGGCTGAAGACAATCAGACCATCACATCTAGTATACAGATTTGAAGAGGAATGCTTCCTTGAACCATATCTGCCGAGCCGCTTTGCTCGTCAGTTTGGATATGACCAGTTTTATGTAGGTAACGCCATCACGTGCCTACAAGGAAAAGGTTATTTGATCGATGGTGCCCGGGCCTGGGCTTACTACAATGCTCGAGACACAAAGACTGTGTTCTCGATGCCAAACAGAACTGATGCTGGTCCTAGAATGTTGTATACTTATTCACAGTTTTACACAGCTGCTAATACATTTGCTGAAAACTATAGCCTCGTTGATAGTTTTGCAACAACAAATCGTCTGAAGAAAAGAGCGACTGACACATTAGATCCCAATAACGATGAAAAACATGAGCCAATGGACGATCCATTAGAAGCATCCAGGGAAGCCAATTTCCCTGAGGAAGTTAATCAACCTTTAATAATTTCTCTGAAGGTTGTTAAGTCTCCGGTCAAGGAGAAGAAGAGAAGGAGAGAAGAGCCTTCTTCCCCAGCTGTGAAGAAGAAATTGATCTTGGAACATTCTTCAGAGAAAGTCACTACGAGATCACAATCTAGACAATTGGCCGAGTCCACTCAAGATGAAGCAGCTACACCGACCTCTATTCAGAAATAGGTCGAGGTAGTAAACGTAGAGAGTCCTGAGAGGCCTCTACATAGAAGGAAGAAGCTAGTTCACAGAAGAAAGAAGAGAACAGTTTCTCCTCCAAGGCAAATTTTGTCTTCGGTAGTGATGAATGCTGCGGCTGGAATCACCATGCCATCTCCTACCCCTGTTTCTGAGTCTGGGCATAAAACTCCTAGTCCAGAATGGAGGGAAAAGATCGAGCAGAGTGAAGAAAGAAATGAGGCCGTAGAGCCCAGAGAAAATATTGCTGAGACAGAGCATGAAGCTTTGCAATCCCCTTTACCGATGATGGATACTACTCAACCTCCTGCTACACCAGGAGCAATCTACGAGGAAGAGGATCGTTTGAGGATCGAGGCTTTATATGACTGTGACTTCAGCTCACAGGATTACATTGATCAAACTGCTACAACTGCCAGTGGGGAGGTACCGGAGGAAGATGACAATGAGGAGGGTTCATCATCTGAGGACATTGAGGATACACAGATCCTGAAGGGGACGATGAAGAGCATGTGTCTCCTGTAGCTGTTGACGACACCTTAGATCCTGAGAAGGACGTTAAGGTGCAGATATCTCCTGAAGACGCTGATGATACCTTAAATCCTGAAAAGGATGTTGAGGTACAAGCATCTCCAGAAAAGATAGCAGATGAAGAAGTGGCCCTGGAGGAAACTCCTGCTGTTGATCTCTAAGGTATAGAATGAAATTAGTAATTTTCTTTTAATAGATTGACAGCTAACATCTTTATTCTTATCCCTACAGAACTTGGATCTTCTCCAGCTCCTCCAGTATGTATGGACATACTGCTTGCGACGACAATTGCTAGTAGCAGTCGTCATTTATCCTGTGGCTCCGAAGCAGGAAGTAGTCAGGCCATAGTGTCTGAGGCTACTTCTGCTCAACTAGAATCTGTACCAACAGATGATAGGCCAGTCGTCGGATCGAACCATGGTAAGACTGTTTTCACTTTTGATTCTCTTTGACAATAACAAATGACAGGCAAAATGACAATATTCAATTTTGCAGAGGAACAACCAGAAGGAGCGACCAGCTCTACTCTAGCTCCTTTATTCAAAGAACCTACTGTCCGAGAAACTGAACGTTCTGCTGCCTCGTTATCAACAGGAGTTGCTGCAACTCCTGGTGCTCTGGCGACCAATCAATTCGTCATCCAATAATTTACGAAATTCTTCTTTGATTCATTGGGACCATTGATCAATAGGGTGATGGAAAAAGAGGATGCTAATTTTTACACAGTTAGAGGTCCAACCTCTTTCTTAATTCATGCTATCCGCGAGCAAGGTGACGAGCCTCAGGCCACTTTTCTTGAACACATATTAAATGAGCTAGAGACTTCAATAAAGAACTACAAAGAGCTCAATAACGGGGAGGTAGAACCCTTAGTTCAAGCGGAATTTGAACGGATGGCTCAGGAAGCTGCAATTGAGAGAGTAAATTTCTAGATTCTCTTGGATGCTTTTGCTACTAAATCTGCTGAGTACAATTCAAAAGTAGAATCGGTAACATCTACTGCTGAAAGAAAAGAGAGAAGAATTGCTGAACTGAGAGCAGAGATTGCCCGTCTCCAAGAAGAATTGGAAGATGAGGTTACCGAGCATCAAACTGCAATCCAACAACTCGGTGCTCTAACCCAAGAAAGAGACGAATATGTCGCAGCTCATAATGATGAAATCACTCGCAGAATGGTAACCATGCCAACTTTCAACGAAAAATCTAGGATGGAAGAGGCCAGAAAGAGAGTGATGGAATCCCGCAAAGAGCGTATGCAGACTCTAAAGTAACAGATTACTGCTTGATGACACCACCAGTTTAATAGAAAGATTCCTTGTATCTTCTTGTTTTTACAATATGTATGTTTTTGTAATGTCTTGAATTTTGATCAAATAAAAAGACATTTTGTTGTGACTCTATTATTTATTGCATATCTTGTTCAGATACAAATAATAAAGATAGAAAATATATTCAGAGGTACAAGACATGATATATTTCTTAATTCTGGAAAATAACCATATTCAAGTATATCTGCTCAGAGGTAATATGGACGTGGCAAATATAATTTATTGAATATCATTATTTCAATAGACAACTTAATCGAGAATGATAAGTTACTGATGTGGATAAATGAACGAAATGAATCGTCAAAATATGTGAATGAAGTGAATCGTCAGGATGAACGGATGAACTGTCAAATGAGTTGAATGAACAGGCGAACCGTCGGATGAGGGTAATGAACGGGCGAACCGTCAGATAATGGTAATGAACGGATGAACCGTCAGATGATGGTAATAAACGGATGAACCGTCAGATGATGGTAATGAACGGGCGAACCGTCGGATGATAATGAACGGGTGAACCGTCAAATGATAATGAACGGATGAACCGTCAGATGATGGTAATGAACGGATGAACCGTCAGATGATGGTAATGAACGGGCGAACCGTCGGATGATAATGAACGGGTGAACCGTCAAATAATAATGAACGGATGAACCGTTAAATGATAATGAACGTATGAACCGTCAGATGAATGTGTCGCTTCATTGTTTGGAGAATCCTGTCTATAAATAGAACAAAAATCTATAAAGAATGGTCATTTCCACTTTTCAACATAAGGATGTCGTCTGGAGATGCATCCAAGAAGGCTGAACTCTCCCTGAATGTTGAAGCGGGCACTGAAGAACGTCCTGCCAAACCAGTCCAGCCAAAGCAGACAGAGGTAGGCGAAGGTTCGTCTGTACCCAAACCACCGCGGGATATCTTGGATTTCCTGCTTGAACCAGGAAAGACTGAAGAGGAAGAAGCCATAAGGATGGCTGCTTGTAAGTTCCTGGTGAGTTCCAGCAAGGATGTTCTCGGCCCTTTTGCTGATTATGTCTTTGATAAGGATGGAAGTGTTCCACGTCCCAATGTTGAGAAGGACGATAGTGATCTTTCTTGACATTATGTAACATCATTTATGATGAAATAAAAATCAAACTTTATTTATGAACTGTCTGATCATATTTACATAAAATATTTATTACATTTATACATAGTATTTCTTGAGGAATTTGCCATTGATAGGCATCATTGCAACTCGACTGTCTAACTCTGAAAGTTGATAGGCTCCATTCGAAAAGACTTTGCTGACAATATAAGGCCCTTCCCACTTCGCATCGAACTTGCCTTTGCTCGAGTAAGTCATGGTCATAGGACGTCTTACTGTTAGAACAAGTTCTCCTTGTTGAAAGGCTCTGACTTTAACTTTACGGTTGAAAGTCTTTGAGATACGGGCTTGATATAACTCAATATGTTGTTGGGCTAATAACCGCTTTTTATCGAGCGCTTCTAATTCTTCAAGTCTAAGAAGATCATTGTTCTCTGTAGTGAGTTCATTAGCAATGGCAATCCTTAAAGAAGGAATTTGAAGTTCCAGAGGAAGAACTGCTTCACAACCGTACACCAGAGAGAAATGTGTAAAGCATATGGGATTGCGGACCGTAGTTCGATAGGCCCAAAGACATTCACCAAGCTTTTCACTCCAGTTTCGTTTGTTAGTAGACACAAACTTTTTGAGGAGCTTGATAATGGTTTTATTGAAAGCTTCAGCTAAGCCATTAGCAGCAGGATTATAGGCTGTCGAAGCAATATTGTCAATCCGATGATCATCGTAGAATCTTGTAAACTTTTGGCTGATGAATTGTGGTACGTTGTCATGGATGATTCGTCGAGGTACACCAAATTGATAGATGACATGGTGTTTGATGAAGTTGATGACGCTGCTGGTCTTGACTTCAACCAATGGTATAGCTTCAGCCCATTTGGAGAAGTAATTGGTTATTGCCAATATGAACCGATGTCCTCTAGAAGAAGAAGGATTGATATGACCGATGATGTCCATGCCCCAAGCTTCAAAAGGCCAGGAAGTAGCAGTCGGATGAAGAAATTTTGATGGTTGATGAATAAAATCTGCGTGGATTTGACAAGCTCGACATTTCCTTGCATAATCGATGGCATCAGATACCGTAGAGGGCCAGTAGTAACCCATGTGTCAGATACGATCCTGTAGCTTAGGACCGGGTTGATGTGCTCCGTAAACACCATCGTGAGCTTCACGCAATACTTGCTTTGCTTCATCACCAGCAAGACAGCGCAAGAGTAAGCCGTCATAAGTTCGTCGATAGAGAGTCTTAGTGGTCTGATTGTAGTAGAATCGTAGAGACCTTCGACGAATACTCGTAGCTTCTTTGGGATCTTCAGGGATTATGTCATAAACTACAAAGTCGATGAAGGGAGCTCTCCAATCTTCACTGATAACATTGGTTTCAGTAAGATTACTGAACTCAATATTACGATTGTTTTCGATACAGAACAATTCCTGATTAGAGATGACCACCACCTGTTGTCTTTTGATAGGGATGGCTAAGACTGCTGCAAGATTGGCCAAAGCATCTGCCTCAGTATTGCAAGCTCGACGTACATATTCTATGAAGAAGGCTTTGAATGATGTAGCCATGTTGATTGCCGCTTCAAATTAAGGCACTAGATCTTGATGGCGAACTTCATAAGTCCCTCTAACTTGATTAACAACCAACTTGGAATCGCCATAGACTTCAAGATACTCGACGTCTAGTTGTTTGGCTAGCTGGAGGCCAATGAGTAGAGCATTGTATTCTACCACGTTGTTGGAGCAAGGCTCATCTAAGGAGTAGGCTCTTTGGATAGCTGACCCGTCCGGAGAAACAAGGACAACTCCAACTCCTGCGACAATGGCACCATTGGGTCCAATCCTGGATGCACCGTCAAAGAATAGGCGCCAAGTAGGAAATTCTTCGGAGACTGCATTAGATTACAAAGTCTCGTCTGGAATTTCATCGTAGAGTTTGGATGTCTCTGGAACAGGATGGACTGCTAAGAAATCCGCCAGTGCTTGACCTTTGACAGATTTTTGAGGAACATATACCATGTCATATTGGGCTAGCAGAATGGCCCATGTAGCTAGCCAAGAATTGAGTGTGCTAGACTTCTTCATCAGTACCCAAAGAGGATTAACTCGGGATATGACATGAATAGTTTGGCCAATGATATAATGTCGAGTCTTCTGAACAGCAAACATAAGAGCTAGACATTCCTTTTCGACCGGACTATAACGGTGTTCAGCACCAATCATAGTACGACTGAGATAGTAGATAGCTTATTCGTGGCCTTCTTTGTTCTTTTGGGCAAGTAAAGCATCCAATGAATGGTTCATAGCACGGACATACATTAAGAATGGTATGCCAGAGATTGGTGGCACCAAGAATGGTGGATTCATGAGATATCGCTTTATGTCTTCAAACGCTCATTGACATTCTTCGGTCCAAACGAAAGATACACCCTTCTTCATTAGTTGAGTAAATGGTCTGCAGCGTCCAGACAGATTCGAAATGAATCTCCTGATGTACGCAAGTCGACCTTGGAATCCTCGTAGCTCTTTTAGGTTGCGTGGAGGACACATCTCCTGAATGGCTTTGATCTTCTCGGGATCCACGTGTATACCCTTAGAGGTAAAGACGAAGCCAAGAAATTTGCTACTAGAGACACCCAAAAATGACTTGGTGGGATTCATTTTGAGTTGATATTGGCGCATGAGATTGAAGATTGTTCTCAAGTCTTGGATGTGATCTTCCTTTAGACGACTTTCAATATCGTCAACGTAGCATTCGATAGTCTTGTACAGATGATCTCGAAAGATGGTACTCATTGCTCGTTGGTATGTTGCACCAGCATTTTTGAGACCAAATGGCATCACAGTATAGTAGTAAACTCCACGAGGAGTGCGGAAAGAAGTATGCTTCTCATCCTCAGGATTCATCCGAATCTGATTATATTCGGAGAATCCGTCCATGAAAGATATTCTTTCGAACCCACAATTGTTGTCGATCATGACATCCGTGATAGGGAGAGGAAATTCATCTTTTGGACATGCTTCATTAAGATCCCAGAAGTCGATACAGACTCGAACTTTGCCGGTTTTCTTTAGAACTGGGACAACATTAGCTACCCAATCAGGATGCTGTTCTTCTCGAATAAAGCCACAAGCGATGAGCTTCTTAACCTCATCATCGATCGCATCCATCATTTCTGGCTTGAAATGCTGTTGTTGTTGTTTGACCGGTTTTGCATTCGGCAAGATGTTCAATTTATGAGTAGCAACTTTAGGATCCAGTCCTGGAATATCTTCATAGCTCCAGGCAAAGACATCAATATATTCTTTAATCAGAAGAATTAATTCTTGTTTATCTGCCTCTGGAAGGTTCTTGCTGATGAATATTGGACGAGGTGACCCACTCTCTCCTACATCAACTTGAACTAATTGATCTTCGGTAGGAGATTCTCTTTGTTCGAATCGGAGTTCCCACTGGTTATCCATTCGTTGAGCCCAAGGATCTGTTTTAAAACTTTCTTCAATATCCTCGTCATATCCTTCTAGAAGTCCGACGGAGACTACGTTAGAAGATACAGTCAATCGATGAACTTGACCAATACTGGTGTCAGAATCCTACGATCTGGAATCAGAAGAGTTAGAGCGCTCCTCACTATCAGATTCAGAGCCTGCTGGGGATAACACTGGAGGAGAAGCATATCCGAGACCTCTTTTGGTCTTGCTGTAATACATCTCTGACTTTCCTTTTGGCACAGTCGTACGGATAGGAGTTCTCCGTCCTTTACCGTAGTTGAGGCCGCTCTTGAAGTCGTAACCCATCTTTCGAATGATGTCTTTTGATTGTTGACTGTAACGACGGAGTTGAAGATGCCCTGTGTCGTTAACTTTGCTATCGTCCGTATAGCTGAATTATTGTTCTGGTCCTTTACTAAAAAGTATTGGACTCTCGCCTTTCTTACGAGCGGGAACAATACGATATGAATCCTTTGGGTGTTCAAATGAAACTTCAGTTTGAAGAGATTGCACAACTCCCATTGTAAATGACTGAAAGCTATCTAACATATCCAAATAGCATTTAGCATGATAACTGACATCAGTATACTGGAAAGTAGATGCTTTTTCATTGATTTGTACATTTATATTTACAGCAGGACCTTTAGCCTTAGCAGGCTTAGTCAGATTGATTACAAGAGGGGGAGAAGAAGAACGTGGAGGAGGATTGGCTTTGTTACGACGGAGGTTGATAACAAGCGGCTCAGAGGAGGTGAGCTCCCTTTTTTCTTTGTTACGACGTAAGTCAATAACAAGTGGCTCAGAAGAGGTGAGCTCCCTTTGATCTTGATCATTAATTGATTGCTTCTGAACTGACAAGTGAATAGCCAGTGGCTTGGAGGATTGAGGACGAGAAACACGCCCTTTGACAGGAATGATGAGGGTGTCATTAGGCACTGTTTCTTGCTCTTCTTCAGTATCCAAAGACAGGACAACCTTAATGAATTTGTCCTTGTACATACGAGCATCATTGCAGTATGCTTCGACGCCTTTGAAAGGATAAAGATCAGCAACCTCCTTTTGTACTTCTCCATTATCATCAACATATTTAAAACATTGATGGAGAGTTGAAGGGACAATGTTATGCTCATGCAGAAATGGTCTTCCCAGCAAAGCATTGTAGGAACAACCATGACTGTCAATGATGTAGAAGGTAACCTTTGTGCGAAGATTGCCTATTTGGAGTTTTAGGCGAATCTTGCCCAGAGGCTCACTCCTTTCCTGATTGAACCCGAGGATGGTGGTGATTGTACTGGAGAGACTATGCACTGGGATTTTCAGCGCATCCAATATTGTCTTCGGCATAATGCTGAGAGCAGACCCTAGATCTTTCAGAATACGATCGACTTTCATCGAGTCGGCGTATCCTGTATAATAGAGAGGACGATCGTGCCTGTTGTCTTCCATCAACATGTCATCTTGTGTGAAAGTTATGTTTGGAATTAACTCCAACACGCTATGACAATGGAGGCAAGAGACTGGTTCTGCTTTTGGCTTCTTTAGAAGGGCTAAACAGGTTTCAGCTTGCATGAGAGCTTCGCTCAGAGTTTCTCGAGTCTCTTTGGAGAGGCGCAAGAGCTCGAAGATTGACAGCCGGGCCGGTGTATTGGCTAACTGAGCCAGAATATCAAAGTTGTAGGGATTTTCAAGTCCAGAAGGAGATGTCTTCTTCAAAGGTTTGTCGAAGCGGACTTGCTGTTTGCCTTTGTCAGCGACCGTCGGCTTGGAAGGAATGGGTATCACAACCGGTGAGGATGCAAAAGAAATATCCTCAGTGGACACAGGCTGCACTGGAGCAGGCTCAGAGGAAGAAGCAGGATTCTCTTGGGATTCGGGGTAATCCTTTAGATAAGCTTTCCCTGATCTGGTGCCCATCAGGATTTCTTCATCAACTATGGGGTCAAAAGATACCATATTGCAAATTTTTGTCTTGCCCTTGGAACAGTCTTTCTTCTTGGAGGAAGAGAAAAGTTTGAATTCTGAAGCAAGATCCGGATGAATCCACATAATCTCGCCATTGTCAAGAGACAAGGGGACGAGACCTTCACTTCATGGAGGAGGGAGATTTTCAATCTCAAGAGTAGCTTTGGGGATAGGAATAACGCCATGCTGCACCATCTGGGGTAGGAAGTCACCGAATTGAACTGAGACCATATTTGCAGTAACAGTCTTCTCGTCTTGTTGCAGAGTGACAACGCCAACGTTGACCAGCTCCTGAATTTTGCCTTTGAGCACATAACATGCTCGAGTGGGATGTCCGATGAACCTATAATAGATACAGTACTTGGGATGATCAGTCTTACCAACTTCATCGGGCTTCTTTGGATCTGGAAGTTGAATTTTATTGCTTTTGATTAAGCAATCAAAGATGCTCGCTGTGTCATTCTCGTCAAAGGAATATTCTACTTTAGGACGAGGTTCTCTCGGTGGAGGTGCTGAAGGAGTAGAAGTGAACGTAGGAGGAGCTACGTTGACCGCTAGAGATTCTTTATTCTTGTTCAAATTGATGTTTAAAATTTCTTTTCCTTTGCGATTGTTCTGGCAATTGCCACCACCTGATGTTTGATGTTCATCCCGGTCGGGATTAGACATTTGTACCCCTAGCTGCTTAAATTTATTGGCGCTAACTTCAGCTGCTTTAGCATTGACAATGAAGGATGGCCAATCTTGGAACTGAGTCGACCCCGTCTACATGCTGATGATAGGCAACAGATTTGCCTTACAGGTGTCTATGGTGACAGCAGCCGGAGTTCCAGGAGGCATTTTCAAAGCTTCCCGGCAGAATCTTTCAATGAAGCTCTCAGCAGTTTTATTTTGCCTTTGTTTGATTTTATTGAGGGCTGACATAGTCATGTCGTTGATCCCCTCGTAAAATCGTTCTAAGAAGATTAGCTTTAAACCAGAGAAGGAGGTGATACAACCATCGGACAAGCTTCTATACCAATCGTATGCTACGCCGGCTAAACAGCCGACGAATACTCTGGTAAAAAGAGCATCATTTGGTTGAAGTTGGACAGTCATAACCTCAAAATGGTTAATGAACTAACTGGGAGATGTGCTGCCATCAAACAGCGAGATGGTTGGGATCTTGTACTTCGAAGGAAACGGGACTTCCTTCCATTCAACTGGGTAAGGTTGCTTAATCCCCAATCTCTGCAAGTTGTCCTTCTCCTTGAAAGCTTCGAACTGAGTTCGTAGGAGCTTTATAGCTTCATTGGCATCTTCCACTGATATAGAAGGAGCAGGTTGAACCACGGTATTAGGAGGAGGAACAGCATGATAAGCACTACCCCCAGCACCTGACTGACTGGGTGTAGGTTGGACTTGTATAGGAGGTACTGGAAGAGATGCTATCCCCAGCCCTGCATTGACAGGCACCGACGATGCTATGATTTCAGGATTTGTAGGAGGTACGATCGGTGGGACTGTATGCTGAGCCACAATAATGGAATGCATACTTGCGACCATCTCAGCCACGGTCTTCAACTTATCTTCTAGTGCAGCTATTCTTTGTTCTTGGCTGGCTAAACTGGAAGCATCGGGATCTTCATTGACAACATAAGCTGTCACTTCTCTAGGTACAGTGGAGGATACTGTCTGCTCTGAGCTTTCGCTGTATGCATCGTAATCGAAGAAAGAATCATCTCCTGAGTGAGAAAGAGGAAGATGACCGGAGGGATCTTGAAGATCCCTTTGATCGATTGTATCTCGGCTTCGGGATCTGGTATGTTGGAATACTCCTTCAGAGGATTCTTGGAGTAACTCCAAATACCGTTGGCTTGGCTTACTAGGCTTGTCGTGATTGGAGCATTTCCTACCCCCAGTGTCTCTAGAAGTCATGTTGACGGAAGCGTACAAAAACTCATCTTCATCTACCTACATAGGTTCAGAATTAGGAAAGTTCAGACGATCGAAGACAGATCGTCTTGTTGTCTGGCAACAACACTTGATGACCACTTTGTGATTGCAATGGTGTCCAAGTGGTTGTACTGGGGATGTTGAGGTGTTGTCCCATTTTTGCTTGAGGTATTCTCGGAGATCAGAAACAACAACGGGATGAGCAAAAGTTCGAGGTATGTGTTCTTTGATAACATTCGGAACATGATTCTAATTCTTCAGATGTTTTGTCCCTTGAGTGTACAGGGAAGTGCTCACTTCATTGGCATAAGTATCAAGATTTTTGACCCTGGAAGTTTGCTTCTGATGATGTTTGGTCTTCGGCATTGGCTGTTTACGTTTCACCGAAGTTGGCCTGTTGAGATAAGTTCTTAGATCAGCAAACTCACCCCCAGGGGTTTCCGTCTGAGACACCAACAATTTTCTCTGTCTTAAGCGAGAGATCTTGAGAGTTGGGAGATCTTGGAATTCTGCTACAGGAGTAGGCAGAATACCTCTTTGATCAGTACAAGTTCTTTTAACATGGAGAGAAGAATCCTTGTTTGAAAGAGTTTTTGTACTGACTGATGCCGAGGCACGTTCAGTGTGATCTTCTACGGTAAAGACCGAAGAAGACTGAGAAAAGACCAAAGGGCCTTTTCCTTTGTTTTGTAAAGAAGGGTTAGCTAAAGAGCGTTTCCCTCTGTTGTCTTCCAAGTCAAGAGACGAGAAAGTTTGAGAAAAGACCAAAGGGCCTTTTTCTTTGTTCTGGAGAGGAGGAGGAATAGCCAAAAGACTACCCCCAGTAGATTACGCAGGAGCAGCAAGGTGCTGGAGAGGAGCAGAGCTTTTTTCCTTGTTGTGAGCAGAGGAGAGATTAGCCAAAGGGCTGTCTCTCTTGGATTGCGCAGATACAGTTTGCGCATGGGTTGATGTCGCACTGGCAGAGTGCACAGGAGGAGTTCTTGCAGAATATCTTCTGGCCTCAACCAGAGTGGTTTGCACAGTAGGAGCCTTATTGCCAGAGTGTTTGAGTTGTACTCTGGTTGCTGGAATGGTAGATTGCGCAGGCAGAGCAGCAGCCAACTGTGCCAGAGGAACATGAGTTTTGTATTTTGACAGAGCAGCATATGATATAGGTTGTGCACTGGCCACAGCAGACTGCGCATGAGTGGTAGAGGCAGATTGTGCAACAGTAGCGACTTTAGACTGTGCAACAGTCTTGGTGGCAGAGATCCTAGACTGCGCAGCAGTCTTAGGGACAGAATCAACAGACTGCGCAGCAGTCTTGGGGAACAATACTGGGTGCACTTTGCTCGTGGCAGAAGTTGCTGTAGTGCGAGGAGTGGTCCTGGAGTTGATCATGGCTTCGTAGGCTGTCTGGTTGACCTTCACAACCAGCGTCTTCTGCGTCTTTCTGATAGACGCAACGTCACATTGAGTTGTCACTTCCTCGTCGGAGGAGAAAGTCGTCCCCAGCAGAGTCGCCATTTTGTTTGCAAAAACAAAAGTATGAACTATATTGATACAAACTTTGTAAAGATTACAAGAATTTTGGGAAAGTACAACTGTAAGAATCCAATCTAGAAGATGATTGCTTTATCCCTTGGACGATGTGAACTTTGAAGACGGTAGCCTCTGAAGTTGAAGGCAAAAGCCTCGGAAGAATGCAGCAGCACTTGGGCATGAACTCCTGAACTCTCTGATATTTTTGAACTTTATGTCTGATCCCCTTGAATGAAGACTTGAAACTCTATTTATAGAGTTCTGGAAATAACTAACTTTTAGTTATTCTGAATGGCGCAAGTTGGATTGCGCAGGCACTAGATTGCGCAGCATCAGACTGCGCAGGTAGTTGTCCGGTGTGGGCCAACTGTCTTGGATATATGGCATCATTTGATTGAAATGCGCATGATCGTGTACAGACGGTTGCCACGTAGTGAGCAATTGATGGCATGAATGCCACGTGTACTTTTGTCAGTTGTCATGATGAAGTGCGCCACATGACTTGTGCTGACTTCGGATTGTGCTGAGATGGACTGCGCTGGCTGGATTACGCTGCATGTACAGCTATCCTCGAGCGCTGTGCGGCTCAATAAACGAACAGTCTTCTCGTTCTTTGTGCTGTCAGCTGTCAGAAGATTTGATTGTGTCAGATAATGATGATATGGCCACGTCAGCTGGAGCACTTGAAAGTGTGCGCAATCCAGTCTGCGCCATCTGGATGATGCGCAATCTGATGTCTGCGCAGTTCATTTGAAAGCTTTTTTTTCTTGATTTTTATGACTTTTTTGATGGGTGCAACTTAATTTTTTAGGACCTACAATTATATCATTTCAGTTTAGATTCATATTTCTTAATATAGCACTATCTCTTTATGCTTCAATATTAACTGCCTGTAAAATATAAACTGCCCGTAAAATGTTTGTTTTTCTATTTGTATATTCTGTTATTATTTTTCACTGATTGTTCCTTATGCATGAAACTCTGTCTCGATATATGGGCTACTTAAATATGTTTTGGACTCTTGGACACTGCTAAAGATCGGCTACCCATTCTGTTCAAGATCGAAGCTGTGTTCGCCACTCAAGTCTGTATTTTCTTTATGCAATGTAATTTTCACTTTTATTGAGTCTAGGAATATATTGTACACCGAGTCGTACTGGCAAATAGGCTACCCTAAAAAAATTTCAAAAATATCCCATATTTTGAAAAATAACTCCCTATTTACAAAAAGCTCCTAACTGCTTAAAATAATTTTCAAAAAGCCCAAAAATCAAATTGCAAAAACCCTGACCAACCCTGACAGAACTCGGCCAGAGTTCGGTTAGTGAACGTTGCTTTTTGAACTTGGTCTCTCTGCCGTTACGGATCCTAACGAGATTTTCTCATAGAGTTCTGCCCGAATTCTGCCAGAGTTCTGCCTTTGGAAAAACTATAAATAGAGAAGGATTTCGATCATTTCAATTCACTCATTCACTTTCATCTCTTCTCTCTAAAGCCTACTATTCTATTCCAAAGAGTTCTAAGCTTTATTTTTCAAATCCCAAGCCAGTTATAATCCTCTAGTCGATTTGCCAGTACGGTACGGTCTAGAAGCTTCAGAGCGATTGTAATCAGAGGCTTGATTGAAGAAAGACTCTTCACAATTGAAGTTGGTCGAGTACTTTGAATCAAAGCTCGCGTTTGTAGAAGTTGCAAGGACTTCGTATAAAAACTTGTAGAATTTTTCAATAGTGATTCAACTAGAAGCTAGAGTTCTTCCGACTGGACTAGTGCTCACAAGACGGAAACCAGTATACATCGTCGTCTTTGTGTTTGCTTTCTGATCTCTGCTTTTACAGCTATTTACCTGTGATATATGTATTTCTCTGTGATCTTGCTGCTAACTTTTTAAATTAACTATATTCCGCTACCTACACTATTTACCCCCCCTCTAGAGTATTGTGCTTTATAAATTCGTTCCTATAGGCGTGACACATATTAAATAAGGAGTTCAAAATAACAAATTTATTTACCAGGCTATATAAGCCCAAACAATAGAGATCTCATAAAACAGTTTTGATAACCAACAATCGATACCCATGAATATAAAATCTATAACATATCGTATTTGTAAAATATATATTTTTATGACTAAGTACAATAATCAAAATTTATAATTTTAAAGATTTAGAAAAATTTAGAAAGAATAAAAATTTTAAAAATTCGAAAAATTCTAGAATTCGGTTCAAGGAGGTTATAGAGTTGCTGAGTTAGAGTCATTTCACTTCGAAAAGTTCCTAGAGGACATCACAGAGGATCCAGTTATGGGGGAGCCAGTACATGGAGTTGCTCCCAACCTTGATCATCAACCTGCTGATTGTGGTCAGGGTAGCCCTCAGAAGGATGAGCATGCCGGGGAGGTAGTTCCTGAAGGGGAGAAGGCTGTTGATATACAACCAACACCAGTAGTTCCATTGAGGAGGAGTGACAGAGAGCGTCGATCATCTACGAGATACTCACCAGATGAGTATGTGCTACTGACTGACGGAAGAGAGCCCGAATGAATTACAAAGGCTATGGACGACGAACATAGACAGGAGTGGATGGAAGCTATGCAGGAGCAGATGAGTTCCACATAGGCCAACTCCACTTATGATCTGGTACGGTTGCTAAAGGGCAAGAAGGCTTTGAAAAATCGATAGGTTTTCAGTGTGAAGTAGACAGATGACACTACTCGCCCTCGATACAAAGCGAGGCTGGTAGTTAAAGACTACGGTCAGCGAAAAGTCGTAGATTATGAGAGATCTTTTTGCCAGTCGTCAAACTATCGTCTATTCGAGTGGTACTAGCATTGGCAGCCAATTTTGACTTGGAGGTCGAGCAGATGGATATGAAGACTGCATTCCTCTACGATGATCTTGATGAGGAGTTGTACATGGAGCAGCCAGAGGAATTATGTGAGAACGGTAAGTCATACTTGGTTTGCCGGTTGTGGAAGAGCTTGTACGGTCTAAAGCAGGCTTCGAGGCAGTGGTATATGAAGTTTGATTCATTTATGGGGGAGCATGGTTATACGCAGACGACGTCGGACCACTGCGTTTGTTGACCCAAACTGGATCACAGTCAACCTAATTTAGAGAATTAACAAAATAACATCTGATATGATCCAATACGACACATGAGGCTCAAGACAGAACATCATCTACAACGTATCAAGTTCAAGACAGACATCATTGACAAGTTCTACTTGTACTCAGTCTGTAATTTTTTAATTTATTGAGTCGCACTGAGTCATCTCAATCCCTAAACTTACTTCTCCAAACTCCACCAGACAAAACAAACAATCTCTGAACCAAACCAAACCAATCTAGCCCATATAAACTTTCTGGCCCAAGGTAGACAGAATTTGGGCCGAACTCTGCCCTAGGCTGTCCAACGTTCAAATTTTTGAATATTTGGGACAGAATTCTGGCCGAACTCTGCCTCCCCTGACTAGTATAAATAGGGCTTGACTTCTCTCATTTCAAATCATCTCTCACTCTCAATCTTCTAAGCCTTATACATTCTAAGCCTTACTCTTCCAATCTGCTAGCCACAAAACTTTCTAAGCCCCA
The DNA here is from genome assembly GCA_029216955.1 of Iris pallida. Taxonomy (NCBI): domain Eukaryota; kingdom Viridiplantae; phylum Streptophyta; class Magnoliopsida; order Asparagales; family Iridaceae; genus Iris; species Iris pallida. The sequence continues at coordinate 25,694,669 of JANAVB010022597.1, forward strand.
AGGTGCTCAAGTGCGATTCAACTAGAAGTTTTGTGTAAGAGTTGAAAAGAATTCACTTGGACAATTCCAACTTTTGCCTCTGCAAAGTTGTAAGAAGTTGGCGTGCTCTTCTGAGTAAAGGCATGTGTATGTACCCTATTTCACAAATAGTAGATTTCAATCATGAGTGAGTGTTCTCATGCCTGGACTAGTCCTCCACGAGGAAAACCAGGTTAAATCGCTGTGTTTGCGTATGCTCTTCTGATCTCTCTTAATTTCTGCTTTACTACTCTGATTAGATATTTCTATTGGTAGTTGCTTCTGGACTGGCATAGAGTTGATTTTTAATTGGTTATTTTTGACACAAACTCTATTCACCCCCTCTAGAGTTGCCTACATGTTACTTCAATTGGTATCAGAGCTTTGTTCTCTTGATAAAGGATTAACATCCTCGAGATGATCCATGACAACCACACAACCTATCTTTACCAACTATGGTGAAGGACAATCCACTAATAGGCCACCCCTGTTTGATGGAACCAACTATACGTATTGGAAGACCAGAATGAGTTTCTACCTAAAGTCTATAGACTTTGATTTATGGACCATAGTCACAGATGGTTATAAAAAGCCTGCTAGAATTGTTGTTGAGGGGAATCTCATAGATAAACCCCACGACAAATATACTGACCAAGAAAAGAAATATGCTAGTCTAGATGCTAGGGCTATTAATGCTCTCTTTTGTGTTATATACAGGATTGAATTCAACAGGGTCTCTACATGCTCCACCTCAAAGTATGGAAGCTTCTAGAGGTGACCCATGAAGGAACCACACAGGTTAAAGAATCAAAAATCAGTCGTCTAATATAAGAGTACGAGGCATTCAAGATGAAGCCCAATGAGACGATCAAATAAATGATTACTAGATTCCTCGACATTGTCAACCCTCTATCTTTCTTCGGTAAGAATTAATCCAACCATGAGAAGATACACAAGGTGCTAAGGGGACTAACGAAGAACTGGAACCCCAAAGCCACGGCAATCATCGAAGGCAATGATCTCACCACCATGTCTCTGGAAACACTGGTGGGCAAACTGATGACACATAAGCTCGATCTCAAAGACTTTGAAGAAACGGCTCTAAAGGAAAAAAAAATCGTGCTAAGAGCTCATCGCCGAAAGGCTACTCCAGAAGAAACAGATGATGATGACTCTGAGGGTGATGATCAAGCGCTCATGGTTCACAACTTTAAGAAGTTCTTACGTTTCAACCAAAGGAAGAAGGAACAACACAAAGAGGATGATGAAGAACCTATCTGTTTTAGCTGTAAGAAGATGGAGCATGTCAAGAAAGACTGCACTACAGCAAAAAAAGAAAGTCAATATGAAAGATCGTATAAAAGGCCAACCTCTCGAAAGTATACCAACACAAGCATCTGGCACGAGAGCGAAGCTAATGACTCAGAAAAAGAAGAGACTCTCCCCAAGATACTGCAAACGTCTGCCTAATGGCAACGTCCAAAAAGGTAACAAATGATCCACTTGATGACTTTACTTTTGATGAACTTGGAGATGCCTTTGTTGACTTACTTGAAGATCATAAGAAGTTACTTAGCAAGTACGAATATGCAAAGGATAAGATCAAGACTCATGAAGTTGAGATTCATAGACTTTCATGCTTGCTTGATAATGTTAGAGACACACCACCCACGGAGAACACTGAGGAGGTATCCAAGCTTAAATTAAGCCTCCATGATGTCGAATCTCGTATTGAGAAACAAATACGTGATATCACAGCAATCAACAAAGAACTCTCAGACGAGAAAAAAAAGTATAATATTGCTGTTGTAAGAATTGATGCCTTGATTGCCAAGTATAATGATATGTACAATGCCTCTAAAAGATTAGAGATCAGATTGGGAAAACAAGTTGTACATCCCCAAACTCAATCTCACAGTCACAACACGTACACAAGACAAAAGATTACTTAACACAAGAATACATGTCACAAGAAAAACGCATATACTCATGTTGCACAAAATCATGCATTTATGTACACATATTCACATGCAGCACGACAAACACCCGCACATACACATGGCACATACAGACATGCTTTTATGAACACACGTTCTCATGCAGCACGACAAACACATAGATATTACTATTATCCTACACCTAACACCAATATACGTGCTACATGTCACTACTATGTTAAACATGGACACACTTTACCACAGTGTAGAATTAGAAGACTAGTTGATTTAAAACTATATGCATGGGTACCGAAGACTAACCTTTCAGGACCCTCAAAGATTTGGGTACCAAAGGTCACATCTACTCATGGTGTAGGTGGACCTTCCTTCATACTCTAGAAGTAAGTGGATTCTCAATAGTTGCGACACATGACTGGAAATGCAAATCTTTTCACAACACTATCGATGAAGATGGAAGGATATATATCCTTCGGCAATAATCTGAAAGGTTATATCATAGGTAACGGTACTATTGGTAATCCTCATTCTCCCGTCATTAAAGATGTCTATTTAGTAATAGAGTTAAAGCATAACTTGCGCAGCATTAGTTATTTTATTAATCATGGATATGATATTAACTTTGGAAAAACTAAATGCTCCATATATGATAGATCATCTAGAGACATCGCTTTTGAAGGGATAAGGGAACATAATATATACATATTCTATCTGTCTATAGATACTAACAATGCAGGAAGATGTCTCTACGCTCACAAAGATGAAAGACTACTATGGCATATGCGTCTTGGATATGCAAACATGGATACCATATCAAGACTTTCAACCAAGAAGCTAGTGAGAGGACTACCTGACATTAAATTCAAAAAGGATACGGTATGTGCCGAATGTGAGAAAAATAAAGTGACTAAATCCTCCTTTAAATCCATCAACTCTGTAAGTACTACTAGACCTTTGCAACTGCTTAATATGGATTTATTTGGTCCTAGTAGAGTAGCCAGTCTTGGTGGAAAACTCTATGCTTTGTAATTGTTGATGATTTTTCTCGATTTACTTGGGTTTTATTTCTTACAAACAAAAGTGATACTATTTCTATTTTTGAAGTTTTTGCTAAAAAGGTTCAAAATGAAAAAGGCTTCATAATTACTCAAATCCGAAGTGATCATGGCGACGAATTGGAAAACTCTGATTTTGAAAAGTTTTGTGACTCAAATGGTTTTAATCATGAATTTTCATGTCCTAGAACTCCCTAACAAAATGGTATTATGGAGAGGAAGAATAGAACTCATGGCGATATGGCTAGAGTCATGTTGAATCATTTTTTACTTCCGAAATATTTTTGGGCAGAAACTGTAAGTACAGTATGCCATGTCTTGAATAGGGTTTTGATTCGACCTATTTCGAAGAAAACTCCCTATGAACTTTGGTTTGGTAGAACACCAACTATTTCCTATTTTCGAGTGTTCGGTTGTCGCTGCTTTATTCTGAATACCAAAGACAACTTAGGCAAGTTTGATGCCAATGCTGACGAAGGTATTTTTCTTGGTTATGCTGCCAAGAGTAAAGGATACAGAGTGTTCAACAAGCGCACTATGATTTTTGAAAAATCTGCTAATGTAACCTTTGATGAGAATAATAGTACAGCTGTTATTCCCGATGACAACGATGACATACACATCAAATTATCAACTTCTACACCTGTGGAAACAACACTTGGAACCAGTTCTCTAGAAGGTTTACCAAAGAAGTTCTGTTTCACACCATCACATCCGGAAAACTTGGTAAGAGGTGAGGTATCTGTCATGACCCGCACCCTAGAGTAAGGGCGCGAGACGTGGGTATGTCCAGCCTACGCCGCAGTGTCGACGGTAGAACGCTGTCCTAGGTCACAACATCTAATAATATAATACTGAACAGTTTATACTCCCCGAATGGGGGTGACATAGCAGAAAGTAAACTCAATCACAACTAAGACAGAAGATGAGATAGAAAGATAGATACTGCTGAAATGAAAGTAAATCTACAAGTACAAACAGATAGTCTAAGTGTCTAAGATAAGTACATATCCCAAATCCCAAGTATCAATATATACAGTCATCCAGAATGAATATAAAAGAAGACATCCTAGTCTAGAGGAGTGTCGTCCACAGCTAAAGGCTCCTGCTGCTGGTCCAAGTCTGTACTATCATCTAGGGTAGCCCCATAATAAGTGGGACAGCCCGCCTCGTCCTCATCCTCTGTAATATTTCAACAGGTCCAGTCAGGACAGGAGCGAGCACAATACATCTCAACAAGTCATAACAGGAAAGGAAATATAATCATGCTAGAGAATAAAATACAGGAATTTGAAGAACAGCAAAATGTAAGAGAGAGACTGTAAGTAAATATCTATGATATATAAAAGAGAGACAGTGCTAGTGATTTAGAGTACAAGACGAAATGTGAATGGCTTAGGACTGATTCATGACTACACTAAGAGTGATTCATGACTATACTACTTCTGGATATTTATTCACATGACCATTCATACTCCCCCGTACCCCAATCAATACACAAGGATCCAGTCAAGTTACGTTAAGATTCGTGACTAAACTACTAACCCATAAAGGGTGATTCATGAATTGATTCTTGAAGGCTCAGTGATCATGAGAGTACATGAGTCACTAGCTGATTCCCGAAGATTCATGATAATAGAAGCATATGATACGTGATGTAAGTGAAACACACTAGACAAAAGTATCTGATGCTCCCGAGAGGGATAACATCTCATAAAGGGATCCATATAGAACAAATTCGTGTTACCAATGTGTCAGCATCAAGTAAGATAATCTAAAGCAGGAAATATAATCCTAAACAAGATATGAAACGATCAGAGAATGTACTCGCCTGCTATCTGAGTGTCCAACTGAAATGTACTGTCCGAGGAGAGGTGTCTGGCTCCTAATCAGAACAGCACAAGTCACAACAAGTCCAGAATGGTAAAGATAAGCGCTACAATGCATTCTACATGAGTCTAGGTCAAACTAGGCCAAAGTCAACTCTTAGTCAACCCTGGTCAACCAAGAAGTCAAACCTAGGTCAACTATGTCCAAACTGGTCAACTAAGGTCAAACATGTCTAAACTAGGTCAAATAGTCTAGGTTGGTCAACCATGGCTATGGGCCCAATGCTCTAGGCACTAGCCATACACTAGGCCATAACTCATGCAGAGTCATAGCCATGTAGGCCATGAGCTAATACAACATAGCCTATAGGCCAACACCATATATATATATATATATCAATATATTCACATATATGAGTATATATATATGTCTACATATACAATAGGATATGCCTAGTACTCTAGCTATCACACATATAGAATCCCCTTACACTTACACTACCATCCCATATTCACATTAGATTAGATATTGGTATATATTCATAGGCATACATATATGTATTATATATACATAGAGAGGGGAACCATATGGTGTGTGTGTCTAAAGGGAACATGTGTGTGTACAAATTAAGAACCTGTTGACTGTGTTCAGTGTTAATTTCCAGTGTTAGAGAGTAGGCCATGAGTGTGTGTCTCATGTGTGTGGACTGAACATGTATGTGTGTCTGTGTGTTAGCAGGAATTAAGAAGTTATGTGACTGAATCTACAAACAGTGCAGAAAAATGAAAACAGTGCATACATTATAAATTGTGTGTGTGCTAGAGGGAAAACATGTGTGGTGAACATGTGAAAACAAGATTCAATATCAGGCCTGACAAATGACAGTAAAACAGTGAGGAAAATCAGGACAATGTGTATTCAGTCCTACAAAACAGTGTTATACATTGAAGGAAAATCATAGCCATCTGTAAACATATATGTGTGATAGGTAGTACATGTGTGTACAGGAAACAATGACAGGAATTTGAGTGTGTGTCATGCCACAGGGTTGTGTAGTCTCAGAATTTCGAAGAACCATAAATAGCATTCAATCCCAAATAATATCCCCACATGAAACCAACATCCCAACACAAAACTCTAACATAACATGAATACAATATGTGTAGGCTATCATTGAAACTAGAAAATGAACCATTCGAATTAGGGAGAAGGCATGATACTCTATGTATCAGAAATTTGCAGTTAATACAATGCAAGTCCAATATTTGCAACCCACACATAACATCGATTATCCCATTTAAACAAAGACTAATCTGACATGTAATTTAATTAACAGTGGTTTGTGACATGTTAGGATGCAATTTAGCAACTAATTTAATCACTAATATCAGGAATTAAAATAGGAAAAAGGAAGAACAGTGTATCAGTGATACACTAATGTATCAGTCGAAATGCTTAACCAAACCACATTCGATTTCATACTCCATTTAGCATTTCATGAAGAACATATAGTTGGTAATTAATGGGGGGTATTAGTGTGTGTCACATGTACAAAACAGTGTCCTAAAACATGACACACATGTGTCCAAGACCACACAAAACACAAATACTCAGACTGGATTCAGTCGACAGTTCCCGTGTCCAGTACGGGCTAGATTCCTACCCGACACGAAACATTAGGACACAAAACTTCGGGGGTGACGCGATAGTCACTGCCCCTTGCTTCACGTCCAGCCATGCGTGTCCACGGGTCCTGGATGGCTCGCACGAGAACGCGAGTAGCAGGGCATTCCTGTACACGCGCGCACGACCGTGTCCAAAGATCCCAAACGACACAAAAGCGACACGAGACTCTCTCAGTCACTTAGAAACCCACAGATGACACCAATACACGACTTCCTATTCAAACACATCTCAAAATATCGATCGAAATACCCTTTGTGGTATTTCGTCGAACACCTGCGCACCGCACTGATACATGTCCGATACGGACACGTACAGGACACGAAAATCTACAAACTCTATTCCTACAGGACCAGGACACCTAGGGCTAGGTATTTATGCAAATAAAACCTAATTTTAATGGTGGAATAGAAATATACCTATGTGTGTTCTTTAACACAAAAGCTCCTTCAATGTGGATCCCCAAAAGCTACCCAAATCCTTCAAATTGATTCAAATCTGGGATTTGACTCCACAATCAGCAAAAAAACATTGATTAGAACACTATGGAAGAAATCCCAATAAAAATGAAGTCCTATTGATTAAACTATGAAGAAAAAATAAATAAAGGCTCACCTAGTCGTTAGGAATAATGATGCACTATTGAAAAAAGGCTCACATTCCTAAAAATATATTATATAGGCAAGGGGGGTCTTGGTTGGCCACTTTAGTTAGGGTTAGGGTTTTTAGGTTTCATCTAAGGGCTAGCAATGAATCAAGGCTAATGGGTGGCCTAGAATCTAGGGTTCTTTCCTAGTTAAGTTGCAAATCACCCACTTAGCTAAAAAATGACTTAAACCATCTAACCAATACCAACTAATTCTCAAAGTGGCTAACTAAATTAGTTATGACTAATCTAGGTTAGGTCCAATCTAGATTAGGCTAACCAAAATCATATGGCAATAAATAAACTAGTATTTAAATCATACCATTCAAATAAATTATTTTAAATTCCTAATAAAATATACTAAATTCCAATAATTCAAAAATGACAAAAATACCCTCAAACTAGAAATGTGGTAGTGACAAATCTACCCTCCTTAAAAAAAAATTGTCCTCGAAATTGAAAGGCGAAATGCAACTGATGAGAAGGATAGAAAGTATACCTCACGGTCCAAAAAGATAAGGGTATCGCTCGCGCATCTCATCCTCCCGCTCCCAGGTAGACTCTCCTGGAGAATGATGCCTCCATACGACGCGAACCAAAGGTATCACCTGGTTCCTCAGTACCTTCTCCCGGCGATCCAGAATCTCCATACGCTGCTCTGGATAACTGAGAGTAGGTCCAACCTCAATCTTCGAATGGTCGAGCATATGGCTAGGGTCAACCACGTACCGTCTCAACTGTGATACGTGGAATACGTTGTGGACACCCACTAGTGAAGGTGGCAAGTCTAGCCTGTAAGCTACGTCGTCGACTCTCCCGCTGATAACAAAAGGGCCGATGAAGCGCGGGCTAAGCTTCCCACCTACACCAAAATGTATAGTACCACGAGTCGGAGATATCCGTAGAAAAACTATGTCTCCAACCTAAATACAAACAAGGTCTCAAATTATCAAATAATCAAACATGATCAAAATCACAAACACAAACCCTAATCTAATCCTATTCTAATCTGTACCTCAAACTCCAAGGGCCTCCGGTGGCTATCGACCCAGTGCCGATGTCTGTCCTACGTCACGCGAAGTCTGTCCCTAATGAGCTTCACCTTCACGGCTGCGTCAATAACCATATCTGGCCCCAGTAAAGCTCGCTCACCAACATCATCCCAAGGTAAGGGTGTACGACACCTACGCCCGTACAGAGCCTCGAAAGGTGACATCTCGATGCTGGCCTGGAAACTGTTGTTGTAAGCAAACTCCACCAAATGTAGATGATCCTCCCAGGAACCTCCAAAGTCCAAGACGCACGTCCGCAGCATATCCTCGAGTGTCTGAATAGTCCTCTCTGACCGTTCGTCCGTCTGGGGGTGGTATGCAGTACTAAACTTAAGCTGAGTGCCCAAGCTAGTCTGCAGAGTCCTCCAGAAATAGGAAGTAAAGCGACTATCCCGATCTGAGACGATGCTGACCGGAACCCCGTGAATCCTGACTATCTACCGCATGTACATCTTCGCAAGACTCTCTGTAGACGTACCCACCTTAAATGGCAAGAAGTGGGCCGATTTGGTCAACCTGTCAACGATGACCCAAATTGCGTCTTTTCCTCCTAGTGTACGCGGCAATCCTGATACAAAATCCATAGTGATATGTTCCCACTTCCACTCGGGAATGGACAGCGGCTGCAATAATCTATCGGGCCTCTGCCTCTCTGCCTTGACCTGCTGACAGACCAAGCACCTAGCTACGAAGCGAGCTACCTTTCGCTTTATCTCGGACCACCAAACATGCTCCATCAGGTCTCGGTACATCTTGTTGGCACCAGGGTGTATAGAGTACTGAGATCTGTGGGCCTCCTGCATAACCTGCTTCCTGAGATCTCCACTGGGCACACATAACATGGAACCGTACCGCAAGGCACCATCCTCCGCAAGAGAAAACTCGCCATCCAGCAATCCTGCTCGAACCTGCTCTCGGAGACACCGCAGAACAACGTCCTCAAACTGTGTCGACTTGATCCTCTCCACCAAGTCTGACTGAATCTGCAAGCCCCATAACTACATCTGAACTCCGGGCATGATCGCCTCAATCCCCAGGCTCTCCAAATTAGCAAGCAAGTGACGGTCTATGGTCAAACACATGGCTGTCGGATACCTACTCAAGGCATCGGCAACCACGTCGACCTTCTCTGGATGATACTGAAGTAGGATGTCAAAGTTTTTCATCAACTCTAGCCATCTGCGTTGTCTCATGTTCAGCTCCTTCTGAGTGAACACATACTTTAAGCTCTTGTGATCTGTGAAGATCTCCACCCTCTCTCCATACAGGTAGTGCTTCCACAACTTCAAAGCAAATATCACTGCTGCCAGCTCCAGGTCGTAGATAGGGTAGTTCTTCTTATGGGGACGTAATTGCCTGGAAGCATAGGCAATCACCTTTCCATGCTACTACAAGACACAACCCAGCCCCTTCCCTAAAGCGTCACTATAAATAGTGAATCCGCCTGATCCTGAAGGCAATGTCAGAATCGGAGCTGTCGTAAGCTGCTTCTTCAACTCATCAAAAGCTGTCTGACACTCCTCTGACCAAACATACTCAGCATCCTTCCGGGTCAACCGAGTCAACGGCTCTGCAACCCGGAAGAAATCCTGCACAAATCTCATATAATATCCTGCCAGCCCCAGGAAACTCCTGATCTCTGCCACTGAAGTCGGCACTACCTATGCCTCAACTGCTACAATCTTCTTGGGGTCAACTGAGATACCATCTCCAGTCACCATATGCCCCAAAAAGTCCATCCGGTCCAAGAAGAACTCGCACTTGGAGAGCTTCCCATAAAGCTGCTCCCTCCTGAGAGTCTCCAGCACTATCCGCAGATGCTCTTCGTGCTCCTCCTCAGTCTTAGAATATACCAAGATGTCGTCAATGAACACCACCATGAACTTGTCCAAGTACTGGTGGAATACCTTGTTTATTAGGTTCATAAACACTGCTGGTGCATTGGTTAGCCCAAACTGCATAAACAAAAACTCAAACTGCCCGTACCGCATCCTAAAAGCGGTCTTGGCAACATCCTCCCCCTTCTCCTTCACCTGGTGATATCCTGACCTCAGATCAATCTTGGAAAATACTCGAGCTCCGCTCAACTGATCAAAAAGATTATCGATCCGCGACAGTGGGTATCTGTTCTTGATCGTGAGGTTGTTGAGTGCCCTATAGTCAATACACATCCGTACTGACCCATCCTTCTTTGGCACAAACAATACTGGTACACCCCATGGCGACGAACTCGAACGGATGAAGCCCTTATCCTGCAGCTCATCCACTTGCTTCTTCAGCTCCACCAACTCGCTGTTGTTCACTCAATAGACATGCTGAGAGATGGGTTCCGCTCCTGGAACCAAGTCTATCGAGAACTCTATGTCTCTGTCTGGTAGCAATCCCGGCAACTTCTCTGGGAAAACATCCATATACTCTGCTATCAAGGGGTGTGGAATCGTCTGCTCCTCAATCGAGACTCCACAGAAAACTTTGCTGCTCTGCTCCGCCTGACGTCTGGATTACTCGAACTCTGGCTCCCCCGGCGCTCTAAAGAGAACTCTACCCCCTCTGCAATCAATGCTGGCATGGTGCCTGCTCAACCAATCCATGTCGAGTACTATATCGTAGTTCGGCAATAGCATTACGAGCAGGCTCACCTCCAACTCACGGCCTCCCAAAACAACACTCTGTCCCTTGCAAACATCACATATGAGGATAATACCACCCCCAGTCGTGATCTTGTGAGTCTTAGGCAATGATTCAGCTATGATACCGTGTTTAACCGCAAAAGATACTGATATGAAACTATGCGAAGCATCGGAATTGAATAATGCAAAGGCTGGACTGGAGTCGAGAAGAACCGAACCTGCGATCAGCTCTCCTATGGCCTCCGCATCCTCGGCTGCCATGGCGAAAGCTCGCCCCTGCTGGCCTCCCCTGGCCTGCTGCTGGTGCTGCACAAACTACTGCTGCTGAGTCGACAACGGTCCCTTCTGCGGTCCCCTGGAGCCTTGGCTCCTGCTCCTGCTCCCTGTGCTATCCTGCCAATATACTGAGCGTAGTCCCTCAGCTGATGGTTCGCTGCTCCGCAAAGAAGGTATCTACCCAACCTCTTCCTGCACTCGTCCCATCCGTGCCCTGGCTTCTTGTAATAAGCACAGGTGGTGGCCTGCTGCCTCGGTGCCTGCTGCTGTACCCTCTGCTGCTGATGTTGAACTGGATGATGCCTCGGCTGCTGAACCTGCCGTGACTGGAATCTCTGTTGCTGGTGGTGCTGCTGGTGCTGCTGCTGAAAGTGCGGCCTCTTGGCCGGTCCTCTACTACTGCTGCCTTCCTGGGAGTCTCGCCCCCTCTTGAGCCTAAGCTCAAGATCATCCTCTGCAGCTAACGCGTCCACCAGGATCTCCTCAAAGGTAGCACTGCGGGCATTCTTGGTGTAGGACTTGACCTCCTTTACCAAGCCCTTCCGGAACCTCCGGGCCTTCGTCGCCTCCGACAAGTCCTCTATAAATTTGCTCAGGCGGCAAAACTCTCTTGCGTACTCCTCCACAGACTGGCTTCCCTGGACTAGGGCCTCGAACTGAGTCTCGAGGGCTCCCAGCGTTGCGTCCGAGAAGAACTTCTCCTTGAACAGCTTCTTGAATGCTGTCCAAGTCTGTCCTACTGTGCCAACCCTCGGGTCGGCCTAGTACCATGTACGGGCCAGATCCTGCATCATGCTGGCTGCTGCCTCTATCTGGAGCCTCGTTGGGATCTCAGCCAACCTGAATATCTCCTCCATGTGCTCAATCCACTCATCGGCATACAAGATCCCCTCTGTCCCTCGGAAGTCTCTCGGGTGCATCTTCTGAAAATCTTGGATGCCCTTCTTCCATGGTTGGTGCGGCTGCGGGGCTGCCGCTGGCTGAGCTACAACTCTCTCTACCGCAGTCACTGCCAGCTCAATGCCTCGTGTGAGCTCTGCTGTGTGCCTCTGCTGCTGGGTCTGCTGACCCTCCATGTACTGCCGGAAGAAGGCTAACAGCTGAACGGTGTCAACTGTCCCCGCAGGTGGCTGCTGCTGCTGAAGCACATCCGGTATCACCGGACTCGGCTCATGCCTCACAGGTGGTGGGGCTCCTCCGAAAGCAGCCGAAACGCCTACCCTAGCTGGGGCCGCGGTACCAGGGGCTGGCTGCTGAGTATGAAAGGTGGCAGACCTCTCATCGGCGTCCCCTGGCCCTGGCGATGCGATCTCGTCTCAACCATCCTGGAGACACAGATCAAAAAGAACAATTTCTGAGAATGAGTCAAAATATCAAGGGAGGACAGTTTAAATTCAAAGGAAGACAATAAGCAGCAAAATTTAGATATACGAAATATGATAAAGTGTTTTTCCTAATGTGATTGAGTACCTTCGAAATTTTCCTAATTCTACTGCAGGCTGCAGTGATATTCTAGTTCGAATACCACTACACTTCTAATCTAGACCTGCATGGGATACCACTAAAAATGTGTCACGACCCGCACCCTAGAGTAAGGGCGCGAGACGTGGGTACGTCCAGCCTACGCCGCAGTGTCGGCGGTAGAACGCTGTCCTAGGTCACAACATCTAACAATATAATACTGAACAGTTTATACTCCCCGAATGGGGGTGACATAGCAGAAAGTAAACTCAATCACAACTAAGGTAGAAGATGAGATAGAAAGATAGATACTGCTGAAATGAAAGTAAATCCACAAGTACAAACAGAGAGTCTAAGTGTCTAAGATAAGTACATATCCCAAATCCCAAGTATCAATATATACAGTCATCCAGAATAAATATAAAAGAAGACATCCTAGTCTAGAGGAGTGTCGTCCACAGCTAAAGGCTCCTGCTACTGGTCCAAGTCTGTACTATCATCTAGGGTAGCCCCATAATAAGTGGGACAGCCCGCCTCGTCCTCATCCTTTGTAATATTTCAACAGGTCCAGTCAGGACAGGAGCGAGCACAATACATCTCAACAAGTCATAACAGGAAAGAAAATATAATCATGCTAGAGAATAAAATACAGGAATTTGAAGAACAGCGTAATGTAAGAGAGAGACTGTAAGTAAATATCTATGATATATAAAAGAGAGACAGTGCTAGTGATTTAGAGTACAAGATGAACATGTGAATGGCTTAGGACTGATTCATGACTATACTAAGAGTGATTCATGACTATACTACTTTTGGATATTTATTCACATGACCATTCATACTCTCCCGTACCCCAATCAATACACAAGGATCCAGTCAAGTTACGTTAAGATTCGTGACTAAACTACTAACCCGTATAGGGTGATTCATGAATTGTTTCGTGAAGGCTCGATGATCATGAGAGTACATGAGTCACTAGCTGATTCCCGAAGATTCATGATAATAGAAGTATAAGATACGTGATATAAGTGAAACACACTGGACAAAAGTATCTGATGCTCCCGAGAGGGATTACATCTCATGAAGGGATCCATATAGTACTAATCCGTGTTACCAACGTGTCAGCATCAAGTAAGATAATCTAAAGTAGGAAATATAATCCTAAACAATATATGAAATGATCAGAGAATGTACTCGCCTGCTATCTGAGTGTCCAACTGAAATGTACTGTCCGATGAGAGGTGTCTGGCTCCTAATCAGAACAGCACAAGTCACAACAAGTCCAGAATGGTAAAGATAAGCACTATAATGCATTCTACATGAGTCTAGGTCAAACTAGGCCAAAGTCAACTTTTGGTCAACCCTGGTCAACCAAGAAGTCAAACCTAGGTCAACTATGTCCAAACTGGTCAACTAAGGTCAAACAGGTCTAAACTAGGTCAACTAGTCTAGGTTGGTCAACCATGGCTATGGGCCCAATGCTCTAGGCACTAGCCATACACTAGGCTATAACTCATGCAGAGTCATAGCCATGTAGGCCATGAGCTAATACAACATAGCCTATAGGCCAACACCATATATATATATATATATATATATATATATATATATATATATATATATATATATATATATATATATATATACATATACAATAGGATATGCCTAGTACTCTAGCTATCACACATATAGAATCCCCTTACACTTACACTACCATCCCACATTCACATTAGATTAGACATTGGTATATATTCATAGGCATACATATATGTATTATATATACATAGAGAGGGGAACCATATGGTGTGTGTGTCTAAAGGGAACATGTGTGTGTACAAATCAAGAACCTGTTGACAGTGTTCAGTGTTAATTTCCAGTATTAGAGAGTAGGCCATGAGTGTGTGTCTCATGTGTGTGGACTGAACATGTATGTGTGTCTGTGTGTTAGCAGGAATTAAGAATTTATGTGACTGAATTTACAAACAGTGCAGGAAAATGAAAACAGTGTATACATTATGAATTGTGTATGTGTGCTAGAGGGAAAACATGTGTGGTGAATATGTGAAAACAAGATTCAATATCAGGCCTAACAAATGACAGTAAAACAGTGAGGAAAATCAGGACAGTGTGTATTCAGTCCTACAAAACAGTGTTATACATTGAAGGGAAATCATAGCCATCTGTAAACATATGTGTGTGACAGGTAGTACATGTGTGTACAGGAAACAATGACAGGAATTTGAGTGTGTGTCATGCCACAGGGTTGTGTAGTCTCAGAATTTCGAAGAACCATAAATAGCATTCAATCCCAAATAATATCCCCACATGAAACCAACATCCCAACACAAAACTCTAACATAACATGAATACAATATGTGTAGGCTATCATTGAAACTGGAAAATGAACCATTCGAATTAGGAAGAAGGCATGATACTCCATGTATCAAAAATTTGACAGTTAATACAATGCAAGTCCAACATTTGCAACCCACACATAATATTGATTATCCCATTTAAACAAAGACTAATCTGATATGTAATTTAATTAACAGTGGTTTGTGACATGTTAGGATGCAATTTAACAACTAATTTAATCACTAATATCAGGAATTAAAACAGGAAAAAGGAAGAACAGTGTATCAGTGATACACTAATGTATCAGTCGAAATGCTTAACCAAACCACATTCGATTTCATACTCCATTTAGCATTTCATGAAGAACATATAGTTGGTAATTAATGGAGGGTATTAGTGTGTGTCACATGCACAAAACAGTATCCTAAAACATGACACACAAGTGTCCAAGACCACACAAAACACAAATACTCAGACTGGGTTCAGTCGATGGTTCCCGTGTCCAGTACGGGCTAGATTCCTCACCCGACATGAAACTTCGGGGGTGACACGACAGTCACTGCCCCTTGCTTCACGTCCAGTCACGCGTGTCCACGTGTCCTGGATGGCTCGCACGAGCATGCGAGTAGCAGGGCATTCCTGTACACGCGCGCGTGACCGTGTCCAAGGATCCCAAACGACACGAGACTGTCTCAGTCACTTAAAAACCCACAGACGACACCAAGACATGACTTTCTATTCAAACACATCTTGAAATATCGATCGAAATGCCCTTTGTGGCATTTTGTCGAACACCTGCGCACAGCACTGATACGTGTCCGATACGGACACGTACAGGACACGAAAATCCACAAACTCTATTCCTACAAGACCAGGACACCTAGGGATAGGTATTAATGCAAATAAAACCTAATTTTAATGGTGGAATAGAAATATACCTATGTGTGTTCTTCAACACAAAAGCTCCTTCAATGTGGATCCCTAAAAGCCACCCAAATCCTTCAAATTGATTCAAATCTGGGATTTGACTCCACAATCAGCAAGAGAACATTGATTAGAACACTATAGAAGAAATACCAATAAAAATGGAGTCCTATTGATTAAACTATAAAGAAAAAATAAATAAAGGCTCACCTAGTCTTTAGGAATAATGATGCACTATTGAAAAGAGGCTCACATTCCTAAAAAGATATTATATAGGTAAGGGAGGGTCTTGGCTGGCCACTTTAGTTAGGGTTAGGGTTTTTAGGTTTCATCTAAGGGCTAGCAATGAATCAAGGCTAATGGGTGGCCTAGAATGTGAAGAACAGTTTGGCAACTCTAGAGGGGGGGTGAATAGAGTATATATGTATAATGACCAATTAAAAATTAACTCTTTCACTAACAATGAATAATCAGAGTAAAATGCGGAATGTAAATGAAAGACAAGAGAGCATATGCAAACACAGCAATTTTAACCTGGTTTCCCTCGTGGAGGACTAGTCCAGGCCTGAGAACTCTAGCTCAGGATTAAATCCACTATTTGTGAAATAGTAGCTTACAACCCGTGCCTTTACTTCAGAAGAGCACGTCAACTTCTTACAGAGAATCGCAGTGGCGATTGCTTGGAATTGTCCAAGCGATTTCTTCACTCTTGCACAAGAATCCTAAATGAGAGATGCTGAGCACTCGAGACTTAGGAGGCTTGTGGCTAGTAGATGAGAAGGGTATGGCTTATAGAGCTTGTAGGAGAGAAGAGAAGAGAAGATTGAGTGATTCAAAATGAGAGAATTCATGCCCTATTTATACTGATTTTAGGGACAGAATTCGGCCAGAATTCGGGTAAGGAAATTCAAAAATTTGGCCGTTGGACAGCTAGCAAACAGCTAACCCTAAAATTAGGGTTCCTGATTTCTAGGGGACAGAGTTCGGCCCGAACTCTGTGTGGAGGCAGAGTTCGGCCCGAACTCTGTCTCCAGAGCACAGAATGGTCCTAAGAGGGACTTGTGGGCAATTTGGTTTTGGTGGAGCTTGGGATTTTGGGTAGGCTTGTAGACTAAGTTCCAAGAGCTCAGCATAACTCAGAGTACATAAATCTAGACTCAATGAAATCATAAAATACAGACTCCAGAACACACTGAGAGCTGAAGACTGAGCTGTCATCTGTCTTGAACTGAATGCAGTCGTCGTGTGTCGTATTGAATTAATACAAGTATTATTTGGTCAATGTAGTCAATATTTGGTTGACTGTGACTTTGTGTCAACAATCTCCCCCATATTGATAATTGACAAAATAATATATATATATTTCAATATTCATACCTGGACACAGTTGATTGTAATATAGCTCCATAGCTCCCCCATAAACGATGCCTGAGCTAAGCGAAAATAGCTCCCCCATAAATCATGAGCGGTGTCGAGCTAGAAACTAGAAACTATAGCTCTCCCCCGTACAAAATGCATAGTACCTGTGATCTGATAGATAATATTTTCCAGAGCAAGAAGCACAGATATACACAGATATACGAATGCATAGAACCAGTAATAGTTTCCCAAAACAAACATATACATATGTTTCTCCCCCTTTTGGCAGTTAGCAATATAAGAAGCAATGAATAGTAATGCAACCACACTAAGAGAAGAAACAGTATAATTTTAAGCAAAATAAGCACTGACAGAGAATGATAATAAAGATAGATAATGTCATCCACCAAACCAAGTGGCCAACTCATAAACAGAGTACATAAAACCAGCTACATAAATCCATGATAAACTAAATAACTGAAAGCAAAAGTAACTAAGACCATCATCAGTAGTAGCAGCAGCAGATAGTAGCCAGTCTCCATCATGGAGCACGAGAAGGTCCTGGAACATCTGATGGACCAGGGAAAGATCCAACGAAAAGGTCCTGGAACATCTGAAGATCCACAAAAGTATCATCTGGATCCATATACTGCATGACCCACGGATCATCAATGCGATAACCCGCGCGCGCTGGATCCCGCTCAATAGGCACATGCAGATCAGGATGACGAGCAAGTGAATACCGCATATCATGCAGAGAGTTCCCAAGGGCACTAATCTGCAGAGTGGTACGGTAATCATGCTGCGTCCAGCGATCATCCTCAATAGCAAAACGATCGCGAAGCATAGTCTGAAGTGAATCCAAAGTGGCAGGAGGTGCAGTCTGACCGAGTGAAGGGGCGTCAGGCTCCTCATCAGCAGACAAATCAGTAGCAGCAACAGGCTGAAGGAGTCGTGCCGGAGATAAAAAGGTAGGTGCCGGCAGAAACGGACAGGCATCAAGTGGTATATGAAAAGCACGAAAGATCATAGGAAGATACAGAGGATAAACCAAAGCTCGTGGTTTCCTCCTACAGTGAATCATCCAGTCCATCATAGTACGTGGAAGATTGAAATGAATTCCAAAGTGAAGATGATAAAGAGCAGAAATTTCAAGATAAGTGATTTCATCAGGGGAACCGATCTTGGGTAGAATGGTGTTAGAAATGATTCAATGAAGATCAGAAAAATATGGGTTGAGATATTTTGTCATGAGCTTTCGAGGACGTGTGTAAGGAGTGCACAGATCGTCCTTGAAGCTTTCAAGAGAAAGTCCGTTGGGAAAATGGAACGAGCGAGCATCAACAAGCCTTTCCCAAGAACTTGGCTCAAGAAGATCAAGATATTCTGCTAATTCAAAGTCATCAAACGAGATATCGATACCAGCAACTCGTGAATAAATACGAAGATCATCAAAGGTTAAGTTGCAGTAGAACATTTGAATGGCATGACGATAAATAGCAGAAGATGTAGTGATTAGTTCATCAATATAAAGGTCATGGAATAAAGAATCATATTGAGAGAATATTGAAAAATTGATAGGATGTCCTGTGAATACCTGACGATTCCGAAAGTCACTAAACCAGTTGTTTGATGCATCAAGTGAGACAAAAAGTCTATTGTCATAAGTGGAAGGATGTAGAGGACGAGGTGGATTGAACAAAGGGTGAGGTGGTTGAGGTAGTTCAATGATTTGTTCAATTGATGGAGAAGAATCTGAAGAGGAAATACTCTCAATTCGAATCCTCTTCCCACGATTGAACAAGCAAGGAGCCATTTAAAAGATTTTAACTAGAAGATAGAAAAATGAATGATACCTCAAACAGGTAAAGAACAATGGAGGAGAATGGAGAGGAGACACCTTTTTGTTGATTTGAGAAGCAATGGGGTACTCTGGATCAAAAACTAGGGTTAGGGTTTTAAGGAAAGAGTGTGTATAGGTGAGAAAAGGTGGTAATAGTGAAGGAGAGAGGTAGAATCCCGACATAAAGTAGGGTTTTGTCTTATGGTCGGGTGAAATATTGACCATAGGATTAGAAAAGATCCAACGGTGGAGCCAGATCCCGATTCTGGAACCTAGGTACCGAACTCGGCCCGAACTCTGATAGGGGCAGAGTTCGGCCCGAGTTCTGGTTCAATAGTCCAGAACTGAAAATAGGCAAAAGTCAGGAAGAAAATGTTTAATAAATAAACAAAATGATAGTCGGGGAAAACAAAGAGTGTTGAATGCAAATAAGAGGTATACAGAAAGTAGAATGAACTTTTAGAAAATGTCAATTAGGCAATATTAAATCGAAACAAGCCATATAATAAATAAGGACATATACTGCAGTTCAATAGTCCAAATTTGCCATGGGTTAGCTGCAGGGGCCGGATCCCAGCTAGCGGTAGTCCTGAAGACTAGTGCACCGTGTCGCTTAGGCTTTTACGCCTTGTTGTCAGAAGGGCCCTTTCGGCTTGTACCCATACCAAATTCTTCGTAAAGGAATCACAATATACTCGATATTTACGCAGGTGAGTTTCAATTTATGACTGCTTCATCTAAGATTCCAAGTTCACGACAAAGAAAATTAAAGCGCTCTTCGGATAGTGGCTTAGTAAAGAAATCTGCTAGCTGATGATCAGTGTCAATAAATTCTAAGTTAATCGTGCCATTTTGCTGATGATCACGCAAAAAGTGGTGTCTGATCTCAATGTGTTTAGTGCGTGAGTGACAGACAGGGTTCTTAGTCAAATTTATGGCACTAGTATTGTCACAGAATATAGGAATATGCATGAAAGATAACTTATAGTCTTCAAGGGTTTGCTTCATCCACAGAATCTGTGCACAACAACGCCCAGCTGCTATATATTCAGCTTCTGTTGTGGATAGTGCGACAGAGTTCTGCTTCTTGCTAAACCATGAGACTAGAGCCTTTCCTAACAAATGACACGTGCCGCTCGTACTTTTACGGTCGACCTTGCATCCAGCAAAGTCAGCATCAGAGTAACCGATGAGGTCAAATGATGTTGACTTGGGATACCATAGGCCCACTGTAACCGTACCCTTAAGGTATCGAAAGATACGCTTAACCGCAGTCATGTGAGATTCCTTAGGATTTGCTTGATATCTAGCACATAGGCAAACACTAAACATGATATCGGGGCGACTAGCAGTTAAATAAAGTAAGCTGCCTATCATACCTCGATACTTACGTTGATCAACAGGTTTGCCGCTCTCATCTGGTTCGAGTTTGGTTGAAGTAGCCATTGGCGTGCTAAATGGTTTGACGTTGTCAAGGTCGAACTTCTTCAGCATGTCCTTGGTATACTTCGATTGACAGATGAAAGTTCCATTTGTCAGTTGCTTTACTTGCAGGCCAAGAAAGTAGTTGAGCTCTCCCATCATGCTCATCTCAAATTCTGTCTGCATACACTTGGCAAATTCTTGACAAAGAGTTTCATCAGTAGATCCAAAAATAATATCATCAACATAAATTTGAATTAATAGAATGGTGTCTTTGAAAGATTTGATAAACAGTGTAGTGTCAATTTTCCCTTTAGAAAAACCTTTCTCAAGCAGGAAGCTGCTTAGCCTTTCATACCAAGCTCTGGGAGCTTGTTTAAGGCCATAAAGCGCTTTCTTTAGCTTGAACACGTGGTCGGGAAATTTGTGATTTTCAAAGCCAGGGGGTTGTTTGACATAAACTTCCTCCTTAATAAAGCCATTCAAGAAAGCACTTTTAACATCCATTTGAAATAATTTAAAGTTCTGATGATTGGCAAAAGCACAAAGCATCCGAATGGATTCTAGTCTAGCAACAGGAGCATATGTCTCATCGTAGTCGATACCTTCCTCTTGGTTGTATCCTTGAGCTACTAGACGAGCTTTGTTACGTGTGACTGAACCATCTTTATTTACTTTGTTTCTAAACACCCATTTGGTACCAATTATTGAGTGATTAGCCGGTTTAGGAACTAGTTCCCATACTTGGCTTCTCTCAAATTGGTTGAGTTCTTCTTGCATAGCAGAGATCCAAAATTCATCAGTAAAAGCTTCAGAAATGTTTTTAGGCTCTACTTGTGAAATGAAGGCAGTGCTAGCAACAGAGTCTCTTAATGATGATCTAGTAGTAACTCCACGTGAAACTTCACCTATGACTAAATTTTCTGGATGAGAAGGTTTGAATGAGAATTTCTTAGGCAAACCCTCCAGAGAATTAGTTTCAGTTGAAGTATTCATTGGAGTAGAGGAAGTTGATGGCACAACATCATCATCAAGAGTACTTACTGCACTGTTATCTTCATCAAAAGTCACATTAGTTGACTCCTCCACAATAAGTGAGCGTTTATTGAAAACTCTATATCCCTTACTTTTGGCAGCATAACCAAGAAAGATACCATCGTCAGCTTTGGCATCAAATTTGCCTAAGTTGTCTTTGGTGTTAAGGATAAAACATCTGCAGCCAAAAACTCTGAAATAAGAAACATTTGGGGTTCTCCCAAACCAAAGCTCATAGGGTGTTTTCTTCGAAATGGGACGAATAAGCACCCTATTCAAAATGTGGCATGCTGTACTTACAGCCTCTGCCCAAAAATATTTCGGAAGAGAAAATTTATTCAACATGACTCTAGCCATATCGCCAAGAGTCCTATTCTTCCGCTCCACAACACCATTTTGTTGAGGAGTTCTAGGACAAGAAAATTCATGATCAAAACCATTTGCATTACAAAAACTTTCAAAATCTGAATTTACGAATTCGCCTCCATGATCACTTCGGATTCGAGTAATCATGTAGCCTTTTTCGTTTTGAACTTTATTTACAAAAACTTTGAAAACAGAGATAGCATCGCTCTTATTAGCGAGAAAGAAAACCCAAGTAAATCTCGAAAAATCATCAACAATAACAAAAGCATATAGTTTGCCACCAAGGCTAGCTATTCTACTAGGACCAAATAAATCCATATGGAGTAATTGCAAGGGTCTAGTAGTACTTACAGAGTTGATGGAATGAAATGAGGATTTAGTTGCCTTGTTTAGTTCACATTCGGCACATACCGTGTCCTTTTTGAATGTGATGTCAGGCAATCCTCTCACTAGCTTCTTGGTAGAAAGCCTGGATATAGCATCCATGTTGGCATGACCGAGACGCTGGTGCCAAAGTAGTCGTTCGTCTTTGTGGGCATATAAACATCTACCTGCATTGTTAGTATTTATAGAGAGATAGAAAATATATATATTGTCCTCTCTTTTCCCTTCAAAAGTAATGTCTCCTGTTGACCTATCGTAGATGTAGCAACAGTTTTGTCCAAAGTTAATATCATATCCATGATCAGCAAGATGGCTAATGCTGAGCAGGTTATGCTTTAACTCGGTCACTAGGCAGACATCCTTTATAACAGGAGAAGGAGGATGACCAATGATACCGTTACCTATTATGTGCCCTTTGAGATTGTTACCGAAGGATACGTATCCTTCTCTTTTCATCGATAGTGATGCAAAAAGATTTGCGTCTCCCGTCATATGTCGCGAGCATCCACTATCGAGAATCCACTTACTCTCAGTTGAGGAGGAAAGGTCCACCTACATCAAGAGTAGATGTGACCTTTGGTACCCATTTTCTCGAGGGTCCTGAAAAGTTAGTTTTTGGAAACCAAGCATATATTTTCTTGTCTACCAGTCTTCTAATTCTACACTGTGGTGAGATGTGTCCATGTTTTCCACAGTAAGTACAGATGGCATTTTTATTTATACTGGGAGCATGAGAATGATATCTATGAGCAACAGGATGAGGATGATTTGGAGAGTTAGCATGGTAATGATGACTATGCTTAGAGTGAGTTACATGATGATTATGTCTGTGTGTCATAGCATGATGATATTAACTGTGAGGAGTGGCATGCTGAAATTGTCTATATGGCATAGTGTGATGTTGTGGCATGATATGATGATTTTGCTTATGTGGCATAACATGATGATTTTGTCTACGTGGCATGGCATGTTGATGAGGTATGGTATGATGACTTTGTCTATGTGTAGAGTGATATTGGTTGTGTCTTTGTGCAATATGATGAGTATGGGGAGTATTTTTACGTGCATGCGGTTTGTGAAAGTTTGTGTATATAAATGCATGGTTATGTGCTGTATGAGGGTGATGTGGTTGACTAGCATGAGTGGTGTTGTGCTCATGTGATTGGGTTTGAGGTTTAGCAACCTGTTTTTCCAATTTGATTTCTAATCTTTTAGAAACAGCTTGTAATTCATCAACCTTAATATTTAAGCCATAAATCTTAGTCATAGAAATCTTGTGTCTACTCTTTTCTTCAGCAAGCACTGTGTTGAGAGTAGTGATGTCTTGAGTTTGTTGCTCAATGCGTGCTTCAGCATCATGTAAGCTTAATTTAAGCTTGGATACTTCATCAGTGTCATTTGTGGGAGATGTGTTTCTAACATTATTAAGAAGCAAGGAAATTCTTTGTATCTCATCTTCTAGACTTTTGATTTTGTCCTTGGCATGCTTGTATTTACCGATAACCTTTTTGTGATCATCAAGTAAATCGGTGAAAGCATCGCCAAGTTCATCAAAAGAGAAGTCATCTAAAGTTTCGTTTGATACCTTGGTGGAATTTGCCATGAGGCAAACATTTGCTTTGTCTTGAGGAGAGTTCTTTTCTTCCTCGGAGTCACTTGCTTCGCTTTCATGCCAGATGCTTGTGTTGGCATATCTTTTTGATGAGTTCTTCTTGTAGGGCTTTTCATACCGGTTGCTCTTCTTTAAGAGCGGACAGTCTCTTCTGACGTGTCCAGTCTTTTTGCAACCATAGCAAGTTGGCTCTTCTTCATCGTCTTCTTGTGGTTCCTTCTTTCTTTGATTGAAGCGAAGGAATTTCTTGAAGTTACGTACCATGAGAGCTTGGTCTTCATCATCTGAGATATCGTCTTCAGTCTCATCGTGATCAACCTTTCGTCGATGGACTTTGAGTGCTATCTCCCTGGTCTTCGGAGCAGGCTCTTCGAAGTCCTTGAGGTCAAGCTCGTGAGTCATGAGCTTGCCCATCAAAGTCTCCATAGACATACTTGTGAGATCATTTCCTTCTATGATGGCTGTCACCTTAGGGTTCCAAATCTTTGGTAACCCTCTGAGTAGCTTGCGGATCTTCTCATGGTTTGAGTACTGCTTACCAAGCGAGGATAACGGGTTGATGATGTCGAGGAATCTTGTAAACATTTGAGTGATCGTCTCATTTGGCTTCATCTTAAAGGCTTCGTACTCTTGAGTGAGACGGCTTATCTTTGATTCCTTGACTTGAGTGGTTCCTTCATGCGTCACTTCCAGAAGTCTCCATACTTCATGAGCAGTGGTGCATGTAGAGACCCTGTTAAACTCGTTCCTGTCTATAGCACAGAATAAAGCATTAATAGCCCTAGCATCTAGACTTGCCTGTTTCTTCTCCTCGACAGAATATTTGTCGTGTGGCTTCTCAATGAGGTCACCATCGACAACTATTCTGGCGGGCTTTTTGTAACCGTCAGTTACGACAGTCCACAGGTCAAAGTCTAGAGACTTCAGATAAAAACTCATCCTTGTTTTCCAATATGTGTAGTTAGTCCCATCAAATAGGGGAGGCCTATGAGTGGACTGACCTTCACCATGATTGGAGATCAAGGATTGTGTGGTTGCCATGGATCAGCTCTTAGGATGTTAGTCCTTATAAAGAGAACAGAGCTCTGATACCAATTGAAGAACAGTTTGGCAACTCTAGAGGGGGGGTGAATAGAGTATATATGTATAATGACCAATTAAAAATTAACTCTTTCACTAACAATGAATAATCAGAGTAAAATGCGGAATGTAAATGAAAGACAAGAGAGCATATGCAAACACAGCAATTTTAACCTGGTTTCCCTCGTGGAGGACTAGTCCAGGCCTGAGAACTCTAGCTCAGGATTAAATCCACTATTTGTGAAATAGTAGCTTACAACCCGTGCCTTTACTTCAGAAGAGCACGTCAACTTCTTACAGAGAATCGCAGTGGCGATTGCTTGGAATTGTCCAAGCGATTTCTTCACTCTTGCACAAGAATCCTAAATGAGAGATGCTGAGCACTCGAGACTTAGGAGGCTTGTGGCTAGTAGATGAGAAGGGTATGGCTTATAGAGCTTGTAGGAGAGAAGAGAAGAGAAGATTGAGTGATTCAAAATGAGAGAATTCATGCCCTATTTATACTGATTTTAGGGACAGAATTCGGCCAGAATTCGGGTAAGGAAATTCAAAAATTTGGCCGTTGGACAGCTAGCAAACAGCTAACCCTAAAATTAGGGTTCCTGATTTCTAGGGGACAGAGTTCGGCCCGAACTCTGTGTGGAGGCAGAGTTCGGCCCGAACTCTGTCTCCAGAGCACAGAATGGTCCTAAGAGGGACTTGTGGGCAATTTGGTTTTGGTGGAGCTTGGGATTTTGGGTAGGCTTGTAGACTAAGTTCCAAGAGCTCAGCATAACTCAGAGTACATAAATCTAGACTCAATGAAATCATAAAATACAGACTCCAGAACACACTGAGAGCTGAAGACTGAGCTGTCATCTGTCTTGAACTGAATGCAGTCGTCGTGTGTCGTATTGAATTAATACAAGTATTATTTGGTCAATGTAGTCAATATTTGGTTGACTGTGACTTTGTGTCAACAGAATGTAGGGTTCTTTCCTAGTTAAGTTGCAAATCACCCACTTAGCTAAAAAATGACTTAAACCATCTAACCAATACCAACTAATTCTCAAAGTGGCTAACTAAATTAGTTATGACTAATCTAGGTGAGGTCCAATCTAGGTTAGGCTAACCAAAATCACATAGCAATAAATAAACTAGTATTTAAATCATACCATTCAAATAAATCATTTTAAATTCTTAATAAAATATATTAAATTCAAATAATTCAAAAATGACAAAAATACCCTCAAACTAGAAATGTGGTAGTGACAGTATCAAAAAGAGTAAGTACTCGATCATCTGTTAGAGACTCTATTGCTAACACTGCATTTATTTCACAAATAGAACCCAAAAACATTTTAGAAGCTTTTTCTGATGAATCTTGGATATCTGTAATGCAAGAAGAACTCAACCAATTCGAAAGATATCAGGTTTGGGAACTTGTTCCTAAACCTGCTGATCATTTGATCATTGATACTAAATGGGTCTTTCATAACAAAGTTAATAAGGACGATCTAGTCACACGTAATAAAGCACGTCTCGTAGCTCAAGGATACAACCAAGAGAAATGTATCGACTATGATGAGATGTATGCTCCTATTGCACGACTTGAATCAATCTGCATGCTTTGTGCCTTTGCAAACTTCTAAAATTTTAAACTTTTTCAAATGGATGTCAAAAGTGCTTTTCTTAACGATTTTATTAAAGAAGAAGTGTTTGTAAAACCACCTAGTTTTGAAAATCACAAATTTTTCGATCATGTTTTCAAACTTAAGATAGATGACAATGGCCTCAAACAAGCCCCTTGAACTTGGTATGAACGCCTTAGCACTTTCTAACTTGACAAAGGCTTTTCAAAAAAGAAAATTGACACGACACTGTTTATAAAATCTATTGATGACCATTCTTTTAGTACAAATTTATGTGGATGACGTCATTTTTGGGTCGACTAATAAGGTTTTATGCCAAGAATTTGCCAATTATATACAAAATGAGTTCGAGATGAGCATGATGGAGGAGCTTAACTGCTTCCTTGGATTGCAAGTCAAACAAAACTCACAAGGAGTATTCATCAGCCAATCAAAGTATACAAAGGACATGATGAAGAAGTTTGATCTTGACAACATCAAACCAATCAGTACTCCGATGGCTACAACAACTAAATTAGAACCTGATGAAAGCGACACACCGGTCGATCAACGTAAGTATCGAGGTATGATTGGTAGTCTACTCTATTTAACTGTTAGTCGTCCCGATATCTTGTTTAGTGTTTACCTATGTGCTCGTTATTAAGCCAACCCTAAGGAATCACACACGACCGCAGTTAAGCGTATCTTTCGATACCTTAAAGGTACTGTTACGGTGGGCTTGTGGTATCCAAAAACTACATTCTTTAACTTGATCGGATATTCCGATGCCGATTTTGCTGGATGTAAAGTCGACCGTAAGAGTACCAGCGGCACGTGTCATTTATTAGAAAAGGATTTAGTCTCTTAGTTTAGCAAGAAGCAAAATTATGTAGCACTATCTACAACAAAAGCTGAATACATAGCTGCAGGACGTTATTGTGCTCACATTTTGCAGATGAAGCAAACCCTTGAAGGCTATAATTTATCTTTTAAGCATATACCTATATTCTGTGATAATACTAGTACAATTAACCTGACCAAGAACCCAGTATGTCACTCACACACTAAGCACATAGAAATTTGACATCATTTTCTACGTGATCATCAATTACAAGGCACTATTAATCTAGAGTTTATTGACATTGATCATCAGCTAGCAGACTTTTTCACTAAACCACTTGCCGAAGAGCGTTTCAACTTTCTTCATCGAGAATTAGGAATCTTGGATGAAAATATCATACAATAAGTCATACATGCACAAATACTTGTAAAATCAAGTTCGTATTGCGTTGTTTTGGGTACAAGCCGAAAGGGTCCTTCTGACAACAAAGCGTAAAAGCCTAAGCAACATAGTGTACTAGTCTTCAGACTACTGCTAGCTAGGATCCGGCCTCTACAGCTAACCTGAATGATGAACATATTTTGGACAACGATTCACAAAGTTTGTCGCATGTTTCATTTATTTTATGGCTTATAAAATCCATTATTGTTAATTCAAGACCATCTTTTATCTATCTTGTCAACGATTTTTTAAACTTGTTGAGCTCTGGAACCACCCTCACAGAGCTCGAGTCGAACTCTGTCTTTGGCAGAACTCGGACCGAACTCTGTGTAGTGAGTTCCAGAACATTCAGCCATTCATGGCCGTCCAATCTGTTTGATCGAGGGCCCACGTTTTGCTAGTGCAGCCGGCCCTACTTTCTAAAACCACAAATTTTCCTTCTCTCTCTTCATTGGCATCATCTTCCATCTCTCTCCAACCTTATTTCTTCAAAACCCTAACCCTAGATATCACTATTTTGATGCTTTCCACTCTCCACACTCAAGATTTAAAGGTTTTGGGTGATTCTCTTCCATCCTCATTACTCATTTTAAAGGTATATCTCTTAGTTCTCCATCTCTACTTCAATTGTAATTCTCCATCACTATTACATTAGCTTTTATCATGGCTCCTAGACTTTTTAATAGAGGGAAGAAGACTGGGACTGAAGGAGCTTCATCATCCAATCCTCCTTCTCCTCCTCCAAATCCCATTCACCCATTGTTTAATCCTTCTCCTCCTAATGCCAACACTTATAATGAGCATATTTTTGTTTTATTAGACGCCTCTAACGAGTGGTATTCTGATTTTCGCTCACATAATGTTGTGGCGGGACATCCCATCAATTTTACTATATTTTTTGAATTTGATCCTAACTTCAAGGATCTATGTCTTGATGAACTTGTGTCTACATCTTCACTTATTTATCTCAATGTAATTCAAATGTTTTATTGCAACATGACCCATGACGATCGTAAAATCTATTCTCGGGTCTCCGACATTGACATCGTGTTTGACGACTTTGACTTGGCCGAATATTTAGAACTCCCTGACCCTAATTCTTCGGAGCATATTGTCGATGCTCGTGAATTCCAATTTGTTGGTGATATCACACTCGAAGGCCTTAAGGATATGATGTGTGCACCCAATACTCGCCCTCGTAAACTTTGTGCCAAGTATCTCAACAACTACTTCTATGAACTTCATCGCATCATTTTCTCTTCCATCCTGCCCAAAGCTGGATCTACTAATAAAGTCACTTATTATGATATTACGGCACTATATTATCTACACTTTACCATTCCTTTCAATTTTCCACGCACGATGATGGACTGGATGATTCGTGCAAGAAAGAAGCCAAAATCGCTTGTCTATGCTATGTATCTTTGATCTTTGTTGTCTTCTATATTCCTTTAGACGAGTGTCAGTTTTTAGCAACTCCTGCCTATCTATCTAAGTCTCATAGGACTGCTCCTGCACCTGTTCCTCCTGCTCCCGTTGAGGACGAGTCTTCTGACTCAGATGCCCTTCAGCCTGAGCCACCTGCCACCCTCGACTCCATCCGAGACATGTTGCACGACCGATTCCGTTTGGAAGACGATCCCTATACTCATCTGGACTATCGGACCACGCTGTGAATGAGCACCATCAGCAACACCCTGCATGACATCTAGTACAATATGGCCCGGTATCCCACTATGTCGTTTCCTATGGGTCGGGACCCTTCTCGCGAAGGCTACCGGATTGACGACCCTTGGGCCATACGGTATCTGGATCCTAATGCTGCGTTTGTTGATCCTCATCGCTCTGCTAGCGAGCCATCCGATTCGGTCGGTCCATCCCGTTCTCATGCACCATGATGGCTGTGGTCTCCTACCTACTGCTGATGCTTTTACTTTTAGTTATGCTTTGTAGTTTGTCATTTCATGACTTTAGTATTATTTCTACTATGCTTTTATTTCCCTTCATATGTATGACTGCAAGTTTTTTTGGTTTATTAAAACTGCTAGTTGTCTCTATTAAAGTTTGGTTATGGTTAAAGTTGAGTGATTGCTCTATTCACTTTGTCTCTTTACGGGAGAGCTATGTTATATTTTGCTAAGTGACAAAGGGAGAGAATAATAGATATTTGATGTGATCTTGTATATGATGTGATATTATGAATCATGTTGTGCTTGGATAAAAACTTTGTATCAGGATAAAAATATCTATTTGTGGGGGAGCCAACATATCTATTTGCAGGGAGCAACTTCATACGTACAAACTATTTTACTCCCCTCAACATGTGTCTAGGTATGAATGTTACGACATACAAATATCATTTTGTCAATTATCAAAATAGGGAGATTGTTGACCCAAACTGGATCATAGTCAACCTAATTTAGAGAATTAACAAAATGATATCTGATATGATCTAATACGACACATCAGGCTTAAGACAGAACATCATCTACAACGTATCAAGTTCAAGACAGGCGTCATTGACAAGCTGTTACATTATAAATGTACTTGTACTCAGTCTGTAATTTTTCAATTTATTGAGTCTAGGAACATGTACGTCGATTCGCACTGAGTTATCTCAATCTCTAGACTTACTTCTCCAAACTGCACCATACAAAACAAACAATCCCTGAACCAAACCAAACCAATCTAGCCTATATAAACTTTCTCGCCTAAGGTAGACATAATTCGGGCCGAACTCTGTCCCCTAAATTTCACGAACCTAATTTTTAGGAACACCCTGCTACAAGTTGTCCAAGTTCAAATTTTTGAATATTTGGAACAGAATTCTGGCCGAACTCTGTCTCCCCTGACTAGTATAAATAGGGCTTGACTTCTCTCATTTCAAATTATCTCTCACTCCCAATCTTCTAAGCCATATACATTCTAAGCCTTACTCTTCCAATATACTACCCACAAAACTTCCTAAGCTCCAAGGTGCTCAAGTGCGATTCAGCTAGAAGTTTTGTGCAAGAGTTGAAAAGAAGTCACTTGGATAATTCCAAGTTTTGCCTCTGCGAAGTTGTAAGACGTTGGCGTGCTCTTCTGACTAAAGACACGTGTGTGTACCCTATTTTATAAATAGTGGATTTCAATCCTGAGCGAGAGTTCTCAAGCATGGACTAGTCCTCCACGAGGGAAACCAGGTTAAATCGCTGTATTTGCGTATGCTCTTCTGACCTTTCTTAATTTTTGCATTACTATACTCTGATTATATATTTCTATTGGTAGTTGCTTCTGGACTGGCATAGAGTTGATTTTTAATTGGTTATTTTTGACACAAACTCAATTCACCCCCTCTAGAGTTGCCTACACGTTACTTCACGTATTTGTGAGGTACTTTGCCAAGAATGATTTTATCATTCTACTGCTCTATGTAGATAATATGCTACTCGTTAGTCGGAATGCTACTAGGATAGCAGAGTTGAAGTACTAATTGTGCGCGGCCTTCTCTATGAAGAATTTGGGCCTAGCAAAGACTATTCTTGGGATGGAGATTAGCTGAGAGAGAGAGTCCAAGTTGCTACACTTGTCCCAAAAGAAGTACATTCATCGGGTACTTTAGCGTTTCAGAATGGATGGGTCGAAGAAAGTGTGCAACCCCTTTACAGCTCACTTTAAGTTCACTGAGGAGCATTGTCCATTTACCGAGGACGAAAAGAAAGATATGGAGTGGGTTTTATATGCTTCAGTTGTGGGAAGCCTCATGTATGTTATGGTGTGTACGAAGCCAGACATCGCTCACGTAGTTGGCACAATTAGCGGGTATCTTTCCAATCCTGGAAGGGTACATTGGAGTGCAATCAAGTAGATTCTATGGTACCTTCAGGGCAATGTCGATTAGAGACTTTCCTTTGGTGGTGACGAGTCAAAGCTGGCCGAGTATACTGACGTTGATATGGCTGGAGATGTAGACACGATGTGCTCGACTTTGGGCTATGTGATGATGTTTACTGGTGGAGCGGTATCGTGGCAGTCACGATTGCAGAAATGTGTTACCCTTGTCAATGACAGAGGTACAGTATATTGCGACGACAGAGGCTTGCAAGGAGTTGATGTGGATGAAAAAGCTGTTGCAGGAAGTGGGGCTAAAGCAAGACCAATATACTTTGTTTTGCGATAGCCAAAGTGCTATTCACCTTGTAAAGAACCAGACATTTCATAGTCAGTCCAAGCACATTGAGACTCGATATCATTGGATACGGGATGTGGTTGAGAAGAAGGACACGACACTTGAGAAGATTCATACAAATAACAACGGAGTAAACATGTTCACAATGGTTCTTCCAAGGGAAAAGTTCAAGGACTGCAGGAGGATTGTCGGATGACGACCCCCTCCACATAGTATTGAAGGAGGTTATTGGAGTGGATGGGGTTCCCAACCTATGTGGAAAATACCCCAGAGTTGGATTGGGAATTCCTATATATAATAGAAATATTCCAATGGAGTTGGATTGGGTATTGGATTCCTATATATAATAGGAACACATCAATGGTTTAGATTGAGTATTCCTACGTATAGTAGAATACCTCAATTAGTTGTAGGTTTGAGGCTATATATACAAGGTGTTTTCTCACCCTAAAACATATTTCAAAAAGTAAGCGAGTTTGTTTTATAATATTTGAAAGAGGGAAAGGATTGAAGACTATTGTGAAGGATAGATCGCTTCAAATAATTTTTTGACATATCTTGTTCTTCGGATTCCGGAATCAAATTTTCTTCTTTCAAGTGAATTGTGGTGATCCGTTTGGATCAGAAGGAGCTTGCAGATTGTGTATTCTCTTTATTCCATTAGTGTAGGTTTTTCAAGGTTGTACTCCGATCGTCCCTAGTTTCCATCTGGATTTTTTACGTCAAAAAATCTTCGTGTCTGCGATTTAGTGTTTGGCATTTTTGATTTGTGTGCTTTTGCTCGGTTCTCTCACAAGACTCTCTGGTTGGGAGGAATGATTTTCGCACTTCGTTCCCAACAGGAATGTCGTTAGAAAAAATTTCCAATCCAATCCCCAACGGTAAAAAAATGTTACAAAAATTATAGTAATGGTCATAACAGTTTTGAAACGCCTACTTTGATGTAGTATTTTGTTATTATAGCTGATCGTGATCCCGAAGGATACGATCATTTATCCATGATTGCTATATTTTCCATCTGTTAAATAGAAAACAAAGAAAAAATATATCACAAAGGCAGGGGGTTACTACAATTACAATTAATGGATTATGAAGGAATTATTTGGAGGAGGAGGGGGTAATTCTAAATAAAATAAAAATAGGGGGTAGTGGATATATGATTAGCAATTGGGAAGCGGTAAATACAAATAACTCTAGTATAAATTATTATGGTGTTTTCAGGAACTATGTGGGAGAAGAAAGTTGGAGAAGAGAGACAAGTATTTGTTATTGAGAAGAGCAAGCAACCATAAAACATGTGTGCATGTTAATTTATGTACAAGGATGTGTTGGTTACAAGAGATAGTAAATTGCATTTCCAAATAATAGACATATTTTTTATTGGTTCGCTAAATCACATTAATTAATTAGGTAACACTATGTTGTTGTTGTTGTTGTTGGTTACAAGAGATAGTAAATCACATTTCCATAAATCACATTTCCAAATAGTATTATATATATATATATATATATATATATATATATATATATATATATATATATATATATATATATATGAATCCAGATAAAAGCCCCGCCAAAGCCCCTCCCCTCCCTCCTTGCACCACCGGATCGGGGGGAGGGGTGCTCGATCAAACGGACAAGGAGTGGACGGGTCTCCCAATCCAGACCATATATATATATATATATATATATATATATATATATATATATATATATAAATATATATATATATATATATATATATATATATATATATATGGAAAATATATATATATATATATATATATATATATATATATATATATATATATATATATATATATGTGGAAACTCCCTCATTTTATTCCATAAAGGCTCAAAATGTTGAAGCTTATACAAGTATACCCCTAGGCACAAAATGCCGACGCCTATACAAGTATACTAACAAAACCTGAAAATAGGAGATTATAAGAGAAGACAAACCCAAAAGTCTGTCTGACCATGCGAACAGAAGTTTCTGATCTTACGACACTGTCGGAGGACCTCCCATATGATCTTGTCGGCATTGTATTGGTGACCCTCGTATCTCGCCTTATTACGGTTCTTCTATAAGTCCCACGTGGTAGCTGTCGCAACGATCTGGTGTCCATGGGATACGGATGCCCAGCCAGAAGAGATCGTAGAAGCACATGCCTCCCTGAACCTGACTGCATCGCTGGGACAGAACTCGCCAGACCTTGACGGGTAGTTCTCCCTGACAGAGGATGTGGTCGACGGTTTTCGTCAGACGCTCTGAGCAGCAATTGTATACAGACGCTAAGCTGAACCCAATAGTGAGCAGATTGTCATCCGTGGGTAGCTTCTTCTGATGTGCCCTCCAAAGAAGGATGGACCACTTCTTGGGGATGCAAGTCTGCCAGAAGGCTGCAATGATCAGAGTTGGCAGCCCAGGACCGCGGGCCACCTGTCTGGCCGAGCGCATGGAGAAGCATCCTTAAAGTTCGACCGACCACCTCAGCTCATCTGCTTCGTTATTGATCATCAGACCTCGACGACGGATGCAATCTTCAGCCTCATCTCCGACCCAATCACGGACCTTAGCCCAATTCCAGTCGTTTCCAGAGTAGTCCCACAAATCCTTGATCTTACTATTCCTCCGGGCTGCCGGCTGGCTGGGGAGCAAGGAATCGCTATCCCAACGTTCAAGAAAGGTCGAGGATTCTCCAACGCCCAAATGAAGACGGATTACCAGTTCGGCAATAGTGCGCCCGATGAGGATACGTCGCCATGCCGCTGAGGATATGCTGTTGGGGATGGCCTGTGACGGGTGAATGTGCTTGAAATATCTGGCCTTCATGAATCTAGCCCATAGGTTCTGATTCGTACGAAGCTTCCACTACAGCTTCATCGAGAAGGTGTAATACCCCTAAATTTCTACTACATTTTTTTAAATTCATTTTTTGGTATTATGCGACGAGTACGAGTACTTAGATACGAAATATTTTATTCTAAATTCATTTTATTATAAACCCTTAAATAGCGAATAAATATTTTGCTTCAAAATACTTATATTTAGTGTCATAGCAATTCCTTGCCAAAAACATAGGTTTTATTTTGTTATAAAAGTTATTTCATTTATTATACAAATATGGCTATTGATTTCAAAAATATTATTTATATTAATATTTTTTGTATGCAAGGAACATGAAAATAGATTCATGTATTGCATTTATTTATTTTCAAAAGGTATTTCAAATATTTAAATATTTATTTTTATTTTTGAAATTTAATTATTTTTATTATTTATAGAAAAGATAATTTTGAAATTATAGTGATAATTTAAACTCTGAATAAATTTTATTTAAATTGATAGTATAATTTGTGCATTATCTATAATTAAATGAGATTTAGATTTGCTGGAATTTAAATTAGATTGGATTTAATTTTTGTTTTAAATTAAATATGATGATTATCTAAAAAGGGATTTGAATCTTTTCTACTTCTTATCCAAATAGGATTTCTCAACCCTATAAATAGGGGAGACTCCACATTATTTCTCCACAAAATCCACAAATGTGAGTGCCTTGTGTCTGTGTCCAACATCTTCCGTGTCAGCCGTGACGGCCTCGGGTCCGACCCCGAGTGTCTTTCCAATATCTTATTCCAAAATTTTTTACATATACATTTTCATCATTTCTCCCGTGTCGGACACACCCCGACACCATCAAATCCCTAACCCTAACCCCTAAATTCTAACCTTAACCCTAATTTTGGTCGGCCGTCGACTCCTGTACCTCGCCGCAACCAACCAGCGGCGGTGGATTTCTACGACAGACTTCTTCCGAGCCTTCCAGCATCAACCCTCAGCGTGTGCCTGCTCCTTTTCCCCAACCACCCTCTTTTCTGTCTTAGCCAATGGCCAGACTTTCGTCGACCCCTCGACGTGTTGCCTCTGTAATGGCACCCATCATCGGCCGTCCATCATACTCGCCCTTGGCCACCCACCACCACAGCGAACCAACATAATCACCATCAAATTACTCACCTCTATCTCCGACCATGGCATCCCGGCCAAGGACAGCCCGCTCCTTCCATGTTCCGGCTGACTCCTCCTTGCCCAGCTCTCCAACCGACCTCTTTCCCATCTCCATCGACCATTCTCGTTATTCCTTGACTATCCTGCCACCCTGTTCCCCGATCACCACCATCGCCGCCATCTTACAGCCACCACCCCCAAAACCCTAAACATAAATCCAACACAAGATGAGACTCACCTGCCGCCCAAACTCGCCGACGAATCGTCGCCGCGTCGACCACGCCAACCTCGCGCGTTGCTAAACGTCGCATCAACCACGTCGACGAGCGTGTCTACCCCGCGTACCACCGCTACCATCGGGCGCCCGAGCACCGCTCGAGCGCCGGTGCCATCCCATCAAAGATCGTGCCTATCCCCGTGCCCACGTTCCGCCTCGTCGGGTCCAGCCGGAGCCTTCGCCCCTCCGTCATTCGCGACGAGCCCCACCCGGCCATCAGCGCCGCCGTGCCCCTTCCTCCGTAACCAATCGCCTACGACCCCTCCTGCTTCTCTCTTCCTCCGCCTATCCTTCCTCCCAGCTCCTTGCCTCCGCTTCCGCCGCCGGAGCGGTAAGCCCCGACGAACCCTCTCTCTCCCTTCGTCCTCCCTTTTCCCTCTCTTTTATCTCTTCCTCGCTCACTCTCTCGCACACTCTCCAAACCCCATTTTTCTCTCTCTTCTTCTTTTTTTTACTTTATGTTGTTGTTTTTTTTATTTTTTTTTGTTTTGTTTGTTTTTGGTTTATTAATTATTTCTTTTGTTTTTTATTTTACTAGTGTTTCTTTCGAGCAAAGAGATTTTATGTATTTTGTGTTTTTTGCTTTTAATGATAACTGATGGTTTTATTATTATATTTTATTATTATTATTATTATTATTATTATTATTATTATTATTATTCTTTTTCTTTGTTCTATACAACTGTAGTGTAGTACTACTATTAGTATAATTTACTATTGTTATTATTTTATGATAAAAGGGTATATGTTTTTATATATAGGTGGATTTGTATATTAGTATGTTAAATACATATTTTTTTAATATTAATGGTATTTTGTTATTAATTATCCTTTTTTTATTGGTTTCACTAATACCAAAAATTGTTATCTTGTTCTAGGAATGTTAAAATATTTTTAAATATATTGTCATATTATTTTGTGGTATCTTATTTACGTCTTTTTAACCTAAAATGATTTACAACATATTTTACCTAAAATTATTTTGACCCATGAAAACTAGTTTTTTTTAAGTATTACAAGTATTATTCAAAAATCATATATTTTCTTATTTATCTAATTTTCTTCTATTATCCTCTCGTCTGAAACTAATCTCCTTTTTCCTATCTCCTCGCCAATTCTGTATTCCCTCCTATCGACCCTAACTAATTTGACCATCCTGGACCCGATGGAACTGTCCGTGCCACCATCAGAGGTCACCTTGCATAGTTGTTGCACCGAAGTCGCAGTTCGTGCCACCTTGATCATCGCAGCACACCAGGCGTCCTACCAGGCAAGACACCTTGCCATTACTGTTTAATTTATTGCTCAATATCATGCATGTTTTATTTCTTATAAGTTGTTCTTTCAAAACCATATGTAGTTGCAAATTACTATATTTTAGTTTTCTTTATGCATTTGACCTAGAGTTAAGGGACCACCTTTGTTTGTGCCGTATTCATTGGCCCGACACCTGTGTGCCACGATGTCACGTGTCTCATATGGACTCGGACTTGCGTACCGACCGTACATCGTGCGTACAGGACGAGCGTTAGGATATAACTGCTAATATAGTTGCCTAGAAGGCTTAGCGATTATTAGAAATATTGTGGTGTGGATTCAGCACGAGTAGTGCATGGGAAGGGGGAAGACTGTTATTAGGCGCAGGGGCTTTCACACATTTACTTTTCTGTAGCTGCCATTTGTGACTCAGCCGAGAGCTAGTGTGTCGTGCACTTATTTACTTTTTTCTAGATGCCACTAGTGCCTCGGTTGAAACACAAATGTGCCGTGCATTTACTTTCCTCTAGCTGCCGTTAGTGACTCACCCGAGAGACTAGTGTGCCGTGCACTTATTTATTTTCCTCAAGATGCCACTAGTACCTCGGTTGCAACGCTAATGCGCCGTATTTCTAGTCTCGGAAGCCCATGTGTGAAACGTTGTCTTCAAAAAGCATTTTCACATAGAATGGTTAAGGACCTTTATCTGTTTAGTCATATATACTTTTCTGTTGAGCTTTTATTATTCAGTTTAGGGCATGATATTATGTGTCTTGTTATATCCCTCTGAGGACCTGGTTATCTCGTCAGGTGTGTGCTCTTGTCTTTCGCAGGTGTTCTAGCCGTGGCCATGATCGTCACTATTTCTTCTAGGATGATTGCACTTTGATTGTCTTCGCTTCGCTCGCCAAACTCTTTCTTTTACTATGTATCTCTTTTCATAGTTGGTAGTGGATTTGTCTCCGTCCAACTACATGTACCAAATAACAATTTCAAAGTTCATTATATGATATCTTTTATTCTTATATTTTATGGATGAGATTAGTTTGTTGTGGTTTACTATATTTTACAGCTTACGTATATTTATTATACGGCTGGCATGTCTACGTTCCTAGTCCTACGTATTTTGGGACTGGGGCATTACAGAAGGCATCCACAATGTGAGAAAGTTTTGCAAAGCCCATGCCCCCTTTCTCGGTGGGTCTAGCCATGGAGTCCCAACTAGCCCAATGATGCTTGACGTGGCCGCCACTGTGCCCCCAAAAGAAGTCGCTAAGGATGCTTTCTACCAAAAAGAGTACCTTCTTGGGAGGGGAGCACGCTGCCAGGGTATATATGGGTATGGATGTGAGAACATATTTGATGAGGATCATCTTGCCGCCTGGGGATAAGGTAGTGTTGTGCCACCCCTCCAGTTTTCTCTTGACTCTGTTAATCAGCTCATCAAAAATGTTAGCGTTAGATTTACCGTATACGAGGGGACATCCGATGTATTGGAACGTAGGGTATTTAATGGAGAAAGAGGTGATATTAGAGATGCTAGCCGCGTTCTCTCTATTGATGTTGTGGTGGGCATAGATGACGCTCATAGTAGGATTGACCTTCTGACCTGAGCAGGAGGAGTATCTCTGGAGGGTGTTGTGGACAACCTCCACCGACCTGACATCCCTTTATGTGAATATGAGGATATCGTCCGCATATGCCAGGTGGGTGATGATCGGGCATCCGCTGGCAGTATGGAAGTGATAGAAGTTCGGGGTGTAAACTATTCTGTTTAGATTTCTGCTCATTCTGCCGTAATAATAAAGATGGTGGACGATAAGGGGTCTCCTTGCCTGACATCGCGACTCGATTTGAAGAATCTGTCGGCTTGTCCGTTGATCACCGTAGAAAACCAGGAGTTGTTGATCGATCTCCAGACGATGTTGGTTCAGGTTTTCAAGAAACCAAAGGCCCTGAAAACCCAGATCATGAATTGCCAATCCATCCTGTCATAAGCTTTCTCCATGTCCAATTTGATCGTGATGTTGCCACCTCTACCAGGAAGTTTCATGCAGGTGATTAACTCTTGAGCAAGCATGATGTTATCCTGGATGTTTCTAACTCAGACGAAGCCACTTTACTCCTCAGAGATGATCTTGGGAAGCAGGTCTAACATACGGGAGGCGATGATCTTAGAGATGATCTTGTTAGTGAAGGTGCACAGACTAATGGGGTGGAAGTCACGAAAAGTTTTTGGTTGTCTTTCTTTGGGATGAGGATCAGGTTGGAGGAAGAGATGGCTCTGGGGTAAGTAGCTCCCTGGAAAAAGGCAGTTACCGCTTCATGGATGTCTTTCTTGATTATATTCTAGCACTCTCTGAAAAACACCCCCGAATATTCGTCTGGTCCTGGCGCACTGTGGGCAGCAAGGGCCCAGACCGCGTCTTTCATCTCATGTTCGGACGGAGGGAGGTCCAACTGGATGTTATCATTATCGTTAATGAGGTGAGAAATCTCAGCCATGAAGTTGTTGTCTCTGTAGACCCTTTCTTTGGTGAACAACTGAGAGAAGAACTTCTCTGTCGCTACCTGAATTCCCCGTTGGTTACTGATGATGTTACCAGAATCATCGGCAATCTGATGGAGGTTGAGTTTCTGTCTGTGGCCATTGGCACAGGCGTGGAAGTAGGCTGTGTTTTGTCCCCTCGCTGTCCCATTGAAGCCTCGCCTTCTGTTTTTAGAAGTCAGTTTCAACTTTCAGCCGGAATTTGAGAATAGCTTTGGTGAGGTTGAGAGCTTTCCTGGCTGCAGGCGATCGGTCTGTAGTGAATAGGGCCTTGGCACGAGTGACATCATCCTCTGCGATGCGAACTGCCTGAAAAAATATCTTCATACGCCTGTTTGTTCCAAGCCGAGAGGGCTTTCTGTAAAACCCCTAAATTTCTACTATATTTTTTTATTATTAATTTTGGTACTGATTTAATTTTTTTTGTATTGTACGTCGCGTAGTCGTATTGTACGTCGCGCACGACGTTTTATTTTTCATAATTGCTCGACGAGTGCGAATATGTGCGAGCGTACATATTTTTAGAAAAACATTTTTCTTATTTTTATAGTTTCAAAATAATATATGTAATATTTAATTTAGCTATCAAATTTTCCTAAATTTATGATTTTATTTAGGAAAAGCCTTTTATTTAGAATAAATAATATTATTCGGGTATACATATATTTCATAAATATTTTGCTAGTTTATTTTAAATAAAAATATAATTTTTGAGATTTATTAATATAAATATTTTATTATTCAAAAAGATATTTAAAAATATTTATTATTTTTGAAATTATTATTATTGGTATTTTGAAAAATATATTTGGAAGTTATTGTGGCCATTTAAATATTGATTTAATTTTTGGATTTATTTTTATAGAGTAAATTAATATCTATATTTGAAATTGATTTGATTTTAAAACCAAGAATTTAATTAGATTTAAATTTGATTTGTATTTGAAATTGGATTTGATTTGGGTTTGAATTTCTTGAATTGATTTAAATTATTAGATTGAATATTCTAATTGGGTTTAAACCAAATCCTAATCCTTATCTTAATGAGAATTTCCACATCCTATAAATAGGCAGGTACTCCTCCATTATTTCTCCACAAGCCAAATTCTTCCACAAATTTTTCTCCAAATCCCGTGCATTGTGTCCGTGTCCCTTCCAGTCAAATCTTATTCCATTCTTTTTACAAATATATTGTAAATCCCACGTGTCGGACACACCCCCGACACAATAAAATTTCTAAACTAAATCCTATCCCCACTGGTGTCCTCCTCCCCCATCTCCAGTACCACCACCGTCCGGACCACCATCAACACCACCATTACGACCAACACGCCACCACCACTGTCATCCCCCTCGTCCCGCCTCCTTCGACCATCACCAAAACCACCACTTCAATACCATCGCCACCCTGCCATCACCACTCACAAAAATTACCACCATGAGCCGCGGCAATCCCCAGCCATGACCACCACTCAACACCCGACTTCCGGTTACCTCGTCGGGACTCCCTACCATCGTGCCCCGACCAGATCACCCAACCACCGAGCCAACACCAGCACACCATCGACAGACCCGACCAGTCCGGCCACCACAGCCAGATCCACACACCCGTCATGGCCCAACCGACCGTCGTCAAGCATCAGCAAAAAAAAAGAAGAAGAAGAAAGAACAGGGAAACCCAAACCGTCGTACCTCCTCCGCAACGCCTTTCGGCGTTCGCCTCGACCCGCACCCCTGGATCTGGAGCCGCCTCCGCGAACTCCGGTCTTCCGCATCTCCCCACGTCCGACCACCGCGCCTCCCGATTGCCGATCGAGCCCTCACCAGCTTCGCCCACCGGATCTCCGCCGTACTAGCTCCAAGCGACCCCGCTCCTCCGCGGGAACGCCGAAACCCTCTTCTTTCTTTCGTGCCACCGCCGATCTCTTCGGCCGCCGCGCTCGACCTTCCTCAAACCTCGCCGACACCCAGCACTGCTCGCCTGAAACCCTCTGTCGTCTCCGCCCCGTGTGGCGACGCCGATCAGCCGCACAGCGCCCTTCCCGGCTCCCTCCGGCCGACCGAAACCCCCGACGAACCCTCTCCCTACTCCTCTCCTCCCTCCGGCCTCTCTCTCCAGCCTCCGCCCGCGCGTGTGAGCAACCGGCGGTGAGCTCCGCCGTTCCCTTCCTCTCTCGGCTCCCCCTCTCTAAAAGAAAAACCCTACTTTGATTTTAGCTGGTTCTTCTCGAACTAGAACCTTATTTTTTATTTTGTTATTGTTAACTATTATTATTATTATTATTATTATTTAATATTATTATTATTTTTTTTTCTTTTTAATTTTAGTTATACTGATTTCTTTATTATTATTACTATTATTATTATTATTATGTTATGTCTAAATAGACACAGTATGTATAGATATATATAGGAGAATACAAATAATTTTATCACTGTATTTATACTATTATTTATAATGTTACTTTGGTAGTAATTATTAACATTATTTTTATAGGGGTTCACTTTTACCAATATTGTTATTTGTTATCAATATACTTACATATTTCTAAATACATTATTTTATGGCACTTATTCATAGACTTTGGCCTATAAATTGTACTATGACAAAATTTAGTCTTAGCCCTAAAAATTCTTACTATATTTTATATTTCTAAAAGTAAATATTTTTACCCTTAAAATTTAGTTTTAAAAGTTATAAATAAAATTTCTAGTATTTCTAATATAGTTCTATCTCAAAACCCCATTTTTACAAACTTAGAGTTTTTAGCATAAAATGATTTTTGATATTTTAAGTATTTACCTAACGACATATTTTGACTAATAAAAATATATTTTCAAAGCGATGAATAGTTTTCAAAATCGTATATATTATTTATTTCATCTCTCTTGATTATCCTTCTATCCGTAACCAAGCCCATTATTCCTATTTCCTCTACAAGTTCATACCACCTTATGTCCACCCTAACTAAATTGACCCTTCTGGACCCAATGGAACCATCCGTGCCACCACCCGAGGTCTCCATGTATAATTGTTGCACCGAAGTCGCAGTTTATGCCAGCTTGATTATTGCAGCACACCAGGCGTCCTATCAGGCAAGACACCTTGCCATTAGCTGTTTACTTATTTTAGCTCATAATTCATGTATTATTTATTTTTTTATGCAAAATAAACTGTG
The DNA here is from genome assembly GCA_029216955.1 of Iris pallida. Lineage (NCBI taxonomy): Eukaryota > Viridiplantae > Streptophyta > Magnoliopsida > Asparagales > Iridaceae > Iris > Iris pallida. Next base: position 25,737,997 of record JANAVB010022597.1, read on the forward strand.
ATACATGGCATAACAGTTAGAACTTACTGTTCATTTATATTTCCTGCTATGTATTATTTTTCTTACATTAAACCTAGATTTAAGGGACCACCTTGTGTGTTGCATTCATTGGCCTTGACACGTTGTAACATGAAGTTGTGTGTCGCATGTAGAACATGGAAGTGCGTGATTGGCTGGCCACCAGTATGTACAAGCCGTGCGATAGGAATAACCGCTAATAGAGATTGCATGCTAGTTTGACTTAGCGGTTATAGTAGTTTGTGTTGAGGATACAACACAGTAGGCATTGGGCGGGGAGGACAATTCCTTAGTGTATGGGCTTCGATGCAGTTTTCCTTATGACCCGGACTCTTCGCTGGAGATACGGGGTTGATGACCCTTGATTACTGACGGCCACTGACGATTCTGCGAAACGTCATGCTCTTACTGATGGGGCCTCTGGTGCCCAAGGGGGGACTATGTCGATCCTATTTAGCCAGGGCCCTTTGCGTAGGAAGGATTGTTCTTAACTACATTTTACTTAGAACGGTAGGCTACCTTTATCCGTTAGGTACGAGTACTTTTGGTTTGGGTACTTGTATCTGACCGTGGCTTGGAACAATAACTTGTCGCAGATTAGTTCGTCACATCTTGTCCTTGTTTGGTTGTAGGAGTGACTTACAACTCCGATGAGAAGGTATTGAACCTTGTTGGGGTCCGGATACCATATTGGATTCACAGCATGAAAAGATACGTCACCGTGAATTAGTTTACCATCTCATGTCCTTGTTTGGTTGGGGGGATGGTACGCTCGTTCAGTAGGTGCGTATTGGACCATGTTATAATTCGATTTGCTTATTTATTTGAGCAATATTTATTCAGTTTATATGGCATGATATTATGTGTCTTGTTACGTCCCTCTGAGGACCTGGTTATCTTCTCAGGTGTGTGCTATTGTCTTTCGCAGGTGCTTTAGCTCTAGCCGTGTTCATTGCTATTTCTCAAGGATGATTGCACTTGGATCGTCTTCGCTTCGCTCGCCACTCATTTCATTTTCTATGTACTTTTCCTTATTTTGTTGGTAGTAGATTTGTCTCCGCCCAACATATTGTATCAAGACAAATTCATTCTCATTATATGATATCTTTTATTCAATTATTCTGTGTGGATGAGATTAGTTATGGTTCTACTGCATCTTACAGCTTATGTATTTATACGAGGCTTCCATATATTGGAGTATACTTCGTATGAATACAGCTGGCATGTCTACGTTCCTAGTCCTACGTATTTTGGGACTGGGGCATTACATATTTTTGTGGTGGCCCATGCAGGTCAAGATAAATTGTTTGGTTACTTTACCATACCAAACAAGCCTGCGAATAGGATTAGAAGTCTAGGATCTCATCCACATACTTGACCTTTTTCCTCGATTCCATATTCGACCGACTCATCAATTGCATCTTACTTGCTTCCTTCCATCCCTATTCTTATCTTCCCTTCGTGCTTGCTAGAGATTGACCCTACTAGTTAGTTGTTCCAAAACACCATTAGTTTAATTCTTTAAGTTGGGTAGAATACCTTATGAACTAGCAACCCCTTTGACCTAGTGACCTATATTAGCAAGCTTATTTAGATCCTAGAATCTAGAGGACCTAACCCGTCTAGCCAACCAAGGACTTGGACAAAAAGACTATAGGACGACTGTATGACTTGGAATCATTCTACCTTCTTTAAATCTTAATATCTCGTACCTATGTATTTACCATTTTGATTAATGATGCTAATGTAGCCTAGTTTTTGCAAGCTTATTATTTATCGAGTTTGTTCATGACATATGCTATTGAGCGCTCACTAGCCTATTGTCTAATCAGAACCGGTGCATAATGGTCTGATCAACCAAGTGCACTTTGGTTCGCCTTTATCTATTATTCTACGTGGATGGAACATAATTAAACTTGGCCTTTAGAATCCCATCCACGACTGCCTTGAAAATTCTTTTGAAATTATTCGGTCGCCTTTGAATCACGTATTCGTAATCGATAACGCCTCCTTTGAACTCTATATTGCTTCGCCCTCACCTGTTTTAGGAGGACGAAAGCGTCATACAAGAACTTCCTCTAACCTTCCCATCGACTATGACCATTTTTACTCGATGTTGCTATATCTTCATCCCAAACTACTCGGCCCTATCAAGACCATCTAATCGTTTAATTTAAGTGAACCTATTTCATTCTCTTAATCGTGACCCTCATTCATTACCTGTGACCATACCGTATTATTTTTCTATGATCTAGATCGTGATTTCTTACGGCATGATTTGTTATCGATGGTTTCCCATCGATACCCCCTTGTGTCTTCTCACCCCCCTGCGAATTCTTATTTCGAGGACGAATTTTTTTTAAGTTGGGTAGGATGTAAAACCCCTAAATTTCTACTATATTTTTTATTATTAATTTTGCTACTGATTTAATTTTTTGTATTGTACGTCGCGTAGTCGTATGTATATACAATTATACACATATATTTATATATGTGTGTGTATACATGTATACACATAGATATGTATATGTATTACTAAAAGAAAAAGAAAAAGAGAACAATAAAGAATAAATCAATGGAAAATCCCAGCCCAACCCAGGCCAGGGCAGACCGGCCCAAACAGAGGACCCCGGCCCAAACTCACCCATAGCACACCCGAACTTCCCCTAGAGCTCACAGGGCCCGACCTGTTCCTGCATAACACAATAACCTATCCCAACTAAACCCGAGAAGTCACCCCCATCGCTCAAAAACCGACTGCTATTAATACACAGAAAGAAAACAGAGAGAGGATCGAAGGAGCAAAACCAAACCCTAGTAGCCTCCGCCGACTCCCAGCTTGGGCGCAACCCACACGCGCGCGCGCAACGGCGAGAGTCACCGCCGGCCGGAGCCGTCGCAGGCAGCACGGAAACCGCGCGCACGATTGAACCAAAACAGCAGCGACGCAGTTTCGAGGAGCCTGTTCAGGGCCGATTTCCCGAAAGCACGGTTCTTCATTTTGTGAACCATTTTATCAGGTATAAAGACAACCTATACGGCCCCGCTTTTCTACAAGTAGAATATTTTAATTCGTACTATCCGCGACGAGAATCAAGTACAAAAATTGAGAAAAATCTTGAGATTCTGGTTATAGAGACTGTCCCAAAGTCCCTAGTTGGAGTCTCAATTTCTTGCAAACCAGTGACCAATTTCGAAATCCACCTGAATAGGTTTATAGACAACCTAATCGAGATTAGAATCCTACTGGTAGATTAAATTCTAGTTGATTAAACAGAAAGATTCGCCAGTTTAAATATCAGGAAAACCCATCTTCAAAAATATTAAAAACATAGAAAATCCTTCCACACGACGTGCGTTCCACCATTTCGGGCGATGTGGTTGCGCACCGTAAGCATCGAAAGCTACGTAACGGCTTCGTGGTCGTGTGGGCCTTGGCGGAATTCAAATTGGTCGCGTGTGCGCGACGAATTTGATGCGTATCCGTCGAAATTCACCGTATCGTGCACATTGCAAATTTCTTAATTACTTTGTACAGGCTCGTCAGATCGAAACAAAACTTGTGCCAGCAGGACCGTATCATTTTTCTGGTCCTGTATGTCAAGTTTGGTCCAATTCTGAGACCGTTGATAAAATTACCGTTTTGTGGGCCCCGTGGTTCCACTCAACGGGCGATTTTGTGCACGGCCCGCCGGAATCCAACTCTGGACATAAGGTTGGGTTCGTATCAGAAAACCGGATCCGTAGACATGTAGTTTGACAACTTTAGAGACCATTGACTCTGGCACGCTTTTTGGTGCAAAGCGGGTCCAACGGCGGACACCGTTTTGGCCCAAAATTATCGTTTTGCCCCTGTGTCCAGAATTGGACTTAAGGACAGGCAATCCTAGCTAATTTAACTATTCTGAGAACGTTGGTACTATTTATTTCAGCATCCGGAGACTTCTGCATGTGTTGACTGATTGTGGCTCTTTGAGTGGTTAGTATTATTGGTTTCTCCAGCTAAGGACCTCAGGCAAGTGCACTTTCTGGTTACTTTCTAATTCATAGTAGTCTTTCCATTTCATGTTTACACATATATCTTGTTGCTTGTTGACACGCTCGTCACACGGAGTAGTCGGGAGGGAAAATATCTTAGTACACATGTGGACAACCCAGAACTATCCCAATATGTCTAATCTTGAATGATAGCAACTGCACACGACACGTGCAGTGTGCCGTATTTACCCCCTAGCTATTCACATGTCGAAAAGGATATTTCATACCACCTAGATAGATGTCTTTTATTAGTTTTTTCCTTGTTTACTTCTCTATCGTGCTATATCATCAGTTATCTACCAGTTTTTATCTCTCATATGTTATTTTCATGTCTTGTTAATTCTATTGTGTTTTCGCATTGTCGTCGGTTTGTGTACTTGTTCCATTCCTGACTAGAAACCAACATTTTTTAGGTTTAGCCGCGATCATTCTTAGCACTGGAAGGACATGGGTATGCTGAGGTCGACCTAGAAATAGAAAGCAATTGTATCAATTTCATTAACTGTAAAATCTTGTATTTTCTTTAATTATAAATCTTGTAAATGTTGTAATAAATTTAGTAATATGAATGAGCAGCAAATGTGATTTTTGAGCATTTATTTCTTGCGGGCTTTACAGCGTTCTACCGCCGACTCTGCGGCGTAGGCTGGCTTGGACACATCTCGTATCCGAAAAGCGAGTGCGGGTCGTGACAAGTTTTTATGGTGGCCCATGCAGGTCAGTCTTCACAAATTATGTGAACTCGCGGTAGTACCATATTAGTCGTACTGCTGCGAGCCTGCGCCCAGGAAATGCTCATTCATAACTAGGATTAAAATGATTTAAGATAATGACTAGGACTAGGAGTCCCTTGTTCAAATTGACCGATTGGGTAGTTAAGGTTGTTAGATAGGCCGTGTCACGACCCGCACCCTAGAATAAGGGCACGAGAAGTGGGTACGTCCAGCCTACGCCGCAGTGTCGGCGGTAGAACGCTGTCCTAGGTCTCATGCATCTAACAGTATAAGGCTAAACAGTTTATACTCCCCGAATGGGGTGACATAGCAGAATGTAAACTCAATCACATCTAAGGTAGAGCATAATAGAAAATAGACAAAACACGAAATCCAAAAGAGATACAGCAGATAGAAGTCTAAGTGTCTAAGATACACAACCCAGAAATACATCTCAAAGCTCAAATACAGTAATCCATAATACAACTCAAGACAACTGAAAATAAAAGAGAAACTCTAACTATCTACTCCGACCTCTACTTTGTCTCCTCTAGGCTAGCAATAACCTCCAAGCTATCTGTAAAATTTATCAACAGGTCCAGTCAGGACAGAAACGAGTACAATTCATCAAGAAATCCCAAGTAAATGACAGAGAACTATAAAGCAGTTATAGACAGTTATATTGATGAATATGGCAGTTTTATACAGGTAGTGATGTAGAGAAGCAGTTAAGGTACAATAAAAGTAAGGTAACTAAACAAGAGGAGAAGCATAGCAATAAAGACTGTAAAATAAGATCTAGCTGAACTAGAGTAATATAATGAGTTCAGATGGTACAATATAAGTCGAGTGTAATCCCAAAGTGAGTCTAATACAAGATGAGTCGAATGTGATTCTAATCATTGTTCTAATAAGGTGATTCGAATAAGGTGATGCGAATAGTGATTCGAATAAGGTGATACGAATAGTGATTCGAATAGTAGTCAAACAATGATTCAAATTTATTCTCCAAGTGTGTTTTAAAATACCGAGTTCGACATGTAAACAGCTGTAGGTAATACGGCACACCACACACTCGCGAAGTGTGGGATGGCTATCGTTCGAATATCATTCACAGAGGGGTGATTCGAATAGGGAGATATGTCTACATGTCTAATCAGTATTTCCCCGCCCAGTCTAATACAAATGAATCCGTAATCCAACACATAAGACGAATACAAGTCCAACCAACATATGAAGATACGAATAGGGTGATTCGAATAGTGATTCGTATGGTGATTCGAATAATAGAGGTAAGACGAGTAAGTATGTGTGTCGTATACATGGATTCAGAAATAAAAATACGTGTTTGTAACAGAGAATCACATACAGCTAACTAAAACTGAAGTACAGTAATTGACAAATAAATGAAAGAACTATCAGAGAATGTACTCGCCTGCTACCTGAATGTCCAAAGGAAATGTACTGTCCGAGGAGAGGTGTCTAGCTCCTATTTAGAATAGCACAAGTCACAACAAGTCCAAAATGGTAAAATAAAGCTCTACTATGCATTCTACATGATTCTAGGTCATTCTAGGTCAAAGTCAACTCTTGGTCAACTCTAGTCAACCGTACTAGTCAAATTAGGTTAACTAGGCAGTACTAGGTCTAAACCTAGACTAACAAGTCTCATTAGGCCTAACCAAGCCTAGACTAACACTCACACAAAATCACAAAGCTACACAAGTTATCAAACACACATTACATATATATTCATATATTTTTATTACAAGCAAGGTGCATAAAGACAAGGAGTGAGTGATACATGAATATGGATATGGCAATGTGTACATAGCAGTACAATGTGTTCAAGTGTGAGGGTATTATGTTAGAAGGATAACATTTAGCAAGGGTTCATTATGTCACATAGAAGAAATAACATGTAAAGCATAGATTTAGCATGTGTGTGTGGATGTTAATCATAACGAAAGGGTTTATTTATACATCAAAGGGTTTACTCATAACAGTAAGTAGGTTTTATGTATATTCATGCTTGGGGTTACTGTCAACATGTAGAAGGGGGTTTTAACATATGAACATGGTGCTAAGTGCTAATATGACATCATACATTCCTATCATGTTGGCATTCATATATAGCATACATTCATACTCGATTACGTTACTTACTTACATATGGATACTTGCATACATGTTTCAATACCTTGCATTACCCACATGCTTGTATTTCATCCATTCATTCATGCACCTATACATACCTATTTGAATACATTATATACTTTCATACATTATATCATGTATGCATACTCTATATTATATTACATTCTCTTAACACACATACATATATATATATACACATGCATACATACATATTTGTACATACAAGGATACACAAAATACATATGTCGTATAGTAATCTTCTACTTAAAATCAATACTGTACAAATTAAGAATTCATTAAATTCTAGGATTAAAGTATGTTATATATCTTTGTGTTAGCTTTCCAAAACTTTAAACGGATCGCATTTTCATGTCCGGAAGCTCCCGGAATCGCAAAAACACCGAAACGCGTTCGTCTTTCGTACAGCTGACACTCAAATAATTTTATAGAAAGTTTTAGAATGAATTTGGATTATTAAAATATATATTTGGAAAGCTAACTTCGATACGGTTCTTTTAAAAAAAATGGGAGATAAATCGGAGTTTTAAGCTAAAGTTATGATATTTCTAAGTTGCTATTGCTACTAAAAACGTGGATAAATATTATGACGAATTTAGGTAGTTTGAGACAAAAGAAACACAAGTATATAACATAATATATCAAGAACTCACTCTCTACACTAATATATATATATATATATATATATATATATATATATATATATATATATATATATATATATATATATATATATATATATATATATATATATGAGACACTATAGAACACATCTACAATACAAAAATATGAGATTAACATGTAATAATTCATTCATACATAACAACAACACATAGTGTATCCAAATTTGGGATTTTCCCACATGGACACAACCATAACACAAAGGACACTCCTATGACCTCCAAATGGACACAAAATGGACACAATAGAGATACAACCATGGGGATCATTCCTATGGGTTCAAAATATTTCTATATGCATGTAGGGATGGATTAGAGGAGAGATTATACCTTCCGAGAGAGAGATTCAAAGGAAAATCCTTCCGACACGACACCGACACGTAGAGATTCTAAAAGGACACGAACGAGCTCCGAATCCTCCCAAACTTGGCTAGCACCCTCTAACCATGGAGTAGAGAAGAAATGAAGAAGATTTGATGGAAGAAGGGGTTGATTTGGAGATAAAATCAATGGAGGTTCATCTCTAAATTAATTTGGGGAAGAACAAGAGAGAGAAAGTGGATGAAAACAAATGAATGAAGGACTGACTCACTCCTTATCCCCCCCATAGGTGGCTGCCCAAAAAGGGTGTGGTGTCCCCTATTTGAATGTCCAAAATGCCCCCCACTAATCTATTTGATTTAAATTAGGAATGGGTTAAAGGTTGAGGTCAATTTAGTCTAGTTTTAAGTCTCTAATTAAACTAAACCTATCCATAAATAATTAGTCTAACTACTAACTAAATTAATATCATGTGGACTAAAATTAATATTATGTGGGCCATGCCTAACTAGTGTGTGGGTCCCACTAGAGTCAAACTACCCCTCCCCCCCGGGTCCCCGTTTCAAGTCGGATTGAGTTGAAATTCGAACTCGACTCAAATAACCCCAAAACAATATCATAAATAATAAAATAAATTTCAACCCCAAAATAATAACATAAATAATAAAATAAATTTCAAAAATATTCAAAATGTAAAATGACAAAAATACCCATGTTTCTGAAACTGGAGGTGACAAATCTATCCACCTTAAAAAAATTTCGTCCTCGAAATTAAAATGTTCATACTCCCTCTAGGTCAAACCCCCACAATCGAAGTCCCATAACTTAAACAAATCATATGATTTAAAAGGATGACATAGAGGGTCATGGCATACGGTGGTAGTGAAGTCTTATCTAGGTATACTAGTCATGCTAACCAAAACGGTCATAGGATATCAAAACACACAAGCAATCTAGGGTGCTAAACTAGAAAAGATACAGAAATAACAATCATCAAAACTGTAAGACAGTCTACCATCCTATATGAAACTGGTACTTATCAAAAATAAATAAAGATAACTACCAATTATCTATAAAGGGGTACAGAAAAAAAAATCAAAATCTAAAGTTAAAGAATGAAAGTCAATTGCATTGAAATCCAATCACAATATATAGTATTCTCTTAATCATGTTAAGACTAAATTGTAAGTTCTAAAGGTTATGTGGTTTGTGTGTGTATGGGTGTATGTGGACATGTTCATATGGTTAGATAGTAGGCATGTGTGTATGTGAAATATACATGAAAGTGTATAGGAGGATTTGGGTTTCAAAACAATAGCTATCAAGTTACACTACTCATGGCATATTGGTTAAACAATCTACAATACACAACCTATTTACTCATAACATACATGGTTAACCATATATATATATATATAAAGAGGTAGAGATTTAGTTATGTATCTATATACATTAAAACATGTATGCAGAAGAAACTCTCTATATATATATCTATATAGATATATGAACATAACATAGAGAGGAAGGATTATGTTTACATGGCAGTGTATACTAAGTTAGAGTGTGGGTGTCACTATACAGGGTAGTAGCTTTAGTAATGAAAGGGTAGACCCAGTTTTAGTTCAGCATTTACATACAAAATCTGAAAATGAGCTAACATTTAAACCAGTATAATATTAACCAACCCATGTTTATCACAACCTAACATGTAAGAGTATAAACCTAACATCATATCCCTACATACAACAATGTACATAGCTCCAAAATATTACATTTTTTTAAAATAAAACAGCAATTGAACTATACATTTGGAATCCAGTATTAAGGGTTAATATGCACACAGTCTTAGATTTGACAAATTCAAACACAAAACTTAACCAATTTTTTTTTGAATTGAAATCCTATGTATAACATACATGTACAGTGATGTAAACATAACTAATAACATGAAATTTATATTTGAATTACAAATTTTAACTGGAAATGCAGAGAACCAGTCTCTGTTACTGTACTGTATCAGAAATATTGGGGTTTTGAAAATTTAAACATCAACAACATATTAATATGTATTTAGATAGGTTGGAAATCAAAGTGTAGCATGCATACGTGTCAGGCAAAGAGTCTGTGTCCACTATATATATATTCTCATATCCCAATATAAAAATCAAATTCTACATCAAGACCAACATTTAGATTCCTACCAAGATTGTAAAGTAGGTGATTAACGTAATCAAGACAGTTTTATTATTATTATTATTTAATACAAGAATAATAGCAAGAAAGTAATAACGATAAAATCTGTTTTGCTTATCTATTTAAAGAAAGAACTATTTTGAAACCCAGAACTATAATATCAATTACAAGATAAGGTCTAGCAAAATCATCGGTTCATTGTATTAAGAAGAAACTCATAGCAAGAAGTTACACAAGAGTTTATAAAAACAACTAAACCTACTCCTAAGTTAAATAATGAGAAGCAAAACAAAACAAACAAATAATAACTTTTTTTTGAAGGATTGGAACAAAAGTAGAGAAAATATGTTCGAAATATTTAAGGTACAATCTGATAATCATATGCGTCTATCCACAATCATGGTACTCTAAATCCTCGTCATACTAGTAAGCAAGGCTACGATAATCACAGAGTCCTCGACTTAGGCACATACCTCTAGAATCATGGTATTTAACATTTTCGCGATGCCGCTAGCTTGGCTGCGAAAACCTTAAATTCCCATACCCGAGAAATATATCCAAAATCAGACTATATGTCCTCACCATGCTGGCTAATGTGACTATAGAAGACTATATTCCATAACTTAGATGACCTAGCCCATATAATTTTATCTTGACAAAAATTAAATTAAATCAACAATGAATACCCAAAAATCAAATTTATCAACGAACATCAAGATTCAAAACTGAACAATAATCCATTAAATCATATAAATACAAACTCTGATGCAACAGCTAACATCAAGATTCAAAACTCCACAATCATCATCAAAATCAAGTTCAACAACAGAAAGTAAAGATAAATCAAATCAAGGGAAGAAAAGTTTTCAAATCGAAGTTAAAATAAGATTCTCAAGGGTCGTCCATGAATCTCTCAAGAAATCCTAACTGTGATTGAGTACCTTCAAAAATATATCCTAATTCTACTGCAGGCTGTAGTGGTACTCTAGTTTGAATACCACTACATAAACTCGACCTGTATGGGCCACCACTAAAAACGTGTCACGACCTGCACCCTAGAATAAGGGCACGAGAAGTGGGTACGTCCAGCCTACGCCGCAGTGTCGGCGGTAGAACGTTGTCCTAGGTCTCATGCATCTAACAGTATAAAGCTAAACAGTTTATACTCCCCGAATGGGGGTGACATAGCAGAATATAACTCAATCACATCTAAGGTAGAGCATAATGGAAAATAGACAAAACATGAAATCCAAAAAAGATACAGCAGATAGAAGTCTAAGTGTCTAAGATACAAAACCCAGAAATACATCTCAAAGCTCAAATACAGTAATCCATAATACAACTCAAGACAACTAAAAATAAAGGAGAAACTCTAGCTATCTACTCCGACCTCTATTGTGTCTTCTCTAGGCTAGCAATAACCTCCAAGCTATCTGTAAAATTTATCAACAGGTCCAGTCAGGACAGGAACGAGTACAATTCATCAAGAAATTTTAAGTAAATGACAGAGAACTATAAAGCAGTTATAGACAGTTATATTGATGAATATGACAGTTTTATACAGGTAGTGATGTAGAGAAGCAGTTAAGGTACAATGAAAGTAAGGTAACTAAACAAGAGGAGAAGCATAGCAATGAAGACTGTAAAATAAGATCTAGCTGAACTAGAGTAACATAATGAGTTCAGATGGTACAATATAAGTCGAGTGTAATCCCAAAGTGAGTCTAATACAAGATGAGTCGAATGTGATTCTAATCATTGTTCTAATCACTACAAAAAAAGTGACCTTTTGGGACAACAAAAAAACGTCATAATAAATAGGTTTACCGTCCCAACTACTATTTGGGACGGTCTTTAGGACGGCAATGGGTAGTCTTATTAGGGTGGCGTGGCAAAAAGTTAAATGACGGATATTTGCCGTCCCAAATACTTATAAAGGACTGTTAAACTCCCGTTCCAAAAGGTTTCAAATTACAAATTCTGCAGGACAGTTTATAAATCTGTCCCAAAAAATACATCCCAAAAACTTAATCCTCCTCCTATTTGTATATGAAATATACAATTAAATTTTATATAGAACAAAAATCACACAGAACTATTTAATCGCAAATGCATTATAGTAGCTGCAACATTAAGACAAGAAATTTTTATAAAACATTTAAAAGTCATATCCAACTGTTTACAAAATAAAACAAAAGTTTACATCACGTCGAATCTTTCCCCCATAACATAAAATTCATATCCCATTGTTTACAAAATGAAAGTTTACATCACGTCGATAGCCGCATGTGCATGTCAAACGCACCATCTGCAGCCTTCTTTGGAGCAGCCTTCTGTGAAGGAGTTACACGACAGCAGATGGCTGTCCTCGAGAGAATCGCCAATTCAGTGAAAGCCTCCTTATATCTCTTCAGAACAATTTCTAAAGCAACACCATCCACAACAAATGTCAGCAGAAGATTGGCCAAAAGTTCTGCCTATCTAACTAGCAATGGACATGTTAATAGTACAATTCTAGATGCTCAAGTATCTTGAGTTTTAATTATATTCAAGTCCACATACAGGTATTAGTAGTAGAAAATTACATTGCAATTGCAATATGAAATTCTAACACACAAGATGCATAAGGATCGTGCTCATCAATAATACAACTCTGAAAAGTCACCTCGGCCATCCAGGCCCCAGCTTCGATCTAATCAGTTTAATTTGTAAAAATGTAATAAAAAGGTCAGATGGATAACTTTGCTCGGATGTTTCTAACAATACGACAAGCATTGAGAATGAGTTCCTCTACATGTTTTGCATAATGCATTCAAATAGTTAATTAAACCATATAAACATAATGAAATAGAATAAATAAAATCCTACTGCATTTATACCCTTGGGAGCTCTCTCAGCCTTATAAGAGTTGATAAAAATATCAGCTAAAGACAAAATAACAAACTTTATAAAATATCCAGTAGGTTAATCAAGGCAAAGTATAAGGGGGACTAGAATATATGAATTTTCCATACAAAATTTCCATGCACACATATGTATACCTACTACTGTGACTGGAACTTTATGTTCAAATCAATGTGAGCTAAATTTAAAATTCGCAAAGGACAAGAGTTTACATGGTCTAGAAGCAAGTATCTGGAAGTAAAACATTATATCGGAGAAGTACCATTGTGAAAGATAAAAAACTTCTAAGCTCACAAAAGATAACAGAGGGGCATTAAAAATAATATCCAACCAGAAGAGTTTATGAGAACCTAGAGATTATAAGTTTAACCTCATAAATGGCTTCCATACACAAAACTGTCCTATAATTAAATTAAGCAAGATTGTTAAACAGTTAGAAGGTACCATTGTGAAAGGTTAAGTTCAAACGCTCAAATTGGAACAGTCAAAGAATGAGATTCTTTGAGAGCAAAAAACATATGGTATCTCTCCCAATGCAGAAGTCTGATTACGAGAATCTCTCCGTGTAACATAGACCTGCTGATCCATGAGCATGTTAGAAGTCAAAGGATTAAGATCAGCTATGATTTACATAGATTACTTTGTTACAAACATTTCATTGCCAATATTCAACTTTAAAATATACCAAACGCACTAGACTTACATAATTATGTCATATTATTCTATTTGTAATGGTTTAGGATACATATGTGATCATTAAAGCAGGCTTACCAGATGAATAACATCTATGCTGACATCACCAGCTTCAACACCTTCAATTGTTATGAGCAAGACATTCCAGCAACATCAGTGCTCTTGTTGTTCACGATTTCTTGCCGATTTGAGTATTGAATATAGACAGTTTTGCCACGAACTTTTGTAGGATCAGATGAAGAAGCATAATATGAAACCATTGAGATAGCCTGATTAAGGTCAGACTGTAAGGAATAGAGTCAACTCATGATGTGCAATTGAACCAAAGCCATAAAGAATAGAATAAAACATCCCTTAGTGTTGTTCGTATACTTTAGATTGTTAGAAGCCATTATATTATCCAAATTTCAAAACCATATCTACATTATATGCTCAACTATCAGAATTATGATGCAGCAAGAATAGAGGTACAAAGCAAATCACAAAATAATTTATATATCATACACAGCCGGCTCAGGGATAAACTAGATAACATTTCGGATTTAGATAACCTCCTCTCTTATAGCAACCCTTATGATCAGCATGATCCTACAAGAGGCCCGAATTACGGGTGACCCTTCAGGATCGGACTAAAATAAGGATTAAGAGGCAAACAAAATTAGTTCCAGATTGGGAAATCCAACTCGCCGGGCCGGCCTTGATCATACACGCACACCTCCCCCACCATCTCTCAAGATGTACATCCTTATTAGCACACACACATGTACACGTAACACATGCATACAAGTAGTGTAGGGACAGAGAGGATAGTTATTATGTGGCGAGACAACAACTACTGGTGCCGATCATAGAATTTCCATGTGAAGTGTCGTTGCAGGTTTGGCTCTCATCTGTTTGCTTCTTTAATTCTTTCTTTCTTTTTCAGTTCGTTTGTAGTAGTGCCCTATAATTTTTGAATAAGTAACTAGAGAGGATAACTGCTGAAGTGGGGACTCTCTTTTCCTTAGTTTAATATATATTTTTTTTTCTAGCTAGCTACCTCTCGATCGCTATAGGATGGCATCTTTCTTTCTTTCCTCAGCCTCATATATATGCATGCTTCGACTGACTGCGATCGATGGAGCCTAATAAAATAATATGGGTGGGAGTCTGTCGAGAGAATCTTTTGATGCCACGTTAGTAATTGGGAATATAAGGGGGAGCTAGAGGTGCTTGTTTTGTCAGCTGAGGAAACTAAGCTCCAAATTGAGATACAGAGGAGGAGAGTACTTGTTTCTTTGCACTCGGTGCTAAACAAGACTGCCCATAAATTCATAGTAAGCCTTCTCTAACTGTCCACTACTAAGAGAATACTAATCTATTCTTTAATGGGTTTTGATTTCAAGAAGAGTGTGTTGGAGAAAGGTTTTGTTATTAGAACTTATGTGAGTTAATATATATATGTTGAAGGTATTTAAGCTGCTAGCTAGTCTTGCTTGAATCTTCAAGAGCCAAAATGTTTCTTCTGTTATATGCCAATATCCTAATATAAATTTCATGAGCAAACAACACATAATCACGGTGGCTCTTGTTACTGTAAGTTGTCTTGTAGTGTATGCATGGGTAAAATTTAATTTAATCCTTTCTTGTCGTCACTGGGTTCTTGTTTTTGTGAGCTGAAACTAGTTTTTATTTTTTTTACACCTAGTTACAACTTAACTTGCTGAATTATATATGTTCCAAGAAATGGTGTTGAAATATAATTACTTGAAACATGACTCGCTAGCTATTATGAAGGTAAATTGTTCGCTAAAAACTGGTCATATATATTCCTGAGATGTATCCATGCATGCGGTTGATGCTTAACTTGAATCAAGAAATCAGGGGAGCTACAAGTCCTTTGTGATAAAAGAACCAAATTATTGTTAAGTAGACAAACAAATTTAAAAGGACCTTTCACTAAAAAAATACGGGTTCTTACTTTGTATGTATCCCTTTGAAATTGTGGTGCCATTGTCACTGATGCAAAATACTCTATGTGCAGAAGTAGAACGTTGAAGGACAGATATTCCAGCTTTCTTGTAACAACTTTGCAATCTCAGGATTAATTCCTTCATGGGGAGATACCTGGAACAGTATGAGAAAGAAAACATGAGGACGGCCATGCTAAGGCAAGAAGAGACTTTCACACATCAGGAAATTGGCTCTCATCTGTTTGCATACAAGATTTGAATAATGTTAGTTTCTCATACCTCAAATACGTTTGGCATGTTTATGGTCAATGTCAAACATATGTTAGGTCCCTTTGGAACCTAATATGGGAGAACCATATTTGAAAAAATGTCGAGGAAGTGTCATGTCAGCAACATGTCATATACAGATACATACACGAATATGGTCCTCTGTTAGAGCATCAATGAATATAGCTTATGTTACTAATAGATTTGAGTGATGTGACAATCGTCTTCATGGACCCCTCTCATTCTGTAGGTGTTCATCTAGAACATTAACTTTCCCACCTATACTATACTTGTTTTAACCACGTGTCATGCTTAAGAGTATCATGTTCCAAACACCAAACTGCTAGGTACCTACAATCAAACACTTATGATTACATATACCATGTGATACAAACAATGCAATTTACAACAATATATTCTTTATTCTTTTGGAAGCTTATGTCAATTTGTAACTTGTTTATAGGCCATTAAAGACTTATTCGGAGAAATTATCGAGCTTGAGTTCTTATTTCTAAAACAAAAAATTCAAAGTAATTTAGTCAGTCTTCTGGAAATTATTGAGCTTGTGAATAATTTCAAAATACTTTAAATGCAAATCTAATCAAACGAGAGAATTCTCAATAGAGATTAAACCCTAGAAAATAAACAAGTGCAAATCCAAAAAATGGTGAATAATTTCAAGTCTGAACCCTAGAAAATAAAAAAACCAAATCCTACGAAATAAATCCTAGAAAATAAACAAGAGGTTCTCCATCATCTCCATTCGCTGCATCATCATCAAGCGGGGCGGGGGAGGTGTGAAGGAGATCCGAATGGCAGCGGTTCCATCACGGGTGTGAAGGAGATTCGAACGGAGGATGTTTGAGAGAAGAAGAAAAGAGAGGATAACCTGATGATAGGGTTCCATCGGCAGTTCCAGCGCGGGGAGTGGCAGTTCCAGCACGGGTGCGACGGCAGAGATGTTAGTTATGGTCATTGACATTCTCAATGCAAGTATCAATGAGTATGCAAAATGTAGTGTAAATAGACCAAAACAAGATTTTCTATTTTTTACAGTCTCCTATAGGCTATAGAAACTTGACTAGATTGATGATACCTGATCCAATGACTATATATACCCTTTAGAACCAATTGGACTTCCGTTTTGAATTTCAACTTCAAATAGTTTGAAACTTTTTCTTCTCTATTTTGAGTCATTTCATATACTATTTAGCATATAACTGGAACAACTTGATATACGATAAAAAAAAAACCTATCATATACAGACAGGCAAATGCACATGCATTTGCAAGTAATCGAAATTTAAAGACTTAAAGCAACATTCAAGGTCTTAGATTCAATATTAAAAAAATTTGGTATATACGAAAATGTGAAATTTGAACTCTACTTAGTTTTCTTATTGAATTTTAAAGAAAATAAACTAAAATGTAGGAGTATCGCAACCATAAATACAATAATGTCTCACACATCATATAATGCACAATATATCAATAACATAAATAAACAATCTAGAAAAAAATAGTCCTAAGAGATGTAACTTGAAAATAACAAAACATACCATGATGAAATCCATAAAATGTACTTGTTCCGCCAACTGCAGTACTAATCTACCCCGTAACAAAAAACATAAACTTCAGAATTTTGATTACAAAGATATAAAGGTGAAAGAACCTCATAAATTTATAAATAGCATTCCATAAAAATATAAATTAATTTAAGCACGACTCAGTTCCATATAAAAAAGCAAATAAACGAGAAAAGGGATTGAACCAGGGAAATGCTAGAATTTTTTTTTAGTAAGTCTCGTTATCAGGTAGGATTGTCTGTGATGGATGGTTTGGTAGCTCGGACTAAGATAAGTACTTTAGAATTTCATCACTAAAGATAGAAGAGGAGTTGTGTGCATGATGCATCTACCTATAAATATTCAATAACAACATTCCTGCAATATGACATGCATGAATCATGCCTATAGGTGGATTCTTTCCGTTACTTTCAATTTCCACCAAATAAAATTCTATGAAACTCTAAAATTGTTATACCTTCTTCTTCCTCCTCGTCTTCATCATCGTCCCTTTCGATTCCACTGTCGGCGTCCTTGTCAGTCCCTTCTCCTTCCATTTCCTCCTTGTATATATCTGTAAATTTGCAAAAACGTTGCAAAAACGCCCAAAATTAAAGCAAATAAGATTACTAAAACAAAATTAACTACTCACCTTCGTCGTTAGATACCACGACTCTCACCCATGTCACGGAGAAGAGAACGAACACGGGAACCCTAACCCCAACCCTAAATTAATGGATGAATCGAAACCCTAGATTCGACTACAACAAAGGAAGTGTGAAAAAGGAAGCCCTAACTCTCGATCTCGAAGAGGTGAGCAGATCGAACTCCATCCCCTTCTTCTTCAACTCCTGGGCACACTTTAGGAGGAGGAGGGAGTCCTCTCTCTTCCTACAGAGGAGAGCTGGACCTCGCCGTTGGACTTGCAAGAGTGAATGACCCACATGAGGGAGAGGGAGAGGGAGGCGGAAGTAAGGCAGGGGATTCGGGAACCGCGGCAGGAGGTGGCGGAGGAGGAGGTAGGGAGGGGGAGGAGGAGAGAGAGAGAGGGAGGAGGAGAGAGGTGTAACCAGATGATAGGGTTCCATCGGCAGTTCCAGCGCGGGGAGTGGCGGTTCCAGCACGGGTGCGACGGCAGAGATTTTTTGGAAAATATAAAGTTTTGGGAGTAGAACTTTTTGGAAAAGGTTTCAGCGAGATTTTTTTGGGGAGGAAGGGAGGTGTTCGCGGGTTTTGGCAAAAACTAAAGCAAATATTTTTTAATGATGGAGCCAAATTTTTAACATAGATACTAAGGGCTTGGCCCAATAGCTAAGTTCAATTTAAGTGGGTTAAATTTAATAGTCCAAGGATCTAATTAAATACATACAAATGCACCATCCAATAAATACAACCAACCAATAATTAAATAATAAATTAACTATAATATTTGTATTATAATTTATGCCAAGTAAAATACTAAACTAAAATCCAATATTGACTTATAATCCAATAGTTAATCCTAAATTCAAAATTTGACCAAAAAATTACCCGGGTGTTTTTTCATTTCCCGCCAAACTATTTGGGACAGGCTGAAATTCTATTTGGGACGGACATAAAGTTCAGTCCAAAATAAGTAAATATTATCAGGGTCGAAAAATAATGCGTCCTAAATGATATTACTTTGTGTCCCAAATAATATTATTTAGGACTCATAAAAATTGTGTATCAAATAATGTCGTCCCAAAAGGTCACTTTTTTTGTAGTGAATAAGGTGATTCGAATAAGGTGATGCGAATAGTGATTCGAATAAGGTGATACGAATAGTGATTCGAATAGTAGTCAAACAATGATTCAAATAAATTCTCCAAGTGTGTTTTAAAATACCGAGTTCGACATGTAAACGGCTGTAGGTAATACGGCACACCACACACTCGCGAAGTGTGGGATGGCTATCGTTCGAATATCATTCACAGAGGGGTGATTCGAATAGGGGGATATGTCTATATGTCTAATCAGTATTTCCCCGCCCAGTCTAATACAAATGAATCCGTAATCCAACACATAAGACGAATACAAGTCCAACCAACATATGAAGATACGAATAGGGTGATTCGAATAGTGATTCGTGTGGTAATTCGTATGGTGATTCGAATAATAGAGGTAAGACGAGTAAGTATGTGTGTCGCATACATGGATTCAGAAATAAAAATACGTGTTTGTAACAGAGAATCACATACAGCTAACTAAAACTGAAGTACAGTAATTGACAAATAAATGAGAGAACTATCAGAGAATGTACTCGCCTGCTATCTGAATGTCCAAAGGAAATGTACTGTCCGAGGAGAGGTGTCTAGCTCCTATTTAGAACAGCACAAGTCACAACAAGTCCAAAATGGTAAAATAAAGCTCTACTATGCATTCTACATGATTCTAGGTCATTCTAGGTCAAAGTCAACTCTTGGTCAACTCTGGTCAACCGTACTAGTCAAATTAGGTTAACTAGGCAGTACTAGGTCTAAACCTAGACTAACAAGTCTCATTAGGCCTAACCAAGCCTAGTCTAACACTCACACAAAATCACAAAGCTACACAAGTTATCAAACACACATTACATATATATTCATATATTTTTATTACAAGCAAGGTGCATAAAGACAAGGAGTGAGTGATACATGAATATGGATATGGCAATGTGTACATAGCAGTACAATGTGTTCAAGTGTGAGGGTATTATGTTAGAAGGATAACATTTAGCAAGGGCTCATTGTGTCACATAGAAGAAATAACATGTAAAGCATAGATTTAGCATGTGTGTGTGTGGATGTTAATCATAACGAAAGGGTTTATTTATACATCAAAGGGTTTACTCATAACAGTAAGTAGGTTTTATGTCTATTCATGTTTGGGGTTATTGTCAACATGTAAAAGGGGTTTTAACATATGAACATGGTGCTAAGTGCTAATATGACATCATACATTCCTATCATGTTGGCATTCATATATAGCATACATTCATACTCGATTACGTTACTTACTTACATATGGATACTTGCATACATGTTTCAATACCTTGCATTACCCACATGCTTGCATTTCATCCATTCATTCATGCACCTATACATACCTATTTGAATACATTATATACTTTTATACATTATATCTTTTATGCATACTCTATATTATATTACATTCTCTTAACACACACACACATATATATATACACATGCATACATACATATTTGTACATACAAGGATACACAAAATACATATGTCGTATAGTAATCTTCTACTTAAAATCAATACTGTACAAATTAAGCATTCATTAAATTCTAGGATTAAAGTATGTTATAGATCTTTGTGTTAGCTTTCCAAAACTTTAAACGGATCGCATTTTCATGTCCGGAAGCTCCCGAAATTGCAAAAACACCGAAACGCGTTCGTCTTTCGTACAGCTGACACTCAAATAATTTTACAGAAAGTTTTAGAACGAACTTGGATTATTAAAATATATATTTGGAAATCTAACTTCGATATGGTTTTTTTAAAAAAAATAGGAGATAAATCAGAGTTTTAAGCTAAAAGTTATGATATTTCTAAGTTGCTATTGCTACTAAAAATATGGATAAATATTATGACGAATTTAGGTAGTTTGAGACAAAGAAACACAAGTATATAACATAATATATCAAGAACTCACTCTCTACACTAATATAAATATATATATATATATATATATATATATATATATATATATATATATATATATATATATATATATATATATATGAGACACTATAGAACACATCTCCAATACAAAAATATGAGATTAAACATGTAATAATTCATTCATACATAACAACAACACATAGTGTATCCAAATTTGGGGTTTTCCCACATGGACACAACCATAACACAAAGGACACTCCTATGACCTCCAAATGGACACAAAATGGACACAAATAGAGATACAACCATGGAGATCATTCCTATGGGTTCAAAATATTTCTATATGCATGTAGGGATGGATTAGAGGAGAGATTATACCTTTCGAGAGAGAGATTCAAAGGAAAATCCTTCCGATACGACACCGACACGTAGAGATTCTAAAAGGACACGAACGAGCTCGAATCCTCCCAAACTTGGCTAGCACCCTCTAACCATGGAGTAGAGAAAAAATGAAGAAGATTTGATGGAAGAAGGGGTTGATTTGGAGATGAAATCAATGGAGGTTCATCTCTAAATTAATTTGGGGAAGAACAAGAGAGAGAAAGTGGATGAAAACAAATGAATGAAGGAGTGACTCACTCCTTATCCCCCCCCCATAGGTGGCTGCCCAAAAAGGGTGAGGTGTCCCCTATTTGAATGTCCAAAATGCCCCCCACTAATCTATTTGATTTAAATTAGGAATGGGTTAAAGGTTGAGGTCAATTTAGTCTAGTTTTAAGTCTCTAATTAAACTAAACATGTCCATAAATAATTAGTCTAACTACTAACTAAAACTAGTATCATGTGGACTAAAATTAATATCATATGGGCCATGCCTAACTAGTGTGTGGGTCCCACTAGAGTCAAACTACCCCCCCGGGTTCCCGTTTCAAGTCAGATTGAGTTGAAATTCGAATCCGACTCAAATAACCCCAAAACAATATCATAAATAATAAAATAAATTTCAACCCCAAAATAATATCATAAATAATAAAATAAATTTCAAAAATATTCAAAAATGTAAAATGACAAAAATACCCATGTTTCTAAAACTGGGGGTGACAGGCCATACTATTTAAGAATTATGGAATTCAGATAACTTGCCCGATCTCTATAGAAATAATATTATTTTTGATATGACAATATGACCCCATGCAGATATGCTATTCACTTGATTAGTTAGGCTTTTCCATAATTAAGGCTATAATCTCGATAACCTGTTCAGTTTTCTTTTGCTCTATCTAAATATAAAATTTCACATCATGAATTAGAATTTCTTGTTTTAAATTCTATTTTGTTGTAAGAAATTGGTTTATAATTCCTGATTCTGTTATTCCTGTATGAATTCCGAGTTAGATTTAATTCAAAGTTTTCCCTCAGCTATTTGAAATATATATGAGGTAATTGTTATGATGTTCTTATTTTCCTTGGCGTTAGTTATTTCCCCCGGTCAACCTTTTACTTTAAGGATTGAGACTTACAGGCAGGTGTTTACGCTTTCTACCATAGTCAACTAAGTTGAATCCTTAGCAGCTCTTTGACGTTCTTAGGAATATAGTAGGAACAGTTTAACGACTGCGATGACTAGACAGCAGCGCACTGTCGCCAATTACCTGAGAGCGGAGAATGTGGGTTCAATGTAGCCAGCAGCGCACTGGCGAGGCACAACCCACAGATTTGAAATCGTTTCAAAGAATTGTAGTTTATGGACCATTGCTAAAACTAAGTCCTCGTTGACCTCTTTAGATCTTAAGATACCCTTGTGTCAATATAGGGTAGAGCACCTGATAGCTTATCACACCTGAATCAGGGAACCAAGGGTTTGTCACGGCCAAAGTATACAGGCGAGGCATAATTCTCGGTGAAATGATTTCAGACGTGATTACAAGTTTAGGATACTATAGAGGATAGGAAGATGCCAGTGTGACCCTAAGATCCAAAACCAATACTAGTAAAAGTTCTGTAAATTGAGTAGCATGTCTTCCAACCTAGCTTTTTGTGATCCTTGTGATCTATTAACGAGGTAATTGACTGACACTAACAGGTTTACCTAGAATATAGAGTTCAGAAGTCCATAACCCATTAGTCGACTAAAGCCTTATGGATAAGAAGATAATAGGTTGACTGTATAAGCAAGAGCACCCGGTAAGGTTTTGATTCTCTCAAAAATCGAACTACTTGTTTCCTTCTTCCAAAAATCGTGCATACTTGTGTTTTGACTATCTTGACCAATGCTGCTATTACAGCCTAGTTTTACAAAGCTCACTCTTTTATCGAGCTTGATTCGAGACATATATTTATTGGGGACGCCCGTTAACATATTGTCTAATCAGAATCATTGTATTACGGTCTGATCAACCATGATGCATTTGGTTCTTTCTTCATCTAATTACTCTATGTGGATTGAAATGTAGATGTCTCTAGGATCTCATCTGCGACTGCTTTGACAATTCCCCTTGAATTATACATTCGTCTTTGAATCGCGAAACTGTATTCAGTGACATCTCTCTTGAACTCTTTATTGTTTTTCGTCTTCACTGATTGGAAAGATGAAAGCTCGTAATTGATGGATAGATACAGGGTTTCCCCATGACTATGATAGTGGAATACGCAAGTGTAGCTACCATCGGCCAGCCCTATGACAGGAACCTTGCCTTGAGTTACTCGTTCTCCATTTATTGAGGAACGACCCTTGGCATGACTTATATCTATGGTATCCTGTAACGTCGTGCCATATTCTCTATTAACAAAAGTCGGAGTGCAATACCGGACTTTAGAATCCTTCTAACCTCATTATTCCTAAAACCATGTCCTAGCTTCTAAGGTGGGTAGACTGTAAGCCTTCTCAATTTTGGGATATACGAGGATTACCGATTGATTAGAATAATTTTCCACTTGGATGATAATTAGAGCCCCATGGACTCCCACTTTCCATTTAGATCATTTTGTGTCCCCGGTCGTGTCATTAATATTCGGAGCATGAGGCCAGTTGTTACCTTCCAACAAATTTCACATGTGAGATCTAGACGAGTCCACCTTCCTCTAGGTATATCATATCCCACTCAAACCCGTCCCCTTATACTCTATTTTTGTGGTACGACTTTCAGGATAAAAGGATTAGTTATAACCCTTACCATAATGCCGGTACATTTCCCCGATTTCCATTAGAGCCTCAACCTTGATTCAGTTCATTCGACCCAATATATGGTTGTGATCTACTCGAAGCCCACTACGCACATGCCACTAGCGTCCACCCAATTGAGGCCTCATGTGCTACTTAAACACAAAAGTCACTGAATGCACATTTTTAGCTTTAGGGACCTAGCTAACCAACCTGACTAGCAACTAGCTCATTCCCTTGGGTGGAAACCTAGTATAGGATACCCTAATCTAGTAGGAAGAGCTTCATCATTGGGGTCTTATCTAGTCCATATAGATTGAAATCCAAGGTTCATATACCCAACAATTGATGTCCAAATTGAGGAACCCATTAAGACCCAGTAACACTCATCCATGCATACCACCATATTTGGACTATAGAACTGAACTATTTGAAATCATTCTCGATTATTCTCCCTTGCCTTCCTGTACTCTTGATTCTCGTCCCTTCCTATTTCGGGGTGACGAATAATCGTGTTGTCTAGAGTTCATCAGAAATTCTTAAGTTATTGTAATATTGCTTGATTATTAAATAATTAGTTGTTTGTGGATATGAGAGATTACAGATACCATATGTCCTAGATATTTTGGTAGAATTATTAGCCACTAGTTAAAAGGTTATAAGATTTTAGTGACCCGTGTTTCAAGGGAGTAGTGTGACCTAAGGTGGGTAGAAGTCCTCGGAGTTTCATAGTTACAAAATGGCTAGGAAGATGATACAATTATTTTCGAGAAATTAAATTTGAGGAGATTAAGGGAATACTAGATTTTGAAATTTAAGAAATAGTTATAAATTAGAATTTCGAGGACGAAATTATTTTAAGGTGGGTAGATTTGTAGCCTCCCTTCCCGAAAAAATTTTAAAATATTTTTATTTAATTAAAATGTTTATTTTTAGATTTTTATGAATAATTATTTTAATTAAGTATTACGGTAGATGCCTTTAGCCATGGTAGAGTTTGGAGTACAAGACGACTAGGAATCGTGGCACGGATAGTTTAATGGCGTGCTTTGACTAGTGTATTAGCCCTGGTAGGTAAAGCCGAGTCATAATGACGTCCTAACTAGGAAAACCAGGCCAAGTTGCGACTTAACCCTTACCGATGGTTTTATTTATTATTTAATTATATTATTGAGTTTTAGGAGACCTGGTTGTACCAAACCAGTCCGGACTGGACCCGAACTGAGCCCAAGCCATGTAGTCATGCGGTATGTCCAATAACATTCGTGTTGACGTATTTTGGGTAAGATTGTGTCGTATTTTATTTTAGTGATATAGTGAATAATTCTAGGTATTTTATTTAAATATTATAAATATCATTATTAGTCTATATTCGATGATAAATGTATAAAATGTGTCCTTGTACATTTTGGGGATTATTAGACTATGCATGATGGTATATACACCATTATTGGTAATTGATTTTCGTTATTATTATTTATAATTAATTTATTGAGTTGATTATTATATAATATTAGTATTATTATTGGATGTATTATGTTAGTCAAACAAAATGTTATTGGGATTAATTGGGTTTATAAGGATTATATTGTCATATTTAATGGTTATATTTAGATTTCTAATTTATACGTATATACGTATATGTATACATATATATATATAAATATATATTATATATGAGTTTGTGTGTATGAATATATAAAGATATATATGTGTGTGTAAATATAAATATATAATATATGTATCCGTATATATATATATATATATATATATTTATTTTTGAAAATAATGGCTAGGGCCTTCATTGAAACAGAAAACGATAGAGTGGAACCGGGAGATAGCCCAAGTTCCTACAAAATGTGGGTGTAAGCCCTAAACGGTGATTGATTGGGACCGAGTGGAGGCCCAAGATCAAACAAAATGTGGGTATAACCTAAAACAAGGATCCAGAACAGTGATGTTGTTGTTATTGATGAGTAGTTGTTGTTTTTTTTTGGGAGGGGGGTTGGTTGGTTCGAAAACCCACTGAACGAAATTCGAAATTCAAAAAAAAAAAATGGTAAGCGCGAAGCGCTGCTCCCGAGGGGGGGGGGGCAAAGTGCACTGCCCGAGGCTCGGTGGACTGCCCGATGGGGCACGCAGAACGAAGAGCCTCGAGACCCCCCCTCCCCCCCCGCCATCGCACCGGCAGGGAGCCGACGACTCCGGAGGGAGTGGGGGGACCGTCGCCAGGGATGGGTGGGACGACAGCTACGGGGGAGGAGGGAATACCCCGACGAGCTTGAGAGGTCGTCCGGCGAGAAGGAGATGGGGAGGCGAAAGTGCCAGGGGGCGTCACCGGCCGACGGCGGGGGGCATCGATCGGGGGGCGGGAGGCGTCGACTCCGGGGGAGGAAACCGCCGCCAGGGGGGAGAGGGGCGGCTCCGGGGGCCCAAGGTGTCGCGCAGCCCGGGGGAAAGGAGAGGCTGGAGGGGGGCGCCGGGCAAGGGGCACCTGCGAGCGGCCGATCGGCAGGGAAAGGCGTCCCGGCGGGGAGGAGGGGCGGGGGAGTCGCCAGCGGCCGCCGAGGACTGGAGGGGAGAGGGGAAGCGTCTGGACCGCGTGGGGGGGGAGGGAGCCGGGGCTCGACCTCCGGGCAGCCGGAGGCCTACCACCGCCGAAGGGGGCCCTCCCGGTCACGGCGAACGGAACGACGGAGCTCGTAGTGGGGGACTGCCAGCGAGACGACGTCCGACGAGTCTGGAAGGGCAGAGTCGGGGGCGGCCAACAAGTCATCGTCCGGCGAGGCTGGGTGGGCAGAGGCTGGGACAGTGGGAGGGGGGAGGGCCACCGGGAGAGAATGGAGAGGAAGGTGGCCGCCTCCGCAAGGGGGTGCGCCACCGGAAGAGGGGGAACGGCGAGAGGAGAGTCGAGGGGGGACGGCTGCCACGAGAGATACGCGGCGAGGGGAGACGCCGCCGGCCGCGAGAGAGGAGCGGCGAGGGGACACGCCGGGAAGGAAGGAGGGCCTGGCGGAGGGAGGCTAGACTCCGGCAGAGGGCCGGAGGAGGGATCCGGGCGGGGGGCCAGCGGAGGAGATGCCCGGCGCCGTGCCCTGAGGCGCCGACTGCGGCGGCGGCGACGCTTTGGGTGGAGCGGAAGGAGGGGGAAGGGCCAAGGGAAACCGCTCGACTGGAAAATCGGCCAAGCGGGTCCTGGCCGACCGGGGGGACGGGGAGGGCGAGGTAGGATGGGGGGACCCAGGGAGAATGGGGGAGAGACGGGGGGGCCGAGGGGGAAAAAGATGTAGAGGGGGCGGTCGGGCCGAGGAGGCCGACCGGCCAGCACGCCCAACCGGCCGGAGAGGGGAGCAGCGGCGGTCCCACCAGAGAGGGGAGCAGCGGAGCACACAACCCCATCTCAAAATTTCTATTATATATATATATATATATATATATATATATATATATATATATATATATATATATATATATATATATATATATATATATATATATATATATATATAATGTATACGTGTATATATATGTAAATATATTTTAGGTGTACACGTGTATGTAAATATAAATATATATAAATATATATATATATATATATATATATATATATATATATATATATATATATATATATATATATATATATATATATATATATATATATATGTAGATATATATGTGTATGTATATACAATTATACACATATATTTATATATGTGTGTGTATACATGTATACACATAGATATGTATAGGTATTACTAAGAGAAAAAGAAAAGGGAACAATAAAGAATAAAGCAATGGAAAATCCCAGCCCTACCCAGGCCAGGGCAGACCGGCCCAAACAGAGGACCCCGGCCCAAACTCACCCATAGCACACCCAAACTTCCCCTAGAGCTCACAGGGCCCGACCTGTTCCTGCATAATACAATAACCTATCCCAACTAAACCCGAGAAGTCACCCCAAAAAATATATATATATGTAGATATATATGTGTATGTATATACAATTATACACATATATTTATATATGTGTGTGTATACATGTATACACATAGATATGTATAGGTATTACTAAGAGAAAAAGAAAAAGGGAACAATAAAGAATAAAGCAATGGAAAATCCCAGCCCTACCCAGGCCAGGGCAGACCGGCCCAAACAGAGGACCCCGGCCCAAACTCACCCATAGCACACCCAAACTTCCCCTAGAGCTCACAGGGCCCGACCTGTTCCTGCATAATACAATAACCTATCCCAACTAAACCCGAGAAGTCACCCCCATCGCTCAAAAACCGACTGCTATTAATACACAGAAAGAAAACAGAGAGAGGATCGAAGGAGCAAAACCAAACCCTAGTAGCCTCCGCCGACTCCCAACCTGGGCGCACCCCACGCGTGCGCGTGCGCGCACCTTCGAGAGTCACCGCCGGCCGTAGCCGTCGCAGGCAGCACGGAAACCGTGCGCGATTGAACCAAAACAGCAGCAACGCAGTTTCGAGGAGCCTGTTCAGGACCGATTTCCCGACAGTACGGTTCTTCATTTTGCGAACCGTTTCATCAGGTATGAAGACAACCTATACGGCCCCACTTTTCTACAAGTAGAATATTTTAATTCGTACTATCCGCGACGAGAATCAAGTACAAAAATCGAGAAAAATCTCGAGATTCTAGTTATAGAGACTGTCCCAAAGTCCCTAGTTGGAGTCTCGATTTCTTGCAAACCAGTGATCAATTTCGAAATCCACCTGAATAGGTTTAAAGACAACCTAACCGAGATTAGAATCCTACTGGTAGATTAAATTCTAGTTGATTAAACAGAAAGATTCGCCAGTTTAAATATCAGGAAAAACCATCTTCAAAAATATTAAAAATATAAAAAATCCTTCCACACGACGTGCGTCCCGCCATTTCGGACGACGTGGTTGCGCACAGTAAGCATCGAAAGCTGCGTAACGGCTTCGTGGTCGTGTGGGCTTTTGCGGAATTCAAATTGGTCGCGTGTGCGTGACGAATTTGATGCGTATCCGTCGAAATTTACCGTATCGTGCACTTTGCAAATTTCTCAATTACTTTGTGCACGCTTGTCAGATCGAGATGAAACTTGTGCCAGCAGGACCGTATCATTTTTTTGGTCCTGTATGTCAAGTTTGGTTCGATTCTGAGACCGATAAAATCACCGTTTTGTGGGCCCCGCGGTTCCACTCAACGGGCAATTTTGTGCACGGCCCGCCGGAATCCAACTCTGGACATACGGTTGGGTTCGTATCAGAAAACGGAATCCATAGACATGTAGTTTGACGACTTTAGAGACCATTGACTCTGGTACGCTTTTCGGTGCAAAGTGGGTCCAACGACGGGCACCATTTTGGTCAAAAATTACCGTTTTGCCCATGTGTCCAGAATTGGACTTAAGGACAAGAATAGTTATAAATTTTTGGGCGAATCCTTCCACACGACGTGTATCTCGCCATTCCGGGCGACGTGGCTGCGCACCGTAAGCATCAAAAGCTGCGTAACGGCTTCGTGGTCGTGTGGGCTTTTGCGGAATTCAAATTGGTCGCGTGTGCGCGACGAATTTGATGCGTATCCGTCGAAATTTACCGTATCGTGCACTTTGCAAATTTCTCAATTACTTTGTGCACGCTCGTCAGATCGAGATGAAACTTGTGCCAGCAGGACCATATCGTTTTTCTAGTCCTGTATGTCAAGTTTGGTTCGATTCTGAGACCAATAAAATCACCGTTTTGTGGGCCCCGCGGTTCCACTCAACGGGCAATTTTGTGCACGGCCCGCCGAAATCCAACTCTGGACATACGGTTGGGTTCATATCAGAAAACAAGATCCGTAGACATGTAGTTTGATGACTTTAGAGACCATTGACTCTGGCACGCTTTTTGCTGCAAAGCGGGTCCAACGGCGGACACCGTTTTGGCCAAAAATTACCGTTTTGCCCCTGTGTCCAGAATTGGACTTAAGGATGGGCAATCCTAGCTAATTTGACTATTCTAAGAACGTTGGTACTGTTTATTTCAGCATCCGAAGACTTCTGCATGTGTTAACTGATTGTGGCTCTTTGAGTGGTATAGTATTATTGGTTTCTCCAGCTAAGGACCTCAGACAAGTGCACTTTCTGGTTGCTTTCTGATTCATAGTAGTCTTTCCATTTCATGTTTATACATATATCTGTTAGCCCATTTGGTCATATGGTCAAACCTAATTTTAATAATTGAATAAACTCTGTCTGGATATACAAAGCTAGTCGGGACATCTCGGACTCTTGAACATGATCGAGAATGGCTATCCACTGAATTCAAGACCGAAGATCTGTTTGCCTACTCGAGTCTGTAAATCCTTATGCAATGTATTTTTATTTTATTTGAGTCTAGGAATATGTTGTACACCGAGTCGTACTGGCAAATAGGCTACCCTTAAATGAGTTCAAAATATTTTTAAAATAACCTCTCAAAAAGGTTTACAAAAAGGTCTTCAAAAAGGTTTTCAAAAATCACCAAAAAGTTTTTTTCAAAACCCTAACTAAACCCTGACTAAACCCTGACAGAACTCGGACCGAGTTCTGCCAGAGTTCGGCCAGAGTTCGGTTAGTGGCCATTGTGATTTTGAATCCTTGGAACTTGGTCCTCCTGCAGTTGCGGATTTGACCGAGATTTGCTCATAGAGTTCTGTCCGAATTCTGCCCAAATTTTGTCAGAAGTCTGCCTTTGAAAGTCCTATAAATAGAGAAGGATTTCGATCATTTTAACTCACTCATTCACTTTCAATCTTCTCTCTATCTAAAGCTTTCAGTCTTTCAAAGAGTTTTTCTAGAGCTTTCAAATTTCAGATCCCAAGCCAATTACAATCCTCTAGTCGATTTGCCAGTGCGGTACGGTCTAGAAGTTTCTGAGAGATTGTAATCAGAAGGCTTGATTGAAGAATACCTCTTCACATTTAAAGTTGGACGAGTTCTTCGTATCAAAGCTCGCGTTGTAGAAGTTACAAGAACTTCGTAAGAAAACTTGCGGTTTTTCCAATAGTGGATTCAACTGGTAGCAAGAGTTCTACCGACTGGATTAGTCCTCAACAGAGGGATACCAGTATACATCGCTGTCTTTGCATTTGCTCTCTTAACTCTGTCTTTACTTTATTTCAGTTGTGATTAATATTCTGTGATTGTGCTGCTAACTTTTTTTAATTAGCATTATTCCGCTGCCAACTCTATTCACCCCCCCTCTAGAGTATTACGCTTTACTATTTCGTTCCTACAATTGGTATCAGAGCGGGTGTTATAGGTAAAGCAAAGGTAACAGTACAATTATTTATTTATTTTGATTAACTGTAATATAGATCACAGCACAACACATGGCAACTGTGAAATTCATAAATGAAGGCCAGGCCACAAACAGACCCCCACTGTTTGATGGTACGAACTATACCTATTGGAAAACACGGATGAGTTTCTTCTTGAAATCACTTGACTTTGATTTATGGTCCATTGTTCTTGATGGCTATCAAAAGCCACCTCGTATAAATGTTGATGGAGTTTTAGTTGAAAAACCCCACAGCAGATATACAGAGGAAGAAAAAAAAAGGGCCAGTCTTGACGCACGTGCCATTAATGCTCTCTTTTGTGCTTTAGACAGAACTGAATTTAACAGGGTGTCTATCTGCACAACGGCTAATGAAGTGTGGAAGCTACTTGAAGTCACACATGAAGGCACGACTCAAGTCAAAGAATCTAAAGTCAGCGGACTTACTCAAGAGTACGAGGCGTTCAAGATGAAGCCCAACGAAACAGTTACACAAATGTTCGAGAGATTCTTGGATATTGTAAATCCTTTGTCCTCCTTAGGCAAAGATTACAGTAACCATAAAAAGATTCGCAAACTCCTGCGAGCACTTACCAAGAACTGGATTCCGAAGGCTACTGTAATCATCGAAGGGAACGACCTCACAACTATGTCCCTCGAAGTACTCATGGGTAAACTACTCACTCATGAACTGTAGC
Source organism: Iris pallida (assembly GCA_029216955.1). Taxonomy (NCBI): domain Eukaryota; kingdom Viridiplantae; phylum Streptophyta; class Magnoliopsida; order Asparagales; family Iridaceae; genus Iris; species Iris pallida. The sequence continues at coordinate 25,770,326 of JANAVB010022597.1, forward strand.
TACAAGATTTTAAAGAGCCTGCACCAAAGGAGAAGACGATCGCTCTCAAGGCTCAGCACAGAAAAGCTGCTGAAGGTGACTCAGACAGCAGTGGATCTGACGCTGAAGATCAAGCTCTCCTAGCAAGGAAGTTCAAAAGATTCATGAGACATAAGAAGAGAGTCAAAGAGAACAACAGCAACAACTGGTATCAAGAAGATGTTGTTTGCTATGGTTGCAAGAAGAAGGGACACATGAAGAAGGATTGTTCCATAAACTCATCATCAAGCAAGAAGAGCAACAGGTATAAAAAAGGGAACCTGAAGAAATCAACATCTAGGAGATATGCCAATACCAGCATAAGGCATGAAAGTGAAGCCAGCGACTCAGAAGACGAACAATCAGAAAACGCTGCAAACGTATGCTTTATGGCATCCGATCTGGTACCTACTGAACCTGTAGTTGATACTTATAATGACTTCACCTTTGAGCAATTAGGAGATGCCTTCAGTGACCTGATGACTGATTACAGGAAACTGCGTAGCAAGTATCAGACCGCTAAGAAGGTACTCAAAGAGTACAAAGGTGAAATAGGTAGACTTACCGACCTACTAGCTGAGGTTAGAAATAATGTTAGTGAGTCTGGTGAGCTTTCTTCAACAAAGCTCTTATTACACGAGACTACCAAGTCATCTGAAGAAAAAGACAAAATTATTGACCAACTCAAGGAAGAACTTTCTATAGAGAAGAAAAGTCTTCGATGTGCACAAATCAGAATGAAATCACTCACTTCTGATTATACTAAGTTGTATGACACTTCCAAAAGATTGGAAATTAGGTTAGGAAAACAGCCTGAGCCTGCTGCTTCCTTCCCTAACACGTGTCACTTACCGAAAAATCGGAACATTCCCAAGCCAAACACTGTCAGACCTAACCATATAAAACCTTTACCGCAAAAGGTTAAGCCCAAAAAAGATTATAGGTATACTTTCTTCTATACTAGAAAACCTAAACCTACCAACCATGCATACCACTCAGCTTTCAACACTCGACATGCACAATGTCATTATTGTAGCTTCATTGGTCATATTTCATCTGCATGTAGAATGAGAAAGCTTGTTGATTTAAATGTTTATGCTTGGATACCTAAAGCTAACAATACAGGACCCTACAAGAAATGGGTACCAAAAGTTTTATCTGCAAACTGTTTTGTAGGTGGAACACCCTTCACATGCTAGAAGCAAATAGATCCTCGACAGCGGTTGCTCACAGCATATGACCGGTGACGCTACCCTATTTGCAACACTGTCGAAGAAAAAGAAGGAAGGCTATGTCTCCTTCGGTAATAACTTGAAAGGGTATATTATTGGTATCGGTGATGTTGGTAAGTCTTCCTATCCTGTGATTAAGGATGTTTGTCTGGTTACCGAGTTGAAATATAATCTACTCAGCATAAGTCATCTAGCTGATCATGGTTATGGCATCAACTTTAGCAAAAAAAATGTACTATAGTTGATAGCTCAACTGGTAGTACTATCTTTGAAGGTATCAGGGAAGACAATATATATGTTTTCTATTTGTTAGAAAAAACTAACATTTCAGGTAGATGCCTAATGGCCAAGAGTGATGAGAGTCATCTATGGCATATGAGACTCGGTCACGCTAATATGGATACGATCTCAAGATTATCCACAAAGAAGCTAGTACGCGGTTTATCGGATATTACATTCAAGAAGGACTCGGTATGCAGCCAATGTGAAAAGAACAAAGCTACCAGATCCACATTTAAGTCAGTAAACGCAGTATGTACTACTAGACCTCTACAATTGCTTCATATGGACTTATTTGGTCCTAGCAGACTTGCTAGCCTCGGAGGTAAACTTTATGCTTTCGTAATTATAGATGATTTCTCTAGATACACGTGGGTATATTTCTTGACACGCAAGAATGATGCATTATCCGAATTTGTCGCCTTTTGCAAGAAGGTACAGAATGAAAAAGGTTACATGATCACTCGCATAAGAAGCGATCATGGTGGCGAATTCGAGAATGCTGATTTTGAGCAATTTTGTGACACACATAATTTTGTACACGAGTTCTCTTGCCCTAGGACTCCACAACAAAATGGAGTTGTGGAACGTAAGAACAGAACTCTAACCGAAATGGCCAGATCTAGTGATGTTAAACCAGTTTAGTTTACCCAAATATTTTTGGGCTGAAGCTGTCAACACAGCTTGCTTTGTACTCAATAGAGTTCTAATTCGACCCAAATCGAAGAAGACTCCTTTTGAGTTATGGTTTGATAGAATTCCATCTGTTTCATACTTTAGAATATTTGGCTATAAATGTTTTATTCTTAATACAAAAGATAATTTGGGAAAATTTGATGAAAAGGCCGATGAAGGTATATTTTTAGGTTATGCGGCCAAGAGCAAAGGATACAGAGTCTTCAACAAAAGAACCATGATCATCGAAGAGTCAATCAACGTCACCTTTGATGAACTAAATCAGATGACGATCGATGACAATGACGAAGATCCAACTGTACCAAGCTCAACATCAGCTGATCCTCAACCAAGCTCTGTACTAGCTGAACCTCCTAGAGAAGATCCAGGAACCAGCTATCTTCAGAATTTACCGAAAAGGTTGCAGCTGATCATCCAAAAGATTTGGTAATTGGTGATATTACCAAAGGAGTAAGTACTCGTATATCCAGTAGAGATATTGTTTCTAGTGTTGCATTTATTTCACAGCTAGAACCCAAAACTATTGATGAAGCATGTAGTGATAGTTTTTGGATAGATGCTATGCAAGAGGAATTAAACCAATTTGAACGAAATCAAGTTTGGGAACTTGTTCTCAGGCCTATTGATCATCCGGTCATTGGCACCCGTTGGGTATTCCGAAATAAACTAAATGAGAATGGTTTAGTGACTCGTAATAAGGCTCGACTCGTAGCTCAAGGATACAATCAAGAAGAAGGTATCGACTACAATGAGACTTATGCCCTAGTTACGAGATTAGAATCCATTCGCATGTTATGTGCATTTGCATGTTTTCATGATTTCAAACTATTTCAAATGGATGTCAAGAGTGCTTTTTTAAATGGTTTTATAAAAGAAGAAATTTTTGTAGCACAACCTCCAGGTTTCACGGATTTCAAAAACCCTGATCATGTTTTCAAGTTGAAGAAAGCCTTATACGGTTTAAAACAAGCCCCTCGTGCTTGGTATGATCGTTTAAGCTCCTTTCTACTTGACAACGGTTTTTCAAAAGGTAAGGTTGACACTACACTGTTTATTAAGTCTTTTAATGGCAAACTTCTTTTAATTCAAATCTATGTTGATGATATTATATTTGGATCTACTGATGAATCTTTGTGTCAAGAATTTTCTAAGTGTATGCAGAATGAGTTTGAGATGAGCATGATGGGAGAGCTGAAATTCTTTTTCGGATTGCAAATCAAACAAACTGATAATGGGACATTTATAAATCAAGCCAAGTATACAAAAGACCTGCTAAAGAAGTTTGATCTGGACAATGTCAAACCTATTGACACTCCAATGGCAACTTCAACAAAGCTTGATTCAGATGAACAAGACAAGCCAGTCGACACACGTAAGTATCGAGGTATGATTGGTAGTTTACTTTATTTAACTGCTAGTCGTCCAGATATAATGTTTAGTGTTTGCCTGTGTGCACATTTTCAACCTAACCCAAAGGAATCACATCTGTCCGCAGTTAAGCGTATCTTTCGATACCTTAAGGGCACTTCTTCTGTTGGCTTGTGGTATCCAAAAACTAAGTCCTTTGACCTTATTGGTTATTCGGATGCAGATTTTACTGGATGCAAAGTTGATAGAAAAAGTAACAGTGGTATATGTCATTTCTTAGGCAAGGCTTTAGTCTCATGGTTTAGTAAAAAGCAAAATTCTGTAGCCCTATCAACAACAGAGGCTAAGTACATCGCCGCAGGACGTTGTTGTGCTCAGATTTTATGGATGAAACAAACCCTAGAAGACTATGATTTATTTTACACACATATTCCCATTTTCTGTGATAACACGAGCACTATTAATTTGACTAAGAATCCAGTATGTCACTCTCGTACTAAACATATCGAGATTCGACATCACTTTCTTAGAGATCATCATCAAAATGGAGATATAAACCTTGTGTACATAGATACTGAAAATCAACTAGCTGACATCTTCACTAAACCTCTAGCGAAAGATCGTTTCAATTATTTACGTCAAAAATTAGGAATTTTGGACGTCAATAATATTAATTAATTTTGTTTTATGATTATATATCATTACGCAAAAACTGTGTTAGAGACAAGCCAATAAAGAGTCTGTCTGTCACCACAACTACGGTTGAAGCGAAGCGGTACTTAAGAGTTCCCCGATGAACCTCCGCCAGCTGGGACAGTACTCCTACAGCTAATCCGAAACAGTCGCTGTGTAACGACCTTTAATCTATAAAATAATATTAATTATGTTAATTGAAGTTGAAATAACTAATCTTTGAATTAAATATTTGAAATGAGACAATAAAAAAGAATGGCTAAAATCAACTTTAAAGAACCCTAGGCGAATTCGGCCAGAGCTCTGACCGAATTCGGCCCGAGTTCGGTTGAGGATATCAGGTTATATATACAGAACCAGTGTAGCCCTTCTTCTTCATTGCTTCCAAACTATTCACAACAGCAGCAGCAGCAGCTGTGAAGGAGCCCCGAACCCTAGCTTTTCACCACCCTCTTTTTTCGAATCCAAGTGGTGAAATCAATCCAAAATTTGGATTCGTACAGAGTTCGTCGTTCTCTTCGACATACTTTGATTTCGGGAGGTATAACCCCATCTTTCTCCACTTTTCAATTAGTGCATTTTTATTTCAATTTGCACAAATGGCACCCAAATTCAATCCATCAAAGAGGAAGAAGATGAACCCTAGTGAGGAAGGGTCATCTTCGCATCCGCATACGGATTCCCTCTTCTCACCGGTCCAAACGAGCGACGGTGCGTTCGACGAGTTTTTCTTTCAAACCCTAGACCAAGCCCTACTGTGGTATGGAGACTTCTCCATGAGATCTATATGTACAGGCGCTCCAGTCAAATGGACTGTATTTCCTGATCATCGTCATTTATTTGAGGCATTAGGGTTACATCTTTTTGTTAAAATATGCTTTCCTATAGCAACTAATGCTATTAGATTATTTTATTGCAATCTCATATTAAACACTTTTGATGTGAGCACTCGTGTTGGAGGTATTGATATCAATTTCAATGATGACCTCTTAGTGGAGATCCTTGGTATCCCTAACGAAGGTGCACTGCTAGTTGACATCACTGAATTTGATTTTCCTGAAGGCACGACACTCGCCAGTTTCAAAGCGGAACTCTGTGCACCTGATAGAGTACGCTCTGGAAAGTTCAAGGCTAACAACCTGAACTTGTTTAACTATGAATTGTATCGCATCATCTATTCCACTATCCTTCCAAAATCTACTTCAAAGGATGATGTGACTTCTCTTGAGCTGTCCGCCATGTACCACATTCTTAAGGGGATTCTATTTTCTGCCCCTAAGACCATGATTCAGATGATGGGTCGTTGTCGTACAAGAGATAGAAATCTCTCTTATGCGATGATTCTCCCACGCATCTTTCAGTGCTTCGATATCGATCTGTTGACTTGTACTCAGGACCCTGAGCCTAAGTTTCTTCAGTTATCTCGTCGTAGCATGACTGCTTCAGCTCCACCTTCTGCTCCTCCTACTGCACCTCCTCCACCACCTCATCAGTATGCCATGACATTTGAGGGCATACATCAGCATTTATTTGCTTTGTACGTCTCGATGACGGACATGGCTCGCGAGCGTGAGTTCTGCGACTTCACCCGCTATCAGGCGCTTACAAACTCCTTAGCTGATCTTCGTTTTGCCCAGACTGGTCATTCAGTCGGTTCCATCCCTAGAGATCCAGCTTTCTCCGGTTACCGCTGTGAAGATGAGGCTGTTCATGCCTACTTCCAGCCCGGTAACGCCTATGATTGGTACTGTCCTGACCGTGCTCCACATCGTGATTATGTTGGTGAGTTCTATGCTGGCGCCCCTCCACATCCTTCTGGCGCTGGTACCTCGGGCGCTGGTACTTCAGGACATGCTGGTCGAGCTGCTGATGATGATGATGAGGATGATGATGAGGAGATGTGACTATATGATTTTGAGTGATATTTTATTATGCACTTGGAAATGCTCCGACATTCCAAGTTATTATCAGTACTTTTTGATTATTATTAGCACTTTCTAGTTTGCTTCAGTACTCTTTTATTTTCATGGACATGTTTATTATGCCTCAGTTTATGGCATTCCAGTTTATTTCAGCACTTTGTTTCAGTTTCAGTTTATACTAGCACTATTTCTTATATTGCTTCATTCTTTATAACTTCCTGTGAAATTACATGCCTGTGATGATTTTTTTTGAGACAATACATGCCTGTGATATTTCTCTAGTATTATGTTTTATTTCTTTTATGTTTTCTCACTATTTGTTACTTATGCATTTGATTGCGGGGGAGCTTTATCTTTTATAATTATTTTGCTAAGTGACAAAGGGGGAGAAAATTAAAGATCTAACATTTCTTTTAAGATAATACAGGATATGAACAATTCTACTTCTTTTTTATATTTTGAACAAGCTTAATGTTATATCATTCATAGTTTGTCAATTATCAAAATGGGGGAGATTGTTGGCCCATTTGGTCATATGATCAAACCTGATTTTAATAATTGAATAAACTCTGTCTGGATATACAAAGCTAGTCGGGACATCTTGGACTCTTGAACATGATCGAGAATGGCTATCCACTGAATTCAAGATCGAAGATCTGTTTGCCTACTCGAGTCTGTAATTCCTTATGCAATGTATTTTCATTTTATTTGAGTCTAGGAATATGTTGTACACCGAGTCGTACTAGCAAATAGGCTACCCTTAAATGAGTTCAAAATGTTTTTAAAATAACCTCTCAAAAAGGTTTACAAAAAGGTCTTCAAAAAGGTTTTCAAAAATCACCAAAAAGCTTTTTTTAAAACCCTAACTAAACCCTGACTAAACCCTGACAGAACTCGGACCGAGTTCGGTTAGTGGCCGTTGTGATTTTGAATCCTTGGAACTTGGTCCTCCTGCAATTGCGGATTTGATCGAGATTTGCTCATAGAGTTCTGCTCGAATTCTGCCCGAATTCTGTCAGAAGTCTGTCTCTGAAAGTCCTATAAATAGAGAAGAATTTCGATCATTTCAACTCACTCATTCACTTTCAATCTTCTCTCTATCTAAAGCTTTCAGTCTTTCAAAGAGTTTTTCTAGAGCTTTCAAATTTCAGATCCCAAGCTAATTACAATCCTCTAGTCGATTTGCCAGTGCGGTACGGTCTAGAAGTTTCTGAGAGATTGTAATCAGAAGGCTTGATTGAAGAATACCTCTTCACATTTGAAGTTGGACGAGTTCTTCGTATCAAAGCTCGCGTTGTAGAAGTTGCAAGAACTTCGTGAGAAAACTTACGGTTTTTCCATTAGTGGATTCAACTGGTAGCAAGAGTTCTACCGACTGGATTAGTCCTCAACAGAGGGATACCAGTATACATCGCTGTCTTTGTGTTTGCTCTCTTAACTATATCTTTACTTTATTTTAGTTGTGATTAATATTCTGTGATTGTGCTGCTAACTTTTTTTAATTAGCATTATTCCGCTGCCAACTCTATTCACCCCCCTCTAGAGTATTACGCTTTACTATTTCGTTCCTACAATATCTTGCTGCTTGTTGACACGCTCGTCACACGGAGTAGTCGGGAGGAGAAATATCTTAGTACACATGTGGACAACCCAGAACTATCCTAATATGTCTAATCTTGAATGATAGCAGCTGCACACGACACGTGCAGTGTGCCGTATTTACCCTCTAGCCGTTCACATGTCGAAAAGCATATTTCATACCACCTAGATAGATGTCTTTTATTAGTTTTTCCTTGTTTACTTCTCTATCGTGCTATATCATCAGTTATCTACAAGTTTTTATCTCTCATATGTTATTTTCATGTCTTATTAATTCTATTGTGTTTTTGCATTGTCGTCAGTTTGTGTACTTGTTCCATTCCTGACTGGAAACCAACAATTTTTAGGTTTAGCCGCGATCATTCTTAGTACTGGGAGGACATGGGTATGCTGAGGTCGATCTAGAAATAGAAAGCAATTGTATCAATTTCATTAACTGTAAAATCTTGTATTTTCTTTAATTATAAATCTTGTAAATGTTGTAATAAATTTAGTAATGTGAATGAGCAGCAAATGTAATTTTTGAGCATTTATTTCTTGCGGGGTTGACAGCGTTCCACCTATATATATATATATTAAGAAGAGGAATTTATTGTATATATATATATATATATATATATATATATATATATATATATATATATATATATATATATATATATATATATATATATATAATATATATATATATATATATATATATATATATATATATATATATATATGTAAAAAATACATACATACATACATACATATGTATGTATGTATGTATTTTTTACATATATATATATATATATATATATATATATATATATATATATATATATATATATATATATATATATATATATGAATATGATATAATTTTTATTTAATTTTTTAACAATATTTTGTTGTTCTTGTATGTGAATGTACGTGAACATAATTCGCCTTTATAGAAATATCCTAATTAAAATATATTCAATATTTAAACCACATATATCCAAAATTATAAAAACATAGCAAATCCTAATCAAATTATATCTAAATCATATTTTATAATATAATTTAAAATTTTGTTTTATTATTTAATAACATTAGAGGAATGATTTTCTTCTCTTTTCTTTTCTTTTCTTTTCTTTTTGGAGTATATATAGAAGGCTCATAACAAAATACGATATGATTTTAAGAGAATATTTCTCTCAATAAAGCTAAGATAATTATCCTGTTAGGACATTTCCTAGTGATTTTGAAGGGTTCGGGCCCATCCCAGTCCTCTCTTGGATTCTTCTGTTACATATCTCTGCTCTTTATAAAGAGGCTTGAAAACGACTCAAAATGAGTCGTTTGAGTTGTATGTATATCCTCACGTGATTAAAAATTAAATAAATTCTAACTAACTAATATTATCTAACTATTGCCAAATCTAACTCTCAAGCTAGGTGGGTTCAATCCCCAAGAACAACGATATTTATATCAAATTCTAATTTAAATTATTTTTCAACAATTTTTTTATGTGTGTGCAATGCACGTGCACGCTACTAGTATATATAAGGCTAGGATATGATTTTAAGAGAATATTTATGTTTAGTTGTAATCAATGCAATAAAGATATGATAATTATCCTGGTAGGAGATTTTCTAGCAAGATTTGGGAAGACAAGGCCCTCTTGGATTCTCCTCTGGCTAGGGATGGGTACCAAACCAAAATCATCAAAACCGAATAAACCAAAATTCTAAAAATCACAAACATAAGTCGAACTGAAATTAGCCATAACCGAAACTGAACTGATTATCTATTAGGTTTATTCGGTTGAGCTATTTTTATTGTTTAATTGTGGAGTCGAAAGATGGGATTATGGTTAAATTATTTTAAAAAATATAATTTTTATACATATATTTATTGTATTTCAAAGTTAGACACAAAATTGAACTAGTTGTTAAATTATCAAAGTAGTTCTTTAAAACAAATACATAGAACTGTTGTTTTAAAAGTATACACCAATTTTTTAATCATAAAATATGCATAAAATTTAGGATATTTAATAATTGTATAAGTTTTATTCAATCTTAGATTTTGGATCGAAACCGAAAGCCAAAACCAAAATCGAAACCGAATAATTTTTTTAGTATTTTCAAAATTGAAATCAAACCAATTTTTTTCCAAACCGAGCTGAATATCTTAGGTTCAATTGTCGGTCCAAATCGACTAATACACCTCTGTGTCACGCCCAAGGTTTCTTGTCCCGCTAAGATGGATCTACATAATCTTCTTCGGACCAGAGTTTTGTTAGAAGCTTCCAATGTCTTCCAGAATATTGTAAAATGTGGTAGAGTTTTTTTTTTTAAGATTAATGAAGTCTCCATAGCCTTCTAGATGTTCTAGAAGTTTCTTGGAAATATCTTGCACCGAAATATTTCCTAGAATAATTTCTGGAATATACTAATTATAGAAGCTTCATGTAAGGCATTATAAATAAGTGGGAGACTCATTTGGTCCTTACCATCCAAGAAGTTATGAACTGTTTCTATTACAATGAAGTTTTCAATATTCCATTCTCTCTTTTGTTTCACATTGTTCTCATTTTCGCCTTAGCAATCTAGCTAAACGTTTGAAAAAGACTGACACATATCTTCATGTAGGAATTGTATGTTATACGAATTAAAATGTAGACAAAAATACTAAGGGTCTGCTTGATAACAATATTTTCACCGGTTCTGGGGGTGTTTTTGAATCGATCGTTTATGAAAACTCCTGCTTGTTAATTTTTTTGAGGTGTTGATTTTGGTCGGCTCAAAACCCCTTCCAAAATTGGTGAAATGTAATTTTGGGTGGCTTTATAAACACCCCAAATTGGTGGGTTTTGAACGACTTTATTATTTTATTCAATTTATATCCTCACAACAACAAAGAAAAATATTGTAACTACTGATACCCTTCCCTATTTAATTTTATTCGTGTAAAAAAATTTCAGACTCATCATAACCGCTTATAACCGGTACTCTAAAAATACCTTATAGCCGCTACCCCTATACTTGTGGATCCGCTTGACAATTATAGGGTAGCAGTTACAAGGTGTTTTTAGAGTACCATTTATGAGCGGTTATGAGAGGTCCGATTTTAGATTGTTTTTAAGTAGCGGCTTGTAAACCAGTCTAATCCATGCTTGGTAATTCATTAACGAGCGGTTTTGAATTTTTTTTACAGGAATAAAATTAAATATGGAAGGGTATTGTAGTTATAATTATATATTTTTGATGAGGATATAAGTAGAATAAAATAATAATTTTTAAAAAACTATCGATTTGGGATGTTTATAAAGCCACCCAAAATTGTATTACACCAATTTTTGGAAAATTTTGAGCCGACCAAAACCAGTACCTCAAAAAAATTAATAATTTTTTAATAAACAATCGGTTCAAATTTTCATGCTCCTATCTGAAAAGTTGCTCGTCCTCGTATCAATTTATCAGAATCGTTCGTCCTCGCTGAGGATGATGTCGTACGAGTCTGAAATTGCACTCGTACAAGGCAAGATGACAAGCTCTCAAATGGTTATCTTTGATATTGTTATTTAGCAGCGAAAGAAATATACAAAATAATTCTCTTTATTGATAAATGAACTAAGGTTACAAAGGCTTTCAATAGTCCAACTGAATTTGCCAGATTGGCTACAATATCAGGTTCTCTCTCGCCCACAAAAGATTTTACCGTTCCATACATCATGTCTTTTATATCTTGGTCGCATCATCATGTTGCAAGTCCGAGCATCAATGCGATCGCATGCCTCAATACGCTACGACAATCCATGCCTCAGCGCGTTCAAGCAAAGCTCCACCGTGAGCAGACCATTCCTTGAACCTGCGAGCAAACTAGTGGGAGATTAGTACTTTCGTCCTCGCTGAACTGATCAAAGACCCCCTTTTCTTAAACCGACACTAAGCAGATGTATTGAATCATGCAACATACAATTTAGTGATCGTTCTATCCTTACATTTATAGAAGCAAAAAAAATCTCAGCTGATGACACCCCTTCGCCACAGAGCAGATGATACAAGGCTCAGCCCAAATACTAAAAAGATAAAACAGAAGATATGAAAAGAAGTCTCTTATGTGTCACGTCTACCAAAGTCTAGTACAGACACATCGAGACTACACAAAAAGGACTAATTTTGTCTGTCTAAAAAGGATCTGGTACAGATTCGACAGAGCCTAGAAGGGCCTACAAGGGATTTGGCCTTCGTCAAAGTGTAACCCTTCTTCTTCATGCCAGAAGATTGACCTCCATCGAGGCGTACTCTGACCTTTTTATGGGCGCAGCCTCCCAGAAGCATGTCAGCCACCCGGTCAAAGCAAGCAGCTTCCTGAAGCAGTCATTGGTCCGAGCCTTCAAAGAGCACAGCAGGTCGCGAAGCCCTGAATAGGAAGGACATAGCACAACTTGTGGCTCTTCGGGTTGGCTATCCACCCATGACCTAGGTCATCAGGACCTCGAAGATCCCCCAGACGTCGCCCAGAGTTGAACTCCCTGAAGAGGACATTTACATACTTCTTAAGGGCATCGATGGCTCCTTCTACACCGAGTTCTTCTATAAGAACATGGCTCCTATGAACGAGAAAAGCCTCAACCAGTGACCAACTTATACAAGGCCGATCGCCGCTCAAAGTTAAGTTTGGATCTCGCATGGTAGTGAAGGATGCCAAGAAGAAGACAACAACTCTTCAGAGGAGAACTTTCCCTTTTATAGAACCAAAAATGGCCCAGAGTGCACACCACATGGCCGACGGTCAGAATTCTCACATTAATGGGATGAACCTAAGACTCAGCACGACGAGTGTCAGTCTTAGACCCTTGGAATTCCCCATATTACGGTGGCAATTAAGAGGGAAGTCCTTAAAGAGCGGGTATTTATCGCTCTTTACTTCAGAAGCCAAAGCCTTCAAGCCAGAGGCGCAGCTACTCGCCTGCGCCAACCTCAGAAGGAAGATGGTGGTAGGCCCTACCCTTTTCTTTACTTCAGAAACCAGTGTCTTCACTCCAGAGGCGCAGCTACCTGCCTGTGACAACCCCAGACACGCAAGGGTGTTATACCCTTTTTTCCAAAGCAAACACCTTCAAAGTTCATAGCCGCAGCTACTTACATGCGTCCACATGAGGCGCAGGATGGTGATATGTTCACACCATCTCCATTCCCACGACACAATCATCTGCTCCGATCTAGAAGCTTAAGTCACTTCTCTACAAGAGACCTGGGAACTCCCACTGCAACCAATACAAGTTAGCCTGTCACTCCAAAAGTACAGTAATCTCGCCAACCTGATGAAGAACAGATGACAACTCTAGAGGGGGGTGAATAGAGTTTATAACAATAATACCCAATAAAAATTAAACTTCTTTCACCAGCTAAAAGTAATCAGAGTAAATGCGGAAATAAATAAGGAGCAAGAAAGCATACGCAAACACAGTCGATTTTTAACCTGGTTTCCCTCGTGGAGGACTAGTCTATGCCTGAGAACTCTAGCTCAGGATTAAATCCACTATTTGTGAAATAGTAGTTACACCCCGTGCCTTTTCTTCAGAAGAGCACGTCAACTTCTTACAAAAATTGCAGTGGCGATGCTTAGAATTTTCCAAGCGACTTCTTGAACTCTTGTACAAACTCCTAACTGAAAAGTACTGAGCACTTGAGGCTTAGGAAGCTTGTGGCTAGTAGATGAAGAAGGGTATGGCTTGTATAGAGATTTAGAGAGAAGAGAAGAGAAGAGAAGTTTGGATGAATGAAAATGAGAGAATTCATGGCCTATTTATAGGATACCAGGTAGGCAGAATTCGGCCAGAATTCTGGTTGAAATTTTCAAAAAATTGGCCGTTGGACAACTTGCAACCAGCCAACCCTAAAAATTAGGATGCTGATTTTTAGGAGGCAGAGTTCGGCCCGAACTCTGTGTGGAGGCAGAGTTCGGCCCGAACTCTGTCTCCAGAGCACAGAATGGGTCATTGGTCCAATTGGCTTATTTGGATATGTGTGGAGCTATTGGATTTTGGGTATGGGTATAGGTTAAGTCTCAGATGCTCAGCACAGCTCAGTTTACATAAGTCTAGACTCAATAAAATTGTAAAATACAGACTCAAAAAATAACTTGTATTGCAAATCCGAGCTGTCGTCTGACTTGTACTGGATGTAGTCTTCATGTGTCGTATTGAATTATCACAAGTATCATGTAGTCAATTTTATCAATATTTGGTTGACTATGATTTTGTGTCAACAATCTCCCCCATATTGATAATTGACAAAATGATAGTTGTATATTCAATATTCATACCTGGACACATTTAAGAGAAATGGCATAGCTCTCCCGTAATCATTGCCAAGCTAGCAATAGCTCCCCCGTAAAGCAATAGCAATAGCAATAGCTTTGAATCCTGTTGGCCTGATAAAAATATTCTTCCCCTAAAGCACAGATACAGATACAAAAAGAATATAGAATATACCAAAATACCAAAATTTCTCCCCCTTTTGGCATTTAGCAATGAACCATAAGCAAAAAGAACTGGCAAGCACACCAAAAGATAATAGATGAAACTGCATAGAGACTGATAAAACTACTGAATGTCTCAAGAGTCACAAATAATAAGTCTAATGCAACCAAAGTGCATAAAAATAACTAAAATTCAAAGTGCATAAAACATAAACTACGATCCTCAGTAGCAGCAGCAAGTAGAAGTCCATATCCATCATCGAGCTCGTGAAGGCCCAGCGTCGTCGAATGTATCAGTGAAGCAACGACGAGGGTCCACGAAGGCCGCATCCGGATCCAAGTAGCGGATAACCCAGGGGTCATCAATACGATATCCATCGCGAGCAGGGTCCCGCTCCATAGGAATAGGCATAGAAGGATGTCGGGACATGGAGTACCGAATATCGTGCAGCGAGTTGCTAATGGCACTCATCTGCAAGGTAGTCCGGTAGTCAAGCTGAGTCCAACGATGATCCTCTAAGGTGAATCGATCGCGGAGCATAGTATGGAGTGACTCTAGAGTGGCAGGAGGAAGAGGAGGATCATGTCCCAGAGGAGGGGCATCGGGCTCATTGTTAGAGTGTTCGGACACAACAGGTGAGCCAACTGCTGCCTGAAGCCGCCGTGCCTTAGAGAGGAAGGCAGGGGCAGGTAAGAACTGGCACTCATCAAGAGGTACACGAAAAGCACGAAAGACCATAGGAAGATACAAAGCATAAACCAAGGATCTTGGTTTCTTCCTAGAATTAATCATCCAGTCCATCATGGTACGCGGAAGATTAAATAGAACACGAAAGTGGAGGTGATACAACGCCGAGATTTCAAAGTAGGTGACCTCATCGGTGGATCCCGCTTTGGATAGAATAGTGTTAAAGATAATCCGAAGAAGTTCATAAAAATAGGGATTGAGATACTTGGCCAAAAGCTTGCGAGGACGTGTGTTAGGGGTACACAAGTTGTCCTTGAAGCTTTCAAGGAAAGTCCCATCGGGAAATTGAAACGATCGAGCTTCAACAAGCTTTTTCCATGAGTTTGGCTCCTAGAGTTCAAGGTGTTCGGCCAAATCGAAATCATCAAAAGAGATGTCAATGCCCGCAACCCGTAAGAAAATATGTGTATCATCATGAGTTAGGTTGCAGTAGAACCTTTGAATAGCATTGCGATATATAACCGAGTTGGTGGTGACAAGTTCGTCAAGACAAAGATCATAAAAAAATGAATCATATTGAGAGAAAATAGTAAAATTGATAGGATGACCCGCAAACACCGGACGTGTCCGAAAATCACTAAACCATTCATTTGACGCGTCAAGTGATACAAATATCCGGTCGTCAAATGTGTTTGGGTCAAGTGGACGAGGTGGGTTGAACAACGGGTGGATAGGTGGTTGTTGTTCAATGGGCGGTTCAACACGAGGAGGAGCATTCGAAGAGGACGCTCCCTCGGTTCGAAGTCTCTTCCCTCGATTGAACAATCGTGGAGCCATAAAATAATAAAGACAATTGAGAAAATTGAGATGGAGAGAAGTGGTAAAATATACCTCAATGTGATGATGAACAATGAAGGAGAATGGTTAGGGAAGCCTTCTCCTTGAGTTTGGAGAATAGATATGCTCTAGGGAGGAAGAACTAGGGTTAGGGTTTGGAGAAAATATGTTTGGAGAAGTGTAGAAGGTGGCAATGGAGGAGAAAGAAGAAGAAGAAACCGAATATATGTGTAAGGGTTCCAATGGTCGGAATAGATGTGGACTATTGGATCAAAATTTTGATCAGCGGCTGAGGCTGCTCCTGGTTCTGGGATGGCCAAGCCGAATTCGGCCCGAACTCTGGGTAAGGCAGAGTTCGGCCCGAATTCCGGATTCTGTAGTCAGAACAGAAATCAGGCAAAAAAATTTGATAAAAAGTGAGAGATCAAAAGAGTATGATAAAGGAATATACAAACTTGAGAAAGACTAAATTTGAGAAAGAAAAGTTAACGCTGAAGCAAAGTGAAGTATGGAAAATCTGAATTTTAACATGTGATAAAATAAAAATGAACCATGTAATAAACAATGAATTATGCCATAGTTCAATATTTTGAAGTTGCCATGGGTTAGCTGCAGGGGCCGGATCCCAGCTAGAGGTAGTCCTGAGGACTAGTACACCGTGTTGCTTAGGCTTTTACGCCTTGTTGTCAGAAGGACCCTTTCGGCTTGTACCCATAGCAATTTCATCATAAAAGAATCAAGACATACTCGATATTTATGCAGGTTTATTTTAATTAATAACAGCTTCGTCCAAAATTCCAAGTTCACGACAGAGAAAATTGAAGCGCTCTTCGGATAATGGTTTTGTAAAGAAATCTGCTAGCTGATGATCAGTGTCAATAAATTCTAAATTAATAGTGTCATTTTGCAGATGATCACGCAAAAAGTGATGACGTATTTCAATATATTTCGTACGTGAGTGACATATGGGGTTCTTAGTGAGATTTATAGCACTAGTGTTGTCACAAAATATTGGAATGTGCATAAAAGATAAGTTGTAGTCTTCAAGGGTTTGCTTCATCCACAGAATTTGTGTACAACAACGCCTAGCTGCGATGTATTCAGCTTCTGTTGTGGATAGTACGACAGAATTCTGCTTCTTGCTAAACCAAGAGACTAAAGCCTTTCCTAATAAATGACACGTACCGCTCGTACTTTTACGGTCGACCTTGCATCCAGCGAAATCGGCATCAGAGTAACCAATGAGGTCAAATGATGTTGATTTGGGATACCATAGGCCCACTGTAACCGTACCCTTAAGGTATTGAAAGATACGCTTAACCGCAGTCATGTGTGATTCCTTAGGATTTGCTTGATATCTAGCACACAGGCAAATGCTAAACGTAATATCAGGACGACTAGCAGTTAAATAAAGTAGACTGCCTATCATACCTTGATACTTACGTTGATCCACATGTTTGCCGCTTTCATCTGGTTCTAGTTTAGTTATAGTAGCCATTGGAGTGCTGATTGGTTTGACGTTATCAAGGTCGAATTTCTTCAGCATGTCCTTCGTATACTTTAACTGACAGATGAAAGTTCCATTTGACATTTGTTTGACTTGCAGTCCAAGAAAGTAATTGAGCTCCCCCATCATGCTCATCTCAAACTCGGTCTGCATACACTTGGCAAAATCTTGACAGAGGGTTTCATCAGTAGAACCAAATAATATATCATCTATGTATATTTGCACTAAGAGAATAGTGTCTTTGAAATATTTTATGAAAAGTGTGGTATCAATTTTTCCTTTTGAAAAACCTTTTTCAAGCAAGAAATTGCTTAGCCGTTCATACCAAGCTCTAGGGGCTTGTTTGAGGCCATATAGCGCTTTCTTCAGCTTGAAAACATGGTCGAAAAATTTGTGATTTTTAAAACCAGAGGGTTGTTTTACATAAACTTCCTCCTTAATAAATCTATTCAAGAAAGCACTTTTAACATCCATTTGAAATAATTTGAAATTTTGAAAATTAGCAAATGCACAATGCATCCGAATTGATTCCAATCTCGCAACAGGAGTATACGTCTCATCGTAGTCGATACCTTCCTTTTGGTTGTATCCTTCGGCTACTAAACGAGCTTTGTTGCGTGTAACTGAACCATCTTTATTTACTTTGTTTCTAAAAACCCATTTAGTACCAATAATCGAGTGATTTGCCGGTCTAGGAACGAGTTCCCATACTTGGCTCCTCTCGAATTTGTTGTGTTCCTCTTGCATGGCAGAAATCCAAAATTCATCATTAAAAGCTTCTAAAATATTTTTCAGCTCAATTTGTGAAATGAAGGCAGTACTAGCAATGGAGTCTCTTAATGATGATCTAGTAGTTACTCCGCGTAAAACCTCACCTATTACCAAATTTTCTGGATGTGACGGCTTGAAAGAGAATTTCTTTGGCAAGCCCTCCAGAGAATTGGTTTTGGTGGTGGTATTCATTGGAGTAGAAGTTGATGGCTCAACATCATCATTAAGAGTGGCTGCTGTACTGTTATCCTCATCAAAAGTCACATTGGTAGACTCTTCCATAATTAATGAGCGTTTGTTAAATACTCTATATCCCTTGCTCTTGGCAGCATAGCCAAGGAAAATACCATCGTCAGCTTTGGCATCAAATTTGCCTAAATTGTCTTTGGTGTTAAGGATAAAACATCTACAACCAAAAACTCTAAAATAAGGAACATTTGGGGTTCTTCCAAACCAAAGCTCATAGGGTGTTTTCTTCATAATAGGACGAATAAGCACCCTATTTAAAATATGGCATGTTGTACTGACAGCTTCAGTCCAAAAGTATTTTGGAAGTGAGAACTTGTTCAATATGACTCTAGCCATATCGCCAAGAGTCCTATTCTTCTGCTCCACAACACTATTTTGTTGAGGAGTTCTTGGACAAGAAAACTCATGATCAAAACCATTAGAGTCACAAAACTTTTCAAAATCAGTATTTTTAAATTCGCCTCCATGATCACTTCGGATTCGAGTAATCATGTAGCCTTTTTCGTTTTGAACTTTCTTAACAAAAATCTTGAAAACCGAAATAGCATCACTTTTATTTGTAAGAAAGAAAACCCATGTAAATCTAAAAAAATTATCAACTATAACAAAAGCGTAGAGTTTTCCACCAAGACTGGCTACTCTACTAGGGCCAAATAAATCCATATGGAGTAATTACAAGGGTCTAGTAGTGCTTACAGAGTTTATGGAATGAAATGAGGACTTGGTTGCCTTATTCAATTCACATTCGACACATACAGTGTCCTTTTTGAATGTGATGTCGGACAAGCCTCTAACTAGCTTATTAGTCGATAGCCTGGATATAGTATCCATGTTGGCATAACCAAGACGCTGGTGCCACAGTAATCTTTCATCCTTATGAGCATATAGGCATCTACCTGCATTGTTAGTATCTCTAGACAGATAGAAAATATAAATATTATCCTCTCTTATTCCTTCAAAAGCAATGTCTCCTGTTGACCTATCATAAATAAAGCATTTATCTTGTCCAAAGTTAATGTCATATCCATGGTCAGCAAGATGACTAATGCTGAGCAGGTTATGCTTTAACTGGGTCACTAGGCAGACATCCTTTACTACGGGAGAGGGAGGATGACCAATAATACCATTACCTATAATATACCCTTTTAGGTTATTGCCGAAGGATACATAACCTTCTCTCTTCATCGATAGTGATGCAAAAAGATTTGCGTCTCCAGTCATATGCCGCGAGCATCCACTATCGAGAATCCACTTACTCTTAGTTGAGGAGGGAAGGTCCACCTACATCAAGAGTAGATGTGACCTTTGGTACCCAAGTTCTTGAGGGTCCTGAAAAGTTAGTTTTCGGAAACCATGCATATATGTTTCTATCTACTGATCTTCTAACTCTACATTGTGGTGAAATGTGTCCATGTAATCCACAATAAGTACAAATAGCATTCCTATTTATGTTAGGAGCATGATGATGGTATCTATATGTAGAGTGGTGTGGAGTAGCATGGTGATGATATCTATGTGGAGCATGATGATGACTATAATCATAAGCAGTATGATGGTGATTTTGTTTATGTGCAACATAGTGATGATTGTATCTATGTGTAGCATGGTGATTATGTGTCATATTGGAGTGAAAGTTATTTCTACGTGCATGTGGTTTGTGTGCTTTATGAAAGTGCGTGTACATGAAAGCATGATTGCGTGCTGTAGGTGTATGACATGTTTGAGTAGTATGAGAAGTGTTGTGCTTTGTGTGTGTCTCATGTGATTGGGTTTGAGGTTGAGCAACCTGTTTTCCCAATCTAATCTCTAATTTCTTAGAGATAGCATGCAGTTCATTAACCTTAGCATTCAAACCATATATCTTAGTAACAGAAATCTTGTGTCTACTCTTTTCTTCAGCAAGCTCCGTGTTGAGTGCGGTGATTTCTTCTATTTGTTGTTCAATACGTGCTTCGGCATCATGAAGGCTTAGTAAGCTTAGACACCTCATTTGTGACTTTCGTGGGTGACGTGTCTCTAAGGTTATCAAGCAATAAAGAAAGTCTTTGAATTTCGACTTTATGACTTTTGATCTTTTTCTTGGCATGTTTATATTTACCAATGACCTTTTTGTGATCATCAAGTAAATCGGTGAAAGCATCGCCAAGTTCATCAAAAGTGAAGTCATCAAGAGTTTCGTTTGATACCTTGTCGGACGTTGCCATTAGGCACACGTTTGCAGTGTCTTGAGGAGAGTCCTTTTCTTCATCGGAGTCACTAGCTTCGCTTTCATGCCAAATGCTTGTGTTGGCATATTTCTTTGAGAAAGCCTTCTTGTATGGTTTCTCATAACGGTTGCTCTTCTTTAAGAATGGACAGTCTTTTCGGACGTGTCCAGTCTTCTTGCAACCGCAGCATGTTGGCTCTTCTTCATCATCTTCTTGTGGTTCCCTTTTTCTTCGGTTGAAGCAAAGGAATTTCTTGAAGTTGCGGACAAGGAGAGCTTGATCATCACCTTCTGAGTTGTCAAATCATCCGTCTCTTCGGGATCAGCCCTTCGTCGGTGAGCTTTGAGGGCGATCTCCTTAGCCTTAGGAGCAGGCTCTTCGAAGTCTTTGAGGTCAAGCTCATGAGTCATCAGCTTTCCCATCAAAGTCTCCATGGACATAGTTGTGAGATCATTTCCTTCTATGATGGCTGTCACCTTAGGGTTCCAAATCTTTGGTAGCCCCCTAAGTAGCTTGTGAATCTTCTCGTGATTTATATATTATTTGCCGAGCGAAGATAGGGGATTGATGATGTCGAGGAATCTTGTGAACATTTGCGTGATCGTCTCATTTGGCTTCATCTTGAAAGCCTCATATTCTTGAGTGAGACGACTTATCTTCGATTCCTTGACTTGGGTGGTTCCTTCATGCATCACTTCTAGAAGTCTCCATACTTCATGAGAGGTGGTGCATGTTGAGACCCTGTTAAACTCATTCCTGTCTATAGCACAAAATAAGGCATTAATAGCTCTCGCGTCTAGACTTGCATGTTTCTTCTCCTCATCAGAATATTTGTCATGTGGTTTCTCAACGAGATCACCATTGACAACTATCCTGGCGGGCTTTTTGTAACCATCGGTGACGATAGTCCACAGGTCGAAGTCTAGCGACTTGAGATAAAAGCTCATCCTTGTTTTCCAATAGGTGTAGTTAGTTCCATCAAATAGGGGAGGCCTATGAGTGGACTGCCCTTCACCATAATTAGAAAACAAGGATTGTGTGGTTGCCATAAATCAGCTCTAGGATGTTAGTCCTTGTTGAGAGAACCGAGCTTTGATACCAATTGAAGAACAGATGGCAACTCTAGAGGGGGGTGAATAGAGTTTATAACAATAATACCCAATAAAAATTAAACTTCTTTCACCAGCTGAAAGTAATCAGAGTAAATGCGGAAATAAATAAGGAGCAAGAAAGCATACGCAAACACAGTCGATTTTTAACCTGGTTTCCCTCGTGGAGGACTAGTCCAGGCCTGAGAACTCTAGCTCAGGATTAAATCTACTATTTGTGAAATAGTAGTTACACCCCGTACCTTTTTACGTCAACTTCTTACAAAAATCGCAGTGGCGATGCTTGGAATTTTCTAAGCGACTTCTTGAACTCTTGTACAAACTTCTAACTGAAAAGTACTGAGCACTTGAGGCTTAGGGAGCTTGTGGCTAGTAGATGAAGAAGGGTATGGCTTGTATAGAGCTTTAGAGAGAAGAGAAGAGAAGATTGGATGAATGAAAATGAGAGAATTCATGGCCTATTTATAGGATACCAGGTAGGCAGAATTCGGCCAGAATTCTGGTTGAAATTTTCAAAAAATTGGCCGTTGGACAACTTGCAACCAGCCAACCCTAAAAATTAGGATGCTGATTTTTAGGAGACAGAGTTCGGCCCGAACTCTGTGTGGAGGCAGAGTTCGGCACGAACTCTGTCTCCAGAGCACAGAATGGGTCATTGGTCCAATTGGCTTATTTGGATATGTGTGGAGCTATTGGATTTTGGGTATGGGTATAGGTTAAGTCTCAGATGCTCAGCACAGCTCAGTTTACATAAGTCTAGACTCAATAAAATTGTAAAATACAGACTCAAAAAATAACTTGCATTGCAAATTCAAGCTGTCATCTGACTTGTACTGGATGTAGTCTTCATTTGTCGTATTGAATTATTATAAGTATCATGTAGTCAATTTTATCAATATTTGGTTGACTGTGATTTCGTGTCAACACCTGAAGTACAAGCCTACTCGTCGCCTATAGCACAGTGACTCTATTGCTCCGAAACACAGCTTCATCGTTGCTCTAAATGCACAGAAGTCACATCGTCATTCGAAGCCAAGTCCACTCGTCGCCTGAAAGCACAGAGGCTTCGTCGTCTCCAGAAACACGATCTACTCGTTGCTCCAGAAGCACAACAGTACTTAGTCCTCACCAGAGGCGTAGGAAGCATGGGTCCACCCCAATTGGTTTGTTTAAACCGCCTCTTGTAGAAAAGATTGGGATTAAATTATGATTGGTATCATATCAGATTGATTTAAATTTAGACGAGGATCAATTATACTCCAAATCTATGATAAAATCCCAAGATTTACTCGACTGTATCCGAACAAGCAAATCGGCACACGCCACGTGTCACCTCCTTTGGTTATGTTATAACCACCATATATCTCGATTGAGGGGAATCTCGATGTCTGCCACGTGTCAGCGCCGTAGAAGCCCGTACCATATAATGATGGCAGATTCTTTCATATCTCAGGAACCCTAATGCATATCGTATATCTGCTCGGTTCTCTATAAATAGAAGAAGTTCTCCTTTAACTTAATGGACGACAACCTTTATCTAAGAAGGAACAATCTACCAACCAACCAACAGAAGAACAACCCCCTCCAAGGGATCTTCTCCTCCAGACAGCCTCTTGATCGGTGACCCCAGAGTTCCATCAAAGGTGCCAGAAAGCCAGAGCAAGGTTGATTCGTCGTCAGACCGTCAACGGAGTAAAGGAGCCAATGCAGTGCTCTATCTCCGCCGTCCCACTTTCCCAGAAATCGCTTCTTCCTGTACTTAGAATATCCTGTTTAGGACTTCCTTCTTTGTACACAGATACCTTATACGTTTAATAAAGCAAAAAGTTTGTTCAATCTTTTATTATGTCGAACAAAATGGCGACTCTGCTGGGGAATACCTTCTCCTCCAACGAAAAGACGGTGACACAATCTGATGACAACTTGCTGAGATCTTCCCAAGACATGCTGGTCGTATGCTTCGACCAGCAAGCTTTTAAAATTCTCCTCTCTGATAAAAAGTCGAAGACTTCGAAGTGGTTCGTACAACCGAAGAAGACTCGACATGTGTAACGCTCCAGTCCCAAAATACTTAGGACTAAGTACGTAAACATGCCAGCTGTATACATACAAAGTATACCCCAATGTATGGAACCCCATATGTATACATAAGCTGTAAGATGCAGTAAAACCATGATAACTAAATCTTATCCACAATAATAAAGAATAATATTATAATCAACTCAAGAATTTGTCATTTATACATGTAGTTGGGTGGAGACAAATCCACTACCAACCAATTTAAAGGAAAGAAGATATACAAGGAAATGATCAAAAAATGGCAAGACGAACCAAGAGCAATCATCCTCGAAGAAATGGAGAAGATCACGACCTTGGCTAGAATACCTGCGAAAAGTTATAAAGTACACACCTGGAGAGATAACTAGGTCCTCAGAGGGACGTAACAAGATACGTAAAGAACATGCCATATAATCTGTGATATATAATAGAGAGTAAAAGGGGATGCATACAATAGGGTGCCTACCAATTCTACAGTAAAAATGCAGTTAAGAATAAACCTTCAACGCATAGGCACTCTGGCTCAGGTGCAGGAACTCAGGTATGGTCACATCAGGATACCAGGAACCTCAAAGCATAACATTTCTCGAATGTCAGAGGCCAGCAGAAAATCAGGTATCAGGATCCAGGACCGTATCTCCAGTGGAGATAACCGG
Organism: Iris pallida; assembly: GCA_029216955.1. Taxonomy (NCBI): domain Eukaryota; kingdom Viridiplantae; phylum Streptophyta; class Magnoliopsida; order Asparagales; family Iridaceae; genus Iris; species Iris pallida. The sequence continues at coordinate 25,794,674 of JANAVB010022597.1, forward strand.
CAATAATAGGAAAGTGCATACGTGGCTTATATGTTAAGGAACTGTTCTCCTACCCAATGCTTAGTAGGGTCACATCCATGACTCATAGAAATCTCTAGTAACTGCCAAGTCTACTAGCATGCAATTTTATTAGCAGTCACTCCTAACCGTCGTACGCCTCATACGTATCGGTGGCCGGCCGACTACGCGAGCACGTGTCCTACATGTGACTCACATCACGTGATAAAATATGTGTCAAGGCCGCATGAGACATACCAGTATCTCATCAACAAAGGGGTGGTCAGTAGACTAAGTCAATACAAGAAAAATAAATAAAAGCGAGAAAAACGACCGACAAAGTCGCTTGCACCCAAGTGTGACTTGGACGTACAGTTTTATAATATCAACAAATAAGAAATACTGAAAATAAGAACTAAAAATAAGAATATATAAATCACAGAGTAAGATGGCAAGGTATCTTGCCTGATTCCGTGCTGTGAATATGAAATGCCGCTCCCGCGTCCACGCCTCCGGAACCCGACGTTCCTAGATAATTAATTAACTAGATTAAGTCACTACTCACGAAACTTACGATACGACTTAATTAGTCAAAGTAACGTGTTAAAATTATATTCAATCTCTCGTGGAACCATTTAGATCCATACAATCACACACATGTTTCACGAGACATCGAAACACAGTTTTAGGGTTTCTAACTCTTAATTAGTCGGTTATGTCCCTGCTTCAATAACATACTTAAAAATCATATAAATATCATAAAAATAATATTTAAACTAATTTTCTACATATTTATCTCTGAAATTCCAGAATTAATAGTTCTAAAGACATTTATGACTGGTTGATTACTAAGTCAGCTAGTCTATCCTAAACTTGTCCAAAACATAGTTAATGACTCAAAATTGATAAAATAATCAAAAATATATTTCACATAAAAATATCAGAGTTACAAGGGTTGAGTTATACTACAAGTTTGGGACATTCTAGGTCAACCGGTTACCCAAAATTAGCTAGTTTTGACCTATAATTTTCCCGACCAGATTTGAGTTCCTAAAATCATAGAAAATACTTAAAAATCTAATTTATGTATATAAATAAAATATAAAATTTAGTTTCGAGAATAGGCACAAATAACTCATAGTTCCTTCACAATGGGGTTAATTTTGGTCCTACCGAAACATGAATATTACGCCTATATTTCATGAAACCTTTATGGATGATTATACATAACAAAAGCCATCAAAATATGATTTCTACAGATTTAATAACATATTTTCTACAGAATTTTAGTAAGGATTTGAGATGGAAAGATTAGAATTTCTTACCAAAGGTCCTTGCAAGAGATGTTGTGACGACTTCTCCTCGCCAAAGCTCCAACCTTTCTCGCTATCCTTGCTTGCAAATCCTCTTTTGGTGAGTATGGAAGGGTTGGAAATGGCTATAGATAGTTGGATGGAGAAGATGGAGTTTTTAGGGTTTGTTTTGAGGGGTTGGGTGGATGTATGGTGGAGGAGATGAGTTTTTGTGAAGGATGGAGAGATGTGCAATGGAGGAGATGATGTATTGTAAAACCCCTAAATTTCTTCTATTTTCTTTTAAATTTGATAGTGATTTTTTTATTTATACGTCGCGTAGTTGCATTGTACGTCGCGCGCGAAATTTTGTTTTTCGAAGTTGCTCGACGAGTGCGAATATGTGCGAGCGTACATATTTTTAGAAAAATATTTTTCTATTTTTATAGTTTGAAAATAATATATGTAATAATTATTTTTGCTATCATACCAAAAATTTCTAAGTTTTTTATTTAAGCCTTTCATTTCTAACAGCTACTAATAATAAATAATATTTTTATTGTATACTAGAAAAATATAATTATGTAAATATTATTTGTGCATAAAAATATATTTCGTAAATATTTATTAGTTTATTTTAAATAATAATGTAATTTTTGAAATTATTATTATTGGTATTTTTGGAAATATATTTGGAAATTATTGTGGCCATTTTAAATCTCGATTTAATTTTATGGATTTAATTTAAATAGTATAAAGCTAGAATTTATAGATTTAAATTGAAATTGAATTTAGATTTGATTTCATTGATTTAAATTTAATAATTATCTATTGGGGTTTTTAAATAAATTCTAATCCTATCTAAATGGGAATTTCCACATCCTATAAATAGGCAGGTACTCATCCATAAATTTCTATTCTCCAAATTTTTCCACAAAGTGTACGTGCATCGTGTCGGTGTCCATCTCTTCCGTGTCAGCCATGACGGCCTCGGGTCCGATCCCGGGTGTCTTTCCAATAGATTATTTTTACATATACATTGTTGCTTTCGTATCCGACATGCCAGATACGACCCCAGTAGATAGGTTTCTTGTGTCGATATATGGACACAAAAACCCCGACACAACCCAAAATCCTAACCCTACCCTAACTCCTAATCCAGTCGCCCGGGGGCTATGCCGTCGCCGCCTGCCGGCGAGTGGACCGTAGCGACCACCACACACCTCCCCGTCCCTGCCAACTTGACCACTGCCCCGATCTCCACCTCCGCGTGCCTCTACACCCCATCGATACTCCAGCCTCACACCACCTGTCACCCGACAGTCCCGGCCACTTCCCGGCCAAATCCCCAACACCCAACGAGCACCACCACCCTCAACCAAACAACAACGACCACCAGACCCAACACTCCCTGTCGGAGCCACCCATCTGCACCAGAACCACACACCCAAACCACCACCGCAGGTCGACCTACCACCACCACTAAAAATCACAACACCACCGCCACCCCGGCTATCGCCGGCCGGCCGCCACCCAAAAAGAAAAAGAAGAATAAAACCCAAAAAAAATCAAACACCACCACCACCGTCCTTACCTCAACCCAAGCGAGCACCGCCTCGCCAGCGAACGGCCGCGTCCGCCCCACTGCTACCGCTTGGACCACGCCGCCGTAGTCTCAGCTCAACCGCCCGACGAGCTCCTCAACCCTTCCTCTCTGCCGCTCCCACAAGATCGTCCGCCTCCGCGAGCGCATCCTCCGCCGTGCCCTAGGTCTGACCACCGCGCCCCTTCTTCCCTTCCCCTCCGCTCCTCCGTGAGGCAGCCGCCACGCCAGCGCCGAGCGCGCGCCGCTGCCGGGAACCCTCCGCCGCGCCGGATCTCCCTCCGCCTCTCGTTCCTTTCCTTCTCTCCCGCGCTCACTTCTCCATGCACCGCCGGAGCGGGGAGCTCTGCCGGACCGCCGACCCCTCCGTTCTCATTTCCCTCTTCCTCACTCCTTCACTTTCTTATGTTAATTTTTTTTCTCAATCTCTCTCTCTCTCTCGAAAGGAGAGAGCTCTGTTATTGTAATATTATTATTATTATTATTATTATTATTATTATTATTATTATTATTATTATTATTATTATTATTATTATTATTATCATTATAACTTTTATTATTATTATTATATTATGTTTACACTATACATGTACTATTATAAGTTTTATTATTATTATTATTTTATTATTAGTTAACCTTTTATGAAGGTTTTGGAAATGTTGGTACTTTACATCAACCTATAGGATGATTATTATTATTATTATTATTATTATTATTATTATTATTATTATTATTATTATTATTATTATTATTATTATTATTATTATTATCAGTTCTAATATCTAGGGTACTGTTATTAATTTTAACAATATAAAATTAGTACATAAACTATTTATATTATTATTATGTATATGGTTATAAGTATTATCATTAGTATTATTATTATTCATATTATTTTTATTATGATTAATGTTGCTTTTATTGCTAAAACTATTTCTTTGCAAACATTATTATTTTTGGAATTTCTATAAAAATATTATTTTTTTCAACTATTTCCAAAGGTAGATTTTACAAAAAATAGTACTTTGACAAAATATATTTTATAGCCCTAATTTATCTATTTGTTTTCTTTGTAGATTTTAAATATATATTTGTCAATAAAAGTAGTAACTAAATTATACTATAAATTTCTAGTTTATTAATTTTGGCCAATAGAAATATGTAGTTTCCTACTAAAACTTATTTAGACAAACTTAGAGTTTTTGCCTTAAAAACGACTTTCGATTTTTGAGTATTTAATTGAAAGCCTAATAAATTATATTTCAAGTATTATAAAATATTTTCTAAAACCAAATATATTAATTGATTTCCTACGGTTTTTCAACATCTCATAATTCAGCTCATCTTTTCTATTCCTTTACCAATTCTCTACTACCTTATGTCCACCCTAACTAACTTGACCCTTCTGGACCCAATGGAACCGTTTGTGCCACCACCCGAGATTCACCTTGCATAGTTGTTACACCAAAGTCGCAGTTCATGCCACAGTGATCATTGCAGCACACCAGACGTACTACCAGGCAAGATACCTTACCATTTGTTGTTTATTTATTTTAGCTCATATTTCATGCATTATTTATTATTTTCTTTATGCAAAATAAACTGTGATACGTGGCATAACCTGTTAGAACTTACTGTTCATTTATATTTCCTGCTATGTATTATTTTTCTTACACATTAAACCTAGATTTAAGAGACCACCTTTGTGTGTTGCATTCATGGCATTGACACGTTGTACCACGAAGTTGTGTGTCGCATATAGAACACGGACGTGCGTGATTGGCTGGCCACCAGTACGTACAAGCCGTGCGATAGGAATAACCGCTAATAGAGGTTGTATGCTTAGTTTGACTTAGCGGTTATAGAGGTCTTTTGTTGTGGATACAACATAGTAGGCATTGGACGGGGAGGACAATTCCTTAGCGTATGGGCTTCGATGCACTTTCCCTTTTGTAACCCGTGAGCTCCGTCGGAGACGCGGGTCAGATTACCCATGATTACTGACGGCCACTAACATTCTGCGGAACGTTATGCTCTTACTGATGGGGCCTCTGGTGCCCCAAGGGGGGACCATGTCGATCCTATTTAGCCAGGGCCCATGCGTAGGAAGGATTGTTCTTAACTACATTTCACTTAGAACGGTTAGGCACCTTTATCCGTTAGGTACGAGTACTTTTAGTTTGGGTACTTGTATCTGACCATAGCTTGGAACAATAACTTGTCGCGGATTAGTTCATCACATCTTGTCCTTGTTTGGTTGTAGGTGTGACTTACTACTTCGATGAGAAGGTATTGAACCTTGTTAGGGTCCAGATAACATATTGGATTCATAGCATGGAAAGATACGTCATCGTGAATTAGTTTACCATCTCCTGTCCTTGTTTGGTTGGGGGGATGGTAAGCTAGTTCAATAGGTGTGTATTGGACCATGTTATAATTCAATTGATTTATTTATTTGAGCAATATTTATTCAGTTTATATGGCATGATATTATGTGTCTTGTTACGTCCCTCTGAGGACCTGGTTATCTCTCCAGGTGTGTGATATTGTCTTTCGCAGGTGTTCTAGCCCTAGCTGTGATCATCGCTATTTCTTCGAGGATGATTGCATTTGGATCGTCTTCGCTTCGTTCGCCAAAATCTTTCTTTTGTTATGTATTTCTTTTCATAGTTGGTAGTGGATTTGTCTCCGTCCAACTACATGTACCAAAGAAATTTATTATCATTATATATCTTTTATTCATTTATTTTGTGTGGATGAGATTAGTTATGGTTCTACTGTATTTTACAGCTTATGTGTCCATACGAGGCCTATGTACTTCGTATGAATACAGCTGGCATGTCTACGTTCCTAGTCCTACGTATTTTGGGACTGGGGTGTTACATGTATGGAGGCTATAGGGGAGAAGTGCTGCCGAAAATATGGAGAGGGAGAGGGGTGGTCGGCTATGGAGGTGGAAAGAAGGAAGAATTAATTTAGGGTTAGGGTTTGGGCTAAGTTGATGTATATATATATATATATATAGGCTTTATTGGGTTGCATGTATGAAAAAAAGTGGGAATCCTTTTCCTATGGGGTGTTCGGCCATTGGGGGGGTTGCTTGGCCGAAATCTATGGTGGGGGTCCACTATGGCATGATTTGGTTGTTTGGTGAGTTGGCTAATTGATTGGATTGAGGATTTAAAAAGGCCTTTCCTAATATAGAACTAATTAATTCTATCTATGAAATTCAATCCAAATCTGAAATAAGTACAAATATATGTAATTATTAATATTTATTAATGCCCAATATGCCTACATAGGGTTAGGTTTGGCTTGGAAGAGGTTTGGAAAGGTTTGGTCCAACCGGATCTCCTAAAAAGTCATAAAGGCTTACTTATCTAATTAATTAAAAAAAATAACGTGTGCCATAATTTGAATGGTTAACATGGAAGAGATTATAATATGACTATGGCATTCCTAACATGGCTAGCATGATAGTTAAAGCACCCGACTACGCTAGGCATGCCATACTTTCTAGTCGTCTTGCATATTCAAACTTAACCATGGCTATAGTCCTTTTATATAATATAAATAAGATAACAATAAATTAGAATTAAATAAAATTCAAAAATAATTTAAATATTCCTTTAAATTATGAGGGATTTTATATCCTACCCAACTTATGACAATTTTGTCCTCGAAATTAAAAATAATTATAATATCAAGAATGTGAGATTTTGTACGGAGGGAGAGTAGGTACGTCAAATCGTAGCTCAATTTTTGAAAGGATGGAGGGATGGTTGTCATAGGAATCTCAATTGACCTTATATTCTACAAGATGGGGTATGCTTCCTTCCAGACTCTACCCAACTTATAGAAGTTGGCCACCCGTAAAGATCGTCGTCATTGCAAGACTTTGAGGAGGACAATTTCTAGGGAGGGGCATGAGAATAATGGATACTTCTGACCGCAGTCTTGGATTCTAAGTGAGCCTCGATAACACCATGACGTTCTTGGTCAATAACAACTATAAGAAAGTTACTACAATCAAATATTGCCACTCTAGGGGTCATGCTTCTGACAAGCTAGTGGCGACCTCTTGTTTGAATATACTAAGGTGTGTTGGTTCAGAAGGATTCGTTCTACGTCTAACATGGGAAACTAAGAAGTGATCTTGAAAACTTAGGAAAGAAGAATTTATGGCCAAGTGATGAGAATCGATGATAATTAAAAAATCCAGGCTATAGAATATGATTAGGCAAGTGTTTTGAAAACTCTAAGTCATGACGACTAATATGTGTGGGCTAATGTTTGGTGTTATGTAGGAGGCATGTGCTTGCTTGTTGGAAGGCATACGTCATAGGTGTGCTACGTCTTGCATAGATCTTGAGTATTCAGTTTAGTTAAGGGAATGGATCGATATTTGTATGGGTGAAATCGAATAGATCGAATTTGGGTCTCATGGTTTGTTTGAGGAAACAATGTGTCATACACTTAGTGTAATTTAAATGGAGCACTGGAAAGTTTTTTTGTGTGGGACATGTATGTCATGTGAGTAGCATGACTAGTCTAGTTCGTGAGTGTGAACTTTGTCAAAAGGAAAAGGCTAGTGTTGTGCTTCAATTATCAAAATCACGGTCGAAGGTATCAAATGATACGAATACGGGTCGACGTTATGAACCATTGAATTATTAGTCTAATTGGAACCAATCATTTCCAACCACTTGCTAATTCTGAAATCTTATGTTTATCAGAGAGGCTTGCGATCTATTTGCCTCAAAAATTTTGCTCTTGATTTAAACAAAAACGATTCTATGATTGACTTGAAGAATTTAGGTTGCAATCTGTTACCGTAGTTATCTAAACGCATGACCAAGGGATATAAAATGCAAAATAAAAGATCGTTTCGTAAATTCCAAACAGACGGAAGAACGGTCAAGATTGTAATCCCATTCTGAGAGGTTGGGTATAATAAGTTCAATGTTCTACACAACTTATAGAAGTTGGTTAATCGGGGAAAGTACAGTAATAGGGTTTCTAAGAAGGTCAAATTTCAAGGAGGTATATGGAAGTATGAGGTATTTCCAATCATAGTCACGGACTCTATAGGAAGTCTAGGTATTATCTATTTAATATGGCCCATATATTAACTATGTTTGGTCAAGACAGTATGAGAGGTCTTGGTCAAGTATATCCGGAAGCAAGTTGGTACCGAGAGATGCATAACATAGGCTACGAAAAGATGTAGTTACTGTAGAACCCTAGAGGGGGGGTGAATAGGGAAATAAAATATAAACTACAACAATTGATGTAATAAAGGCAATTTAAAGTAAAGAGTAGAAAGATCAAACGCAAACGCAAGGATGTATCCTGATATCCTCTTTTGAGGCAATCCAGTCCCGGAACTCTCTCCGGCTTTAATCCACTATTATCCAAATAGTACACACGAGTTTGGATCCGAAGAACTCGCCAACTTCAACACGAGTTTGGATCCGAAGACTCGCCAACTTCTACATACGAGTTTTCTTACGAAGGCTCGCCAACTTCAAACAAAAGAGAATGAGAACTTGTTGATCTTCTAACACGTGAAGATCGAAATGTACAACTCTTTAATACTCTAGCACTTTGGGAGAGGATGACAATGAAAAGCTTTGGAGAGTATTAATGGTGGAGCTCTTGGTTGTTGGAAAATTTATGGAAGAGTTGGTAAGTAAGCTCAAGAGAGAGAGAGCTTCCTTTTATAAGAAAACCAAGAGTAGGTGGCATTTAATGCTCTGAAATGCAGGCAGACCGGCATGCCGTCGGTATGCCGCGGCATACCGCCGGTATGCCGGCCAAATAGTAACGGTCATAATTATGATCGTTCAAGAGCATTAAATGCGGCCATTAATGCGTGTCAGACCAAATCGAAAACTAAGTATTCGAAATTCGGTATACCGCCGGTATGCCGGAGCATACCGCCGGTATGCCGATAGAATGTCACAGAAAGTTTCGAGCTGCTAGAAACGGCATGCCGCCGGTATGCCGTAGCATACCGTCGGTATGCCGACAGTTGATCACAGCAACTTTTGTGTTGCTAAAAACGGCATGTCGCCGGTATGCCGCAGCATGCCGTCGGTATGCCGACATTTCGAGACAGCAACTTTCTAAGTCCAAAAACGGTATACCGCCGGTATGCCGAAGCATACCGTCGGTATGCCGCTTTTTGTCACAGAAACTTTTCTGGACACGAAAACGGTATACCGCCGGTATGTCGAAGCATACCGTCGGTATGCCGCTCTGAATGACATGTTTTTCGATTTGTGCTTTTAGTTATCATCCATCCTTTAGTGTTTACAGATATACCTAGACCAGTACAGACACGAGGACTCAAAGCAGGAAACGCCGGTAACTGCTACAGTCTTCAAGGAAGAAGGAGAAAGCTCTGGAAGTGAAGAACTCCAAGTAGTACATCTTCTGGGAATATTTGAATCTGAAGAACAGAAGACTAAACTACGAAGATGCTGTTAATTACTCAAAATAAAATGTGCCAACAGTTACGAAATCTATGGAAGGAGAATCAGTGAGCCAAGAGGTGGGGCCTACCTAATAGGGGTGAGGGCCTATTTCATCAAGTTAGGTTTTATAGTCCCAATATGGCGATAGGCTATGATGGGTTTAACTGAGTTTCAATAGGTTCCCTAATTGGACTTCAATCTTTGATTGCATGAAATTTAGATTTTAATCTATAGTGGTTGGACAAAATTTCGTAGAATTTTAAACCATCCCTATTAGGTTAGGATAATGTAGAATATGTTCAAATTCAAGTGGTTGGGCAAATTTCCTGTCGGGTTGGTAGAATAGGTTCTATAAGTCATGAGATGTGCCTTCCGTGACTTTTGTGTTTAAGTAGCACACGAGGCCTCTATTGAGTGGCACACTAGTGGCATGTGCGTAGAGGGCTTCGAGTAGATCACAACCATATATTGGGACAAAAGATTTGAGTCAAGGTTGGATCTCTAACTGCAGTCGGAAAGTAAATCGATGATATGGTAAGGGTTATCGTTAGTCCCTTTTGACCTGAAAGTTGTATCGTAATAATAGAGTGCAAAGAGATGTTTTTGAGTGGGACATGATATGTCTACTTGAAGGTGGACTCATTTAAGTTTTGCATATGAATTTTGTTGGAAGGTAACAGCTAGTATTACACTCCAAATATCAAAGTCATGGTAAGGGACACCAAAAGATCTAAAAAGAAAGTAGGAGTTCACGAGTCACTAATTTATCATCCTAGGGAGAACCAATTTACCTCAATCAATCGGTGATCCCCTAATTCCTAAAAGTAAGAATGGCTTACAATCTATTCACTCTAGAGACTAGGACATGGTTTTAGAAATAATAAGGTTAGGAATATTTGAGTCGCGACATCGTACCTTGACCTTTGGTAATAATAAGTCACGATGTGATCGATAACATGATAGGGTAGTTGTGAATCAGTTTCGAGGATCGTACCCCGAGTCCTAATAAATAGAAATGATCGCGTACAGTGGTACCTGAGTCGATAAGATGGAATGACCCGCTTGTCTATGGTATACGAGAGTCTATCGGTGGGATAACGAGCTATAAAGCACGTCATGGGAAAGATCTCTAACTACTAAGTCATGAATTTCTATTTGTGTTAAACCTGCCAGACTATAGTCACAAGGGTTCTAGAGGTATTGAATGTAGTGCTCATGCATCACTTGTTGATTACTAATACAACATAATGACGGGGCGTCATGCTACAGATTTTGGCTAAGCTAGTGAATGTGTTGTTCTAATACTAAGTCACTTCTTTTATAATAGAATTTTGTACCTAGAGTAACATCTGCTGAATCTCTAATCTCGGAATGGGTGTCTACCGCAGTCCTTGCAATGCTTATACTTGTTTTGGTCTATTCTTTTCTGTCTAAACTGTGGGGGCCTAGTCAAGTAAGGTTTGAGTTAAGGCATACGGGTTGCTAGTTAAGCCAAGAATCAAGATGAATATTTGGAGACTCACAATAATTGATTCCTAGAGATTAGATAGTCTCCTAGGTTTATGGTTTACCCAAGGGTAAGATCTTACTCATTTTTCAAGCTCAAATGACTAGAAGGTCACGATATTAGTATTAGGGTCGAGGGAAGGACGAGCAACTTTAGGCAAGGTTATAGTTATATGGCTTGGCCGATGGTTGCTATACTTGTGCATATAACTACCATGGCCATGGGGATACTCTGTATTTATCTATCAAATACGAGCATTCGTCTTTCCAATCAGTGAAAGACAAAAGCAATAAAGAGTTCAAGAAAGATGTCATTAAATACAATTACGTGATTCAAAGACAAATGTATAATTCAAGAGGAATTGTCAATACAGTTGCGGATGAGATCCTAGATACCTCTATATCTCAATCCACGTGGGATAATCATATGAAGAGCAAACCAAGTGCACTATGGTTGATTAGGCCATAATACATTGATTCTAATTAGATAATATGCTTGTGGGCGTCCAAGTATACATATGTCCTTAACAAGCTCGACAAAGAATAAGCTTGCAAAACTAGGCTATAAATAGCATCATCATTCATGGTAGTTTAAAGTATAAGTATGGAAGAATACGTTGAAAGCAGTAATAAATAGTTCGAGTTTCACAAGGATCTAAGTCTTATCTGGTGTGCTTGCGTATACAGTCGTCCTACTGGTTCTTGTATCAGGCCTTGGTTGACCAATAGGTATGGGCTACAAAATCTCTATATTCTAGGTAAACATCTCTCCTACACTAGCATATATTCATTATCACTTTGTTACACTTTAATACTAGGTTACAAGGATACGGGTGGTAGGTTGTAGTCATATTACTCAACTTATAAAGTCAACTAATAGAGTAACTGAGGAATATAACACGTATACTCGTATGAGTTATCTCCTAACCTCCCTATTCAGTACGAAAGAAGATAAGATTTACAGCGAAAGGAATCAAGCAGAAGGAAGTCAAGGTAATCGGACGAGAGTTCGATATTTAGAATCAAGGGAGGAAGTCAAGCTTGTGGATGAGATTTTTATATCCTAATCCTATATTCAGGCTCACATCAGTACAGTAACGTAACTGAAGTGACAAACTCGACCTGCATGGGCCACCACAAAAATATGTAATGCCCCAGTCCCAAAATACTTAGGACTAAGTACGTAAACATGCCAGCTGTATACATACGAAGTATACCCCAATGTATGGAATCCTGTATGTATACATAAGATGCAGTAAAACCATGATAACTAAATCTCATCCACAACAATAAAGAATAATATTATAATCAATTCAAGAATTTGTCATTTATACATGTAGTTGGGGGAGACAAATCCACTACCAACCAATTTAAAGGAAATAAGATATACAAGGAAATGATAAAAAAAAGGCAAGACAAACTAAGAGCAATCATCCTTGAAGAAATGGAGAAGATCACGGCCTTGGCTAGAACACCTATGAAAAGTCACAAAGTACACACCTGGAGAGATAACCAGGTCCTCAGAGGGACGTAACAAGATACATAAAGAACATGCCATATAATATATGATATATAATAGAGAGTAAAAGGGGATGCATGCAATAGGGTGCCTACCAATTCTACAGTAAAAATGCAGTTAAGAATAAACCTTCAACGCATGGGCACTCTGGCTCAGGTGTAAGAACGCAGGTATGGTCCCATCAGGATACCAGGGACCTCAAAGTATAACATTCCTCGAATGTCATAGGCCAGCAGGAAATCAGGTATCAAGATCCAGGACCGTATCTCCAGTGGAGATAACCGGCAATAATAGGAAAGTGCATACGTGGCTCATATGTTAAGGAACTGTTCTTCCTACCTAATGCCTAGTAGGGTCACATCCATGACTCATAGAAACCTCTAGTAACTGCCAAGTCTACTAGCATGCAATTCTATTGGCAGTTACTCCTAACCGTCGCACTCCTCATACGTATCGGTGGCCGGCCGACTACGCAAGTACGTGTCCTATATGTGACTCACATCACATGATAAAGTATGTGTCAAGGCCGCATGAGATATACCAATACCTCATCAACAAAGGGGTGGTCAATAGACTAAGTCAATGCAAGAAAAATAAATAAAAGTGAGAAAAACGACCGACAAAGTCGCTTGCACCCAAGTGTGACTTGGACGTACAGTTTTATAATATCAACAAATAAGAAATACTGAAAATAAAAACTAAAAATAAGAATATATAAATCACAGAGTAAGGTGGCAAGGTATCTTGCCTGATTCTGCGCTGTGAATATGAACCGCCGCTCCCGCGTCCACACCTCCGGAACCCGACGCTCCTAGATAATTAATTAACTAGAATAAGTCACTACTCACGAAACTTATGATAGGACTTAATTAGTCAAAGTAACGTGTTAAAATTATATTCAATCTCTCGTGGAACCATTTAGATCCATACAATCACACACAGGTTCCACGAGACATCGAAACACAGTTTTAGGGTTTCTAACACTTAATTAGTCGGTTATTCCCCTACTTCAATAACATACTTAAAAATTATATAAATATCATAAAAATAATATTTAAACTAATTTTCTACATATTTATCTCTGAAATTCCAGAATTTATATTTCTAAAGACATTTATGACTGGTTGATACTAAGTCAGCTAGTCTACCCAAAACTCGCCCGGAACATAGTTAATGACTCAAAATTGCTAAAATAATCAAAAATATATTTTAAACAGCAATAAAATACTTTATTTCATAGAATAATATCAGAGTTACAAGGGTTGAGTTATACTATAAGTTTGGGACATTCTAGGTCAGCCGGCTACCCGAAATTAGCTAGTTTTAACCTACAATTTTCTCGACCAGATTTGAGTTGCTAAAATCATGGAAAATACTTAAAAAATCCTAATTTATGTATATGAACACACATAAAGTTTAGTTTCGAGAATAGGCACCAACAACTCATAGTTCCTTCACAATGGGATTAATTTTGATCCTACCGAAACATGAATATTACGCCTATATTTCATGAAACCTTTATGGATGATTATACATAACAAAAGCCATAAAATTATGATTTCTACATATTTAATAACATATTTTCTACATAAGTTTAGTAAGGGTTTGAGATGGAAGGATTAGGATTTCTTACCAAAGGTCCTTGCTAGAGAGGTTGTGACGACTTCTCCTCGCCAAAGCTCCAACCTTTTTCGTTATCCTTGCTTGAAAATCCTCTTTTGGTGAGTATGGAAAGATTGGCAATGGCTATAGATGGTTGGATGGAGAAGATGGAGTTTTTAGGGTTTGTTTTGAGGGGTTGGGTGGATGTATGGTGGAAGAGATGAGTTTTTGTGAAGGATGGAGAGATGTGCAATGAAGAAGATGATGTATGGAGGCTATGGAGGGAGAAGTGCTGCCAAAAATATGGAGAGGAAGAGGGGTGGTCGGCTATGGAGGTGGAAAGAAGGAAGAATTAAGTTAGGGTTAGGGTTTGGGCTAAGTTGATGTATATATATGGGCTTTATTGGGTTGCGTGTATGAAAAGGAGTGGAAATCCTTTTCCTATGGGGTGTTCAGCCATGGGGGGTTGCTTGGCCGAAATCTATAGTGGGGGTCCACTACGGCATGATTTGGTTGTTTGGTGAGTTGGCTAATTGATTGGATTGAGGATTTGAAAAGACCTTTCCTATATAGAACTAATTAATTCTATCTATAAAATTCAATCCAAATCTGAATTAAATACAAATATATGTAATTATTAATATTTATTAATGCCCAACATGCCTACATAGGGTTAGGTTTGGCTTGAAAGAGGTTTAGAAAGGTTTGGTACAACCGGGTCTACTAAAAAGTCATAAAGGCTTTCTTAACTAATTAATTAAAAAATATAACTTGTGCCATAATTTGAATGGTTAACATGCAAGATATTACAATATGACCATGGCATTCCTAGCATGCTAGTTAAAGCACCCGATTATGCTAGGCATGCCATACATTCTAGTCGTCTTGCATATTCTAACTCAACCATGGCTATAGTCCTTTTATATAATATAAATAAGATAAAAATAAATTAGAATTAAATAAAATCCAAAAATAATTTAAATATTCCTTTAAATTATGAGGGGTTTTACAACGTGTCTGGAGGCCTAACGCTGCTGCAGCTAGCAGCACGATGGTGGGAACTGCATCTCAGGACCCCCTCAACGCCGAAGCCACGGAGAAGATTCCGGCTGCTACGACCTTATCCCCTCGCCCGATTCCCATCCTGGGAAAGCATGGCGAGGAAGATGGTGGTTCTATGGTTGATCTAACGAAGGCACGACGTCAAAGGAAGCGCACAACGGTCCAACCCCTCACGACGGAAGCATTGCCGGAAAGAAGATATGTCTTCGATAGAATTGCTTTTCCTTCAGGCGAGCTTTCAGAGGACTCTGAATAATACTCACCTGTTGGGGGTAGTAGGAAGAGATCCCAAGTGGTTCGTGCTTCGTGCAATAAGCACACCGCACCTATGGCAAACCAGAGGCCCGCTTTGAGAGCGAAGGATCCACGGCTCCGAGAGCCAAGCCACGGGGTACGTCCTACGGAGAGGGAGCTACGCGAGCAGCATTCCCGCAGAAGCGACATGAGGCTTCCCCGCCAGACCCGCTCTGACCGTACTTGCATGCAGCTTTACTGCACATACAATGGGGGTGCCATGGCGGAAGATCCAACCCTCTCCCAAGCGGAAGAAGAATCTATGGTGCAGGGCGTGCCTAAATCAAGGCACTCTTTGTCACGACCCGCACCCTAGAGTAAGGGCACGAGACGTGGGTACGTCCAGCCTACGCCGCAGTGTCGACGGTAGAACGCTGTCCTAGGTTAATCATCTAACAATATATAAGGTACCTGTATAGTATATACACTCCGAATAGAGGTGACATAGCAATACAGTCTCAATCACATTTAAGGTAGAATACGATAAAAAGATAGATAGATATGGAACGAAATGAATCCACAGAGATACAATCAGATAGAAGTCTAAGTGTCTAAGATAACATCTCTATAAACATCCGATAAAACAACTCCCAGTATATACAATAATGTATCAATGAGAAAGACAAGGTAAGAGTCTAAGCTAGCAGTCTAAACCACTGGTGGTAGATCCTCTACTGTAAGTGGGTCCAAGTCACAAGTGTTGTCTAAAGCTGCACCATAATGGGTAGACACCAGAGCCTCATTATTCTCTGTAAAATTTTCAACAGGTCTAGCCAGGATAGGAGTGAGCACAATACATCTCAACAAAATCATAACAGGATAGGAAATATAATCATGCTAAAAAGTAAGATACATGAAACTGAAAGAATAACATGATATAAAAGAGAGAGAGACTGTAAGTAAATATCTATAATATAATAGAGGACTAATCAGTGACTAGTGATTCAGAGTACAAGATAAACATATGAACAGCTGGAGGGTGATTCATGACTATACTAAAGAGGTGATTCATGACTATACTACTTTGGAATTATTCACATGTTCATTTTTACTCTCCCATCCCCAATCAATACACAAGGATCCAATCAAGTTACGTTAAGATTCATGACTATACTACTGGCCCATAAAGGGTGACTCAAGAGTGATTCATGAAGATTCATGAAGGCTCTATGATTCATGAGAGTACAGGAATCATAAGCTGATACATGAAGATTCATGATAATAGAAGCATGAGATACATGATGTAAGTAAAACACACAAGACAAGAGTATCTGATGCTTCCGAGGGGGATAACATCTCATAAAGGGATCCATATAGTACCAATCCGTGTTACCAATGTGTCAGCATCAAGTAAAGTAATCTAAAGCAGGAAATATAATCCTAAACAAGATATGAAATGATCACAGAATGTACTCGCCTGGTATCCTGAATATCTGAAGAGAATATACTGTCTGAGGAGTGGTGTCTGCCTCCTATAGAATAGTACAAGTCACTACATGTCTAAAATAATAAAATAGACTGCTACAATGCATCTACATGATGTTTGGGGTCAATCTTGGCTAAAGTCAATCCTTGGTCAACTTTGGTCAAACTACTCTAGTTAAACTAGGTCAAACCTAGCCCAACAAGTCTTACTAGGCCTAACCAAGACTATCCTAGCAAGCACACACTATTACAAGTCATACTAGTCTACCAACACCAATCCACATGTGTATATATATATCATATACACATAGGCTATAGGCTAAATGGAGTCAAACACATTTCACACACATATATATAATATCCCTAATTTGTACCCAGATTACCATCAACTGCTGCTGCCAGTAGACGGGAGAGCCATCATCGAGCTGGCATTCCGTCTTCCAGAGACTTCACTCCACGTCGACCCCACGCCAGAGGCTCAATAGGGGTCGGTGAGCCATATAGAAGATGAACCCCGCATCGCCACATGCTACACGACACAGAGTTCCAGAGCTTTCAAGAAGCCCTCCCAGAATCCTTCCATGTCGGTCGCTAAACGAAAGAGGAGGCCGGAGAGCAGCAAAGCTAAGGTACCCGATGCAGGTATGTTCCAAGGCACTCGTTCCATATCTGTATTGGGTGCCATGCCAAATACTGGAGGTAGCCAGCCTCCTACCATGCACGACAACCCTGTGTTCCGATCTGAGGAGGAGCAATACGACACGGATGCCTCCATCGGCACAGCCAGTCACCAGACTGGGGGTAGCAACCGTGCTGAGTCCGAGGAAGATCACAATCTTACGGTGTATCCTCACGACGATGAGGCTCAGGCGTCTGAGCCAGAGAGCGAAGGATCCACGGCTTCCTCGACTCATTCTCACACTTGGTCCGTGTTCATGGCCGATGACAACGAAAAAGACAACAACGAAGCTCTTAGATGTATCTAAGCCCTCGAGACAAAGTTAGATACACTGACGGACACCATGAAGACTCTGTCCTCGGTCATAATCGGCCTCAAGAGCAATATGGCCCCCGCTGCCTCTACACCTGTGCTTGATCCATAAACCAATGACGAATCCAGCAGGCTACCTGCCACCTACCAGGCAGGACCCTCCTTGTCTACTCCATCGGCTACAGGTTCTGCAATGCTGGCCGAGATACAGCAGGCCATCAAGGAGCTGTATGCTCGTCATGATGCCAAGAAGAAGCAAGTAGCACTCCGGAAGATGGGTATCCGGCAACCATACCATGCTGAGTGGGACAACGTCGTCTACCCTCCCAAATACAATCTGCAGACGTTTACACCTTAAGAAGGGAAGGGGTCTCCTCGATAATACTTGAGGTACTTTGCCTCAGTAACTGGGCACCTGCCAAAGGATAACGCCCTCCTATCTAACATATTCATAGGAGCGCTGCAGGGGGTAGCCTATGAATGGTTCTGCAGTCTTCCGGACGATTGTATCTCGTCATTTGAAGACTTAAAGACTCTGTTTGTGGACCGATTCTACGAAGGAGGGATGGACATGATGATGTCGACCCTCATAGAGATTGTCCAGAGGAAGAAGGAGCCTGTCCGTGCATACATCGAGCGCTTCTGCCAGGCAGCCCTCAGATTACTGCCCGGTATGTCTAAGCCCATGCTTATGGACTCATGCCGCAAGAACATGCTACCCGCAATCAAATTGTGGCACAGTGCTCCCTGCACGGAGTGGACGTCTTTCATTACAGAGGCGGACGTCGCACAGAGGAAAGCCCAGGATGCATAGCTCCTGGGGCTACACTTTTTTGCGCCTGAAGATAAGGGGAGACGCTCGTCCAGCAGCAACCCCAAAGACGAAAAAGGCAAGCAGGCCATGACCGTTAACGCCTCCAAAGGTTCAGCATCCGTGAACTCCAAGTCCGTGGAAACGTAGAGGCCAAGGAAGACTTACTCCTTCAATGACGAGAATACGCTGGAGCTCTTCGAGATGCTTACAAAGAGTGGCAAACTATCCATCCCGGCACCCAGGCGTCCTGATGAAGTAGGAAAAGTGGACCATCCCAAGTACTTCTATTACCACCAGTGCGTCCACCACTCAACACGAGATTGCTATATATTGAAAAGGCAAATCCAATGCCTCATCAACGCCAACGTCATATCATTGGATTATGAGGAGAAGACCGTCACGACCAACATGGTTACTCTCCAGTTTGGGAGTTTTCCAGCCACAGAGGTGCAAGGCGGCATCGTCCCTATTCCAAAGGCGACAATGGAAGTAATCAACCTTCTACCAGCACGGGACAACGCTCAAAGGATCATCCCGTTCTCCACACCACAAGGCGAAGTCATGTGGGTCCATCCTGACCTGACTCCCGACATGATAAACCAGTAATCATCATAACTCTCTTGGGAAACATTTCATGTCCTTCTCACCTCTGAAATGTTATCCTAAGTTGTGTCTACCATGTCCTCTTTACCTCTGAGTAGTCACCTCTTCCCATAGTAGCTGTAAGCTGTCATAATTTTAAAAAATATTTTATGTCCATATTACCTCTAAAGTGTTATTCTATATTGTGTCTACCATGTCCATATTACCTCTGAGTAGTCACCCTGTTATGATAACCCCAAAGTTGTCATAACACCCTAGAAAATAGTCACGTCCATATTACTTCTGAACTGTTATTCTAGTAGAAAGATGCTTGCCATGTCTATATAACCTCTGAGCAACGCACCCTTTTCCTGACAATTCCCCACAATTATCTATAGAACCCTTTACGTCCATATTACCTCTGAGTCATTCTATACCCCAAGAGAGTCTATCCTTACCATATCCATATCACCTCTGAGTAAGGAAAGTGTCTCTACAAAAACTCATGTGTTTGCGATGTCCACATAACCTCTGAGTAAACACTCCATCCCCAATAAAGCTATCCCCTCTGAGGGAATTCTCATCTCTGTACAGGATTCAAAACCATGAAGATAGATAGAACAGAAAAGAAAAACAAAAACTTCAGATACAAAGAAGGCAATGTTTCGTATTACAAAAATATATATTGTCTCTCATAAACTGAGGGACAAAAAGAAGCAAGAAGTCAAAATTGGGAAGACTGGTCCTGAAGGTCTTCCAGCCGGCTCCTCAGATGAGCCTTTCGCTGTACGATCGATGCTCGGGCCCTCCTTTCGGCCTCCTGGCGTCTAACAGTCTCATCTACAGCAGAGGTCCAAGCCTAACGCACAAGAGTCAACTCGGCCTGACGGGCATATCCACATTTTCCTGAGTCAGAGTCTCCTAGCGTTGGCGAAGGACTTCTCCCTGGTCATCTGATTCCTTCATGCCATCCTCAGCAAGGACCGGAGCATCCGCAGCGAATAACTCTTGAAGACCCAGACCTCGACAATGGCAAGATGCAGTTCTACCGCTACACTGCGTAGGCCAAAAACCTCATCCAGAAGATGGGTTACGACCTGAACAACAACAAGGGGCTCAATTATGGCAAGGACCGGCGTCTTCCCTTACAGATTCATGCTCCAAAGGAAAAAAGCTCAAAATTTGGGGTACGTTACACCTACTTCCACCTCAGAAGACTTAGAGGAAGAAGTCATGAGGCACTCACACTCTTCTGACTCCTTCACTTAGGACTCTGACACCAGCACCGGTCAAGTCTTTAAGCAGATGTTGTCTGCTAACGTGGCCTATGTAAGCTTAACCGTCGAAGATAATCAGTGCAGGTGGTTACAAGAGTTAGAAGCGCTGGATGAAAAGTGCTTGCTCGTGCAGCAAAGGATCGAGCTTTACCAAGCCTGCATCTCTGGGGCCTTCAATAAAAAGGTCCACGAAAGATCATACCAAGTGGCGACCTCGTCCTGGCGGTACGAAGACCGATGGTAATGACTCACAAGACGGCTAGAAAGTTCGAGCCCAAGTGGGAAGGACTGTTCGTCATAGAAACGATATACTCCAACGGTGCTTATCGGCTAGCTAAGCCTAATGGTGACTTGCTAATGATGCCCATCAACGACAAGTTTCTAAAGAAATATTACGTCTGAAGGCGGAACCAGCATAGGCGCCCACATCCCCTGAAAAGGGTGCATATGTGTTCTGGTAAGGGGATCTCCCTCTCTCTCCTATATATTCTCTCAAGTAGATGAAACACTTCACGTCCATATTACCTCTGGATTACTTCTCTACACCTGGAAGATGTTGCTAATATGTCCATATTACCTCTGAGTAGTCTTTCTTCTCGCATCAGCTCTATGGTTATTTCGACGGTCTAGAAAACAGTTCACATCCATATTACCTCTGGATTGTTGTTCTATATCCCGGCAAAGATTAAGCCTACCACGTCCATATTACCTCTGGTCAGGCAAATCCCTAGTGAAGATTCCCTCTTTATTTTGAAGACAAAAGCAAAGGGGACAGGAAAGCTTTTATATATAAAAACATGTGGCTACAAAGACCTATTACAGACTCTTTGTAGTTACATACACAGAAGCAAAAAAGGCTAAAATTGCAGTACAAGCTCTCAATAGCACGAGCGAGGCGGTGACAGAGCCAATCACTTTCTGGTTAAAAGGAAGCCACCGCCCGAAGCAGCTACTGGCCCAAGTCGGGGATAAAGACCAGCATAGGACTCCCTTATCTCCCTAGCTGGCCATGGGAGTAACCACAGATGCAGACCTTGCTATTCCTCGAAATGGTAAGCAATCTAAATCCAGGAAGCTGAGGTCCAAGACGCCATTGACGCCTACAACATCTAGAGCATGGTGACGTCTCGAGATCCAGTGGTAGTTCTACTATGGCTTCTTAGGATGAAAAGGTTTGCCACCGACGGCCGTCTCAAGCAAACTCCAGGGTCATCAGCAGCCGAGTGTTAGGCAAGCAAGGCCATTGTGGAAGTAGCTGAGTCTTCTTTTGGAAGGCGTAGTCCTTTATATTGACTATTCGCGTAGTCCAAGCACGAGCCAGATGTCGGTCAGAAGGAAGCTTACAAGTTAAGCCAAATGTCACCCCCAGTTTTCAGAAATAGGGATATTTTTGTCATTTTGTATTTTTGAATATTTTTAAAATTTATTTTATTATTTATGATATTATTTTGGGGTTGAAATTTATTTTATTATTTATGATATTGTTTTGGGGTTATTTGAGTCGGGTTCGAATTTCAACTCAATCCGACTTGAAACGGAGACCCGGGAGTAGTTTGACTCTAGTGGGACCCACACACTAGTTAGACATGGCCTACATGATATTAATTTTAGTCTACATGATATTAATTTTAGTTAGTAGTTAGACTAATTATTTATGGATAGATTTAGTTTAATTAGAGATTTAAAACTAGACTAATTTGACCTCAACCTTTAACCCATTCTTAATTTAAATCAAATAGATTAGTGGAGGGCATTTTGGACATTCAAAATGGGGACACCTCCATTTCATTTTATCCATCCATTTTCTCTCTCTTGTTCTTCTCCAAATTTCTAGAGAACAACTCCATTGATTTCATCTCCAAATCCACCATTTCTTCTACCAAATCTTCTTCTCCTCTACTCCATAGTTAGAGGGTGCTAGCCAAGTTTGGGAGGATTCGAAGCTCGTTCGTGTCCTTTTGGAATCTCTACGTGTCGATGTCGAGTCAGAAGACTTTTTCCTTTGAAACTCTCTCCCGGAAGGTATAATCTCTTCTCTAATCCATCCCTACATACATATAGAAATATTTTGAACCCATAGGAATGACCCCCATGGTTGTATCTCCATTTGTGTCCATTTCGTGTCCATTTGAAGGTTATAGGAGTGTCCTTTGTGTTGTGGTTGTGTCCTAGTGGAAAAAACCCCTATTAAAAAAAAATATTGTAGGAATGATTAATTAGTGTTTTAATCTCAGATTTATATTTTTAGAGAGTGGATTGATCTTATTTAGGATGGTTAGAATATGTTTTATTTAGATAGCTATGTTGGTATCCAAGTATTTTGGCCTACATGTGTTTTTTGTCCAAACAACCCAAATTCGTCATAATTTTTATCCACATTTTTAGTAGCTAGAGCAACTTAGAAATGTCATAACTTTTAGCTCATAACTCCAATTAACCTCCCGTTTTTTTAAAAGAAGCGTATCGAAGTTAGCTTTCCATATATATATATTTTAATAAGCCAAATTCGTTCTATAACTTTCTATAGAATTATTTGAGTGTCAGCTGTACGAAAGATGAACGCGTTTCGGTGTTTTTGCGATTTCGGGAGCTTTCGGACACGAAAATGCGATCCGTTTGAAGTTTCAGAAAGCTAACACGAAGAGCTATAACATACTTTAATACTAGAATTTAGTGAAGCCCCAATTGGTACAGTATTGGTTTTAAGTAGAAGAGTGACTATGCGACGTAGGCATTTTGTGTAACCTATGAGCCTAGTATGGATATCATGTGAATGTAGGTATCATAGATTATCAAGAATATGTATGATATAGTACATACATACATACATACATATATATATATATATATATATATATATATATATATATTATTGTTATGTAATATATGTTCGTATAGTGTGTGTGTTTGAATGAGGTAAGGATGTGTGTGGTTAATGGAGAGAAGTGAGATTGATAGAGGATATGTGCTAGTGTGTGTTTGATGTTGTATAGATGGTAGTGTAGTGTGTGTGTTGTGAAGGTAAGAGAGTTGGGAGGATCATGCCATCCTATTTGACTTGAGGCTAGTGTAGTTTGTTGAGTGATTTGTGTTTTGATTGAGTGGTAGTGTGTTTGTATATAGATGTGTGTAGGTGTGTTAGAAGAGAAGGGTGGTAGATTTGGTATATGTGTTCGTGTGTGTAGTTAGATGGTTAGAGAGTGAGAGAATGAGCATGAAAGCAGCAGAAAAAAGCAGTAAGCAGTAAGCAATAAGCAGTAAGCAATAAGCAGTAAGCAGAAGCAGTACAGGATGGTTTTTTGGGATTTTTGTGGTCTCGAAACATCCCCTTTTGACCCACCTTAGCCCCAAATACCTACCCACACTTATCAACCACATTTAGTACTACGAAACCCCTAAGTTAGAGAGTGTTTTTAGTGTGTTAGGCAGTTAGTAGGGTAGTGTTTATAGTGGTAGAAAATAAGGTTTGTCAATGTTAGAAAGTATGTCATGTTATGTTATCTTGAGGGTAGTGGTAGATGTTTGAGTTAGTTTTTGAGAAGTTATTTTAGAAGTAGCATTTAAGTTAGATGGGGGTTAGATAGATGATGTTTGTGAGGGAGAGTGAGTGTGGTTTAGAAGAATGAATAATGTTAGATGTGGTATCTTGATATCTCAATATTACCTTAAGGTAATGTGTAGGAGAGTAACATATTAGAAAAAATAGTTTTGATGCCCAAGAACCCTAGATTTCTTGGTTGGTAAACCTTAGATAGGATAGTACCTAGCTACCCTAAGGAGCCTAGGCTAGTATCTTGAGTATTAGCGGGGTTTCCTTTGTAATGGGCAAGGTATCGGGATTACCTTGGTAAGGGTAAACGTAGGTAATAGGGTATAGTTAAGATATTGAGTTTAACTTCTAAGATATAGTTAGAATTAGGTTCTCTTGGTTGGTAATGGTTAGGATTAGTATTCTCAGACTAGTTTTGACCTCGGTTGACCATTTTGACCAAAGGTCAACAAAAGTCAACCGAAAGTCAAACTTAGCCTATAAGTGACTAGAATTGACCGAAACGAAACCAGAGTTGACCAGTTGACTGAAAGTCAACAGTTAGTCAACATTTGACTAGTTTGACCTAGGGTTGATCCAGGGTTGACTAGAGTTGACCAGAGTTGACTAGGGTTGACCAGTTGACCAAAAGTCAATTGTAAGTCAACCTTTGACCCCGTTTGACCTAGTTTGACTTGGATTGACTCCCCGTGACCTGGTATGACCTAGTATGAACCAGTATGACCCAGTATGACCTAGTTTGACCTAGTATGACTCAGTTTGACCTAGATTGACCTAGTTTTGACTTAGACTTGCATTTATGACTTAAATTAGTTTCCTTTTTCAGTATAAAACCCTATTTAACTCATAGTATCTCATTTTAGGTCTGCGATTTACTCTGAGCATCTGTTCACCTTATCAGCTCAGGACCACAGGCGAGTACATTTACTGATAGTTTTTATTGTCTTGATATCTACTATATCCGATTCAGTTGTAGTGTCTTACTTGATTCTCGACACGATAGTTCACGGACTAGTATACGTCGGATCCTGTCATGAGATGTTATTCCCGAATTTTCCTTGGTATATTGGTGTGTGATATCCATGTTTCATGTACTTATATAGACATTGATTTGGGAGTGGGCTGATCACCTGCTTTTGAATCCGTGTCATGACGTGCCATGTCCGGATCCATGATACTATTCGGGAATGGGGGAATTATTAGGGGTTATGTGATCAAAGCCTCCCTGTCACTATTTTGCTATCGCCACCCTCACTTCACGTAGGGTGTAGCAGATACCCCATGTCTATGTTATCCAGGTTGGCCGGTATGACCCTTTCAGATTTTTATGTGATTGTCGGGCCAAGTGGATAACCCTACCATGATTCCCTAGCCGATCACATAGCGCTCTAATAATTCAAGTCACATTTTTATATTTATTTATCCTAGGAGGCTAAGTTCTGTTCTGGAGAAAGGTTACAATCCCGGTCCTTGTTTGGTTTAAGGGTTGTAACTCGGCTTCCGAATAGTTCCTAAGCAATCCTACAAATATATTGTCGTCCTATTCAGTACTCACATCTATTATACATTTCTTGCTGATTTTACCCTGTATTTCACATATCTTTGTCTTGTATTTCATTACACTGTCTCTTATAGAATTTGTCATTTCATATGGAACTGTTGTTGGTGTTTGTACTTGCTCATTTTCCTGACAGGATACCGTTGACATATTACAGATGATTCTGAGGCAGATTATCTGACCTATTATGGGGTCGAGTCTGATGGAGTAGACCTGGACTGTGGCTTATTAGTAGAGCCACTAGACTTTGCTCACCCTGAGTAGTATAGCTAGTTAGGTTTGTCTGGCCTACGAGCCAGCTAGCACTTTCAGTTTGTAGTAGTTATATATATTTTATGTGATTCTCTGGGTTGTTTGTGTATAGCTCTGGACTTGTGTGGATCTTGGACTTATTTTCTGTTCTTATCATTCGTATTTTTCTTTTCATACTATCTACCTTAGTTTTACATTTGTGATTGAGACTGTATTGCTATGTCACCTCCATTCGGAGTGTATATACTGTACAGGTACATTTATCTGTTTAGTTGTAGTATTTATAGATGACCTAGACAGCGTTCTACCGCCGATGCTGCGGCATAGACTGGACGTAACCACGTACTCGTGCCCCTAATCAGGGTGCGGGTCGTGACACGTTTTTATGGTGGCCCATGCAGGTCTGAGTCGCAATTAGTGCGATCTCGTAATGGTGCTCGACTTAGAGTGCTAATTACGAGCCTGCGACTAGGACATAGGATTTAGGGTATGATAGGAGTTACTCAATCACATTTTAGGAAATTTTTGATCTTTTGATTACCATGACAACTCTTCTTGCATTGAATTCAATTGTCCTCCTTTGAAAATATCTTATCATGTGCCATATTGATCTTTTGGGTTCAATTCGTCTTCAGGATGACGGTGACTCGTTCTCAGGCGGCAGGGCCTAGTACAGTTCCAGAGAGGTCAGATCCGGAAGGTCTTCCACCTCCGGCTACGGGAGTAGCAGCGGCAGTTCCCGGAGGTCTTCCACCTTCAGCTGAGGGAGCTGCAGTTGAGGGAGCTTCCACCTCAGTCCCTGCCCTTCAAGCGGGAGCAGCAGCGACGGTTTCAGGAGGTCTTCCACATCCAGCAGCAAGACCGTCCATGGTCATCCCTGACATTCTTCTACCGCTGCCTCAGCTACCGACAGATACTCAGGGGATGATGGCCCTTCTGCAGCAGATGCTGCAGACACAGAGAGCACAGACAGAGGCACAGCATCGCCAGGCAGAGGTGCTGCGACAGACTATGGAGAACTCGTATCAGCTAGCGATGGCAGCAGTAGAGAGAGGTGCACAAACTACAGTTCAGGAAGCACCAGTACAGCAGCAGGGCCAGGGGAGGCCCGGTACACACCTCGACTTCAGGAAGATGAAACCGCGGGAGTTCAAGGGTACTGAGGGTATCCTATACGCGGACGACTGGCTAGAGGATGTCCAGCGGAGTCTGGAGTTGGCAGAGGTCCCGAGAGGACTTTGGGTGACTTCTGCAGCGAGCCAATTTTTTGACATAGCGCTGACTTGGTACCGCACGGATCCGCGTACGTCAGTGAGGGGATTGTCTTGGGAGGACTTCAGGAAACTCTTTAAGGAGAAGTTCTACCCAGATGTAGCCTTGACAACTTTGGAGGGGCAGTTTGCCAGTCTGGTGCAGGGGAACTCGTCGGTAGACGAGTACGCAGCGGAGTTCTTCCGCCTGAGCAGGTTTGCACCTACTTTGGTCCAGGATGAGGGGTACAAGGCCTGAAAGTTCCGGAGGGGCCTTATACATACAGTGCGCACTCGCACCTCTGGGAGACGTGACGCGACCTTCGAGCAGATCCTTATGGAGGCATAGATTGCAGAGGAGGACTTCGACCTCAAGCCGAAGAGGGGCAGTGACGCTCTTGGAGCTAGTTCGAGTGCAGGGCCAGCGAAGCGCCCATATTTCCAACAGAGGCAGTTTCAGCAGCAGCAGCCTCAGTTACAGTTTTGGCAGGCACCGGCGCGTGCCCAGCAGCACCAGGGTCATGGTCAGGGTCAGAGGCCGGCTACACAGTGCACCTTCTGCGGGAAGCCGGGGCACACCAGAGAGGCTTGTAGGAAGAGGTTGGGCGTCTGCCTATACTGTGGGGCACCTGACCACCAGCTGAGGGATTGCCACGCTAGTGGAATCCGAAGAGGCCAGGACGGCGTACAGTAGGCTATAGGAGGCCAACAGGGGCATGCTTTCGCCATGACAGTTGAGCCCACTCAGGCAGTAGCAGAGCAGATAGCAGGTTCCAATATTTCGAATCTCTTTTCCGTATTTGCCTTCTTATAAACTGTCTTGAAATTCTATTCTATCTGTTCTTGATCGTAGGATGAAAATTGTTCTTGTGATGTAATTTTTCTGAGATAAGTCGTATGGGCTAGGTCGCCTCGATTATGAGATTTTAGAATCCTCTAGGGTCATGCTAGCAGGCAGAGTGAGGACATATAGTCGGACTATGGACGTATTTCTAGGATATGGGAATTTAAGGTTTTCGCTGCCAAGCTAGCGGCAATACGAAAATTTTAAATACCATGATTCTAGAGGAATGTACCGTAGTTGAGGACTTTATGATTATCGTAGCCTTGCTCACTGGCATGACGGAGATTCTGAGTATCATGATTATTGGACAGACGCATACGAATATCGAATTGTATGAATTTTCTGTGTTTACTTTGTTTTAAGTTTTTGGATGATTCTTTTAAGGTGGATAGACTTATATTTGAGAGTAATTTTAAATTTTTTATAAGTTTAGTCATTTAATTCATGCTTTAATTTTTGAAATTTTTATCATTTTAAATTTTTAGCCATGACTTGTGATCTTGACATTCTACTATTGTTTGGTTTTAATTTCGAGGACGAAATTTTTTAAGGTGGATAGATTTGTCACCCCCAGTTTTCAGAAACAGGAATATTTTTGTCAATTTGCATTTTTGAATATTTTTAAAATTTATTTTATTATTTATGATATTATTTTGGGGTTGAAATTTATTTTATTATTTATGATATTGTTTTGGGGTTATTTGAGCCGGGTTCGAATTTCAACTCAATCCGACTTGAAACGGGAACCCAGGGGTAGTTTGACTCTAGTG
Source organism: Iris pallida (assembly GCA_029216955.1). Classification (NCBI taxonomy): domain Eukaryota; kingdom Viridiplantae; phylum Streptophyta; class Magnoliopsida; order Asparagales; family Iridaceae; genus Iris; species Iris pallida. Next base: position 25,823,341 of record JANAVB010022597.1, read on the forward strand.
GGACCCACACACTTGTTAGACATGGCCCACATGATATTAATTTTAGTCCACATGATATTAATTTTAGTTAGTAGTTAGACTAATTATTTATAGATAGGTTTAGTTTAATTAGAGACTTAAAACTAGACTAATTTGACCTCAAACTTTAACCCATTCTTAATTTAAATCAAATAGATTAGTGGAGAGCATTTTGGACATTCAAAATGGAGACACCTCACCCTTTTTGGGTAGCCACCTATGGGGGGGAAAGGAGTGAGTCACCATCTCTTCCATTTCATTTTATCTATCTATTTTCTCTCTCTTGTTCTTCCCCAAATTTCTAGAGAACAACTCCATTGATTTCATCTCCAAATCCACCATTTCTTCCACCAAATCTTCTTCTCTTCTCCTCTACTCCATAGTTAGAGGGTGCTAGCCAAGTTTGGGAGGATTCGGAGCTCGTTCGTGTCCTTTTGGAATCTCTACGTGTCGGTGTCGAGTCGGAAGGCTTTTTCCTTTGAAACTCTCTCCCGGAAGGTATAATCTCTTCTCTAATCCATCCCTACATGCATATAGGAATATTTTGAACCCATAGGAATGACCCCCATGGTTGTATCTCCATTTGTGTCCATTTCGTGTCCATTTGGAGGTCATAGGAGTGTCCTTTGTGTTGTGGTTGTGTCCTAGTGGAAAAAACCCCTATTTTGGACACTTGTATGCATATATATATTGTAGGAATGATTAATTAGTGTTTTAATCTCAGATTTATATTTTCAGAGAGTGGACTGATCTTATTTAGGATGGTTAGAATATGTTTTATTTAGATAGCTATGTTGGTATCCAAGTATTTTGGCCTACATGTATTTTTTGTCCAAACAACCCAAATTCGTCATAATTTTTATCCACGTTTTTAGTAGCTAGAGCAACTTAGAAATGTCATAACTTTTAGCTCATAACTCTAATTAACGTCCTATTTTTTTAAAAGAAGCGTATCGAAGTTAGCTTTTCATATATATATTTTAATAAGCCAAATTCGTTCTATAACTTTCTGTAGAATTGTTTGAGTGTCAGCTGTACGAAAGATGAATGCGTTTCGGTATTTTCGCGATTCCGGGAGCTTCCGGACACGTAAATGCGATCCGTTTGAAGTTTCGAAAACCTAACACGAAGATCTATAACATACTTTAATACTAGAATTTAGTGAAGGCCCAATTGGTACAGTATTGGTTTTAAGTAGAAGAGTGACTATGCGACGTAGGCATTTTGTGTAACCTATGAGCCTAGTATGGATATCATGTGAATGTAGGTATCATAGATTATCAAGAATATGTATGATATAGTACATATATATATATATATATATATATATATATATATATATATATATATATATATATATATATATATATATATATTATTGTTATGTAATATATGTTAGTATAGTGTGTGTGTGTGTTTGAATGAGATAAGGATGTGTGTGGTTAGTGGAGAGAAGTGAGATTGATAGAGGATATGTGCTAGTGTATGTTTGATGTTGTATAGATGGTAGTGTAGTGTGTGTGTTGTGAAGGTGAGAGAGTTGGGAGGATCATGCCATCCTATTTGACTTGAGACAAGTGTAGTTTGTTGAGTGATTTGTATTTTGATTGAGTGGTAGTGTATTTGTATATAGATGTGTGTAGGTATGTTAGAAGAGAAGGGTGGTGGATTTGGTATATGTGTTCGTGTGTGTGGTTAGATGGTTAGAGAGTGAGAGAATGAGCAGGAAAGCAGCAGAAAAAAGCAGTAAGCAGTAAGCAATAAGCAGTAAGCAATAAGCAGTAAGCAGAAGCAGTGCAGGATGGTTTTTTGGGATTTTTGTGGTCTCGAAACATCCCCTTTTGACCCACCTTAGCCCCAAATACCTACCCACACTTATCAACCACAATTAGTGCTACGAAACCCCTAAGTTAGAGAGTGTTTTTAGTGTATTAGGCGGTTAGTAGGGTAGTGTTTATAGTGGTAGAAAATAAGGTTTGTCAATGTTAGAAAGTATGCCATGTTATGTTATCTTGAGGGTAGTGGTAGATGTTTGAGTTAGTTTTTGAGAAGTTATTTTAGAAGTAGCATTCTAAGTTAGATGGGGGTTAGATAGATGATGTTTGTGAGGGAGAGTGAGTGTGGTTTAGAAGAATGAGTTATGTTAGATGTGGTATCTTGATATCTCAATATTACCTTAAGGTAATGTGTAGGAGAGTAACATATTAGAAAAAATAGTTTTGATGCCCAAGAACCACAGATTTCTTGGTTGGTAAACCCTAGATAGGATAGTATCTAGCTACCCTAAGGAGCCTAGGCTAGTATTTTAAGTATTAGCGGGGTTTCCTTTGTAATGGGCAAGGTATCGGGATTACCTTGGTAAGGGTCAATGTAGGTAATAGGGTATAGTTAAGATATTGAGTTTAACTTCTAAGATATAGTTAGAATTAGGTTCTCTTGGTTGGTAATGGTTAGGATTAGTGTCCTCAGACTAGTTTTGACCTGGTTGACCATTTTGACCAAAGGTCAACAAAAGTCAACCGAAAGTCGAACTTAGCCTATAAGTGACTAGAATTGACCGAAACCAAACCAGAGTTGACCAGTTGACTGAAAGTCAACAGTTAGTCAACATTTGACTAGTTTGACCTAGGGTTGACCCAGGGTTGACTAGAGTTGACCAGAGTTGACCAGGGTTGACCAGTTGACCAAAAGTCAACTGTAAGTCAACCTTTGACCCCGTTTGACCTAGTTTGACTTGAATTGACTCCCCGTGACCTGGTATGACCTAGTATGAACCAGTATGACCTAGTTTAACCTAGTATGACTCAGTTTGACCTAGATTGACCTAGTTTTGACTTAGACTTGCATTCATGACTTAAATTAGTTTTCTTTTTCAGTATAAAACCTTGTTTAACTCATAGTATCTCATTTTAGGTCTATGATTTACTCTGAGCGTCTGTTCACCTTATCAGCTCAGGATCACAGGCGAGTACATTCATTGATAGTTTTTATTATCTTGATATCTACTATATCCCATTCAGTTGTAGTGTCTTACTTGATTTTCGACACGATAGTTCACGGACTAGTATACGTCGGATCCTGTCATGAGATGTTATTCCCAAATTTTCCTTGGTATATTGGTGTGTGATATCCATGTTTCATGTACTTATATAGACATTGATTTGGGAGTGGGCTGATCACCTGCTTTTGAATCCGTGTCATGACGTGCCATGTCCGGATCCATGATACTATTCGGGGATGGGGGAATTATTAGGGGTTATGTGATCAAAGCCTCCCTGTTACTATTTTGCTAGCGCCACCCTCACTTTACGTAGGGTGTAGCAGATACCCCATGTCTATGTTATCCAGGTTGGCCGGCATGACCCTTTCAGATTTTCATGTGATTGTCGGGCCAAGTGGATAACCCTACCATAATTCCCTAGCCGATCACATAGCGCTATAATAATTCAAGTCACATTTTTATATTTATTTATCCTAGGAGGCTAAGTTCTGTTCTGGAGAAGGGTTACAACCCCGGTCCTTGTTTGGTTTAAGGGTTGTAACTCGGCTTCTGAATAGTTCCTAAGCAATCCTACAAATATATTGTAGTCCTATTCAGTACTCACATCTATTATACATTTCCTGCTGATTTTACCCTGTATTTCACATATCTTTGTCTTGTATTTCATTACACTGTCTCTTATAGAATTTGTTAATTCATATGGAACTGTTGTTGGTGTTTGTACTTGCTCATTTTCCTGACAGGATACCGTTGACATATTACAGATGATTCTGAGGCAGATTGTCTGACCTATTATGGGGTCGAGTCTGATGGAGTAGACCCGGACTGTGGCTTATTAGTAGAGCCACTAGACTTTGCTCACCTTGAGTAGTATAGCTAGTTAGGTTTGCCTGGCCTACGAGCCAGCTAGCACTTTCAGTTTGTAGTAGTTATATATATTTTATGTGATTCTCTGGGTTGTTTGTGTATAGCTCTGGACTTGTGTGGATCTTGGACTTATTTTCTGTTCTCATCATTCGTATTTTTCTTTCCATACTATCTACCTTAGTTTTACATTTGTGATTGAGACTGTATTGCTATGTCACCTCCATTCGGAGTGTATATACTGTATAGGTACATTTATCTGTTTAGTTGTAGTATTTATAGATGACCTAGACAGCGTTCTACTGCCGTTGCTGCGGCGTAGGCTGGACGTAACCACGTACTCGTACCCCTAATCAGGGTGCGGGTCGTGACACCAAAGCTCCACTCCATGTTAGATGATAGTACTACGAGTGACCGAAGGAACGTGACTATGAACCTTCTCTGCCAAAGAGATTCGCAATCCCTGCAAAGATGTAAGAGGCTCCAATATCAAGAAGTCATCAGGATCTTTTGCTCTGAAATGATGACTTAGGACAATTAATGCTAAAGAGTTAGGCGTGACACCAGCCATCACCCAGCTCGTATAATTCTGCCACATGTTCATGCTTCTGTTCAACGTATCCCAAGCTTGGCTCAAGATTAGGATACTTTGAAGGAGGTCTTATAGAAGCATAAAAAATCTCAGCTGATGACACCCCTTCGTCGCAGAGCAGATGATACAAAGGCTCAGCCCAAGTGCTAAAAAGATAAAACAGAAGATATAGAAAGAAGTTCCTTATGTATCACGTCTACCAAAGTCTAGTACAGATACATCGAGACTACACAAAAAAGACTAATTCTGTTCATCTACAAAGGATCTGGTACAGATTCGACAAAGCCTAGAAGGGTCTACAAGGGATTCGATCTTTGTCAAAGTGCAGCCCTTCTTCTTCATGCCAGAAGATTGACCTCCATCGAGGCATATTCTGACCTTTTTATGGGCGTAGCCTCCCATAAGCATATCAGCCACCTGGCCAAAGCAAGCAGCTTCCTGAAGCAGTCATTGGCCCGAGCCTTCAAAGAGCGCAGCAGGACGCAAAGTCTTGAATGGGAAGGACATATTACAACCTGTGGCTCTTCGGGTTGGCTATCTACCCATGAGCTAGGTCGTCAGAACCTCGAAGATCCCCCAGACATTGCCCAGAGTTGAACTCCCTAAGGAGGACATTTATATACTACTTAAGGGCATCGATGGCTCCTTCTACACAGAGTTCTTCTATAAGAACATGGCTTCTATGAACGAGAAAAGCCTCAACCAGCAGCCAACTTATACAAGGCCGATAGCCGTTCGAAGTTAAGTTTGGATCTCGCATGGTAGTGAAGGATGCCAAGAAGAAGACAACAACTCTTCAGAGGAGAACTTTCCCTTTTATAGGATCGAGAATGGCCCAGAGTGCACGCCACATGGCCGACGGTCAGAATTCCTGCATTAATGGGATGAACCTAAGACTCAGCACGACGAGTGTCAGTCTTAGACCCTTAGAATTTCCCATATTACGGTGGCAATTAAGAGGGAAGTCCTTAAAGAGCGGGTATTTATCGCTCTTTACTTCAGAAGCCAAAGCCTTCAAGCCAAAGGTGCAGCTACTCGCATGCGCCAACCTTAGAAGCAAAATGGTGGAAGGCCCTGTCCTTTCCTTTACTTCAGAAACTAGTGTCTTCACTCCAGAGGCACAGCTACCTGCCTGCACCAACCCCAGACACGCAAGGGTGTTATACCCTTTCCTCCAAAGCCAACGCCTTCAAAGTTCATAGCCGCAGCTATTTACATGCGTCCACATGAGGCGCAAGATGGTGATATGTTCACACCATCTCCATTCCCACGACACAGTCATCTGCTCTGATCCAGAAGCTTAAGTCACTTCTCTACAAGAGACTTGGGAACTCCCACTGCAACCAATGCAAGTCAGCCTGTCGCTCCAAAAGCACAGTAATCTCGCTAACCTGAAGCACAAGCCTACTCATCGCCTACAGTATAGTGACTCTGTTGCTCCGAAACATAGCTTCATCGTTGCTCTAAATGCATAGAAGTCTCGTTGTCATTCGAAGCCAAGTCCATTCGTCGCCTGAAAGCATAGAGGCTCCGTCGTCTCCAGAAACACGGTCTACTCGTTGCTCCAGAAGCACAGCAGTACTTAGTCCTCACCAGAGGCGCAGGAAGCATGGGTCCACCCCAATTGGTTTGTTTAAACCGCCTCTTGCAGAAAAGTTTGGGATTAAATCATGATTGGTATTATATCAGATTTATTTAAATTTAGACGAGGATCAATTATACTCCAAATCTAGGATAAAATCCTAAGATTTACTCGGTTGTATCTGAGCAAGCAAATCGGCACGCGCCACGAGTCACCTCCTTCGGTTATGTTGATAACCACCAGAGATCTCGATTGAGGGGAATCTCGATGTCCGCCACGTGTCAGCGCCGTAGAAGTCCGTACCGTACAATGATGGGAGATTCTTTCATATCTCAAGAACCCTAATGCACATCGCATATGTGCTCGGTTCCCTATAAATAGAAGGAATTCTCCTTCAACTTAAAGGGCGACAACTTTCATCTAAGAAGTAACAATCCACCAACTAACTAACAGAAGAACAACCCCCTCTAAGGGTTCTTCTCTTTCAGATAGCCTCTTGATCGGTGACCCCAGAGTTCCATCAAAGGTGCCAAAGATCCAGAGCAAGGTTGATTCGTCGTCAGATCGTCAACGGAGTAAAGGAGCCGTTGCAGTGCTCGATCTCCACCGTCACACTTTCCCAGAAACCTTTTCTCCAGAATATCATGTTTAGGACTTCCTTCTTTGCACATATACATTATACGTTCAATAAAGCAAAAAGTTCGTTCAACCTTTTGTTAAGTCGAACAACCTTAGGATCAGTTCATGGCATATTCGAAGGTAGATAAAACATGTTATCATGTCAAGCATGTTATTTGATTCACATAAGTAAGCAGACAACCAATAGCAATCTCGTATTATTTTGTGACTTCTTACCAACATCGACGCACTTGCCTTTGTACTGACATAATGTGAATATGTATCATTCCTTCCCTGTCATGTTATAAGTGCTCTGTGCAGGATCTCTGTGTTTCTGCACTTTCGACCCACCGTTCCTTAACTATATGAAGGTCGTTGGCGTATCCGCGCCAAAATGGACTTAACGTGTTTCTCTTTTCTTTTCTTTCTTTCTTTCTTTCTTTCTTTCTTTCTTTCTTTCTATCTTTTCTTTAATTTTCTTTTCTTTTCTCAAATTGGGTAGCTCGGCTCCTCCTGTTACGACCCGCTCCCGAATAACTGGATACGAGTCGGACACGTCCAGCCTTTGTCATAGAATAACAAAGTAAGCTGTACCATTCTAGGGAAACTAACCAGATATCAAGACAAGAATGAAACACACCATCTACAAATGTATCCCAGAGTAAAGTATAATATCAGAATTTATTACATTCCAGAATGATAGAAAGTCTACTAGTCTCAATACATGGAAATAATAGAGAAACTAAGGAAATCTCTAGGCTTCTGCAGCCTCTAAGTCATGAGCTGCACCAGCTAGCTCTCCTGTATCAATAGGCTCCTCGCCATAGAATGTATCGCACAAGGCCTCCAACTCACCTGCAACATATCCTATTCAGGAGCGGAGCAAAGTATATCCAGAGAAATGAACATGTACATCATGGTATGAATCAAGAAAACAGGAATAATGTAAAGTACAGAAAATGAGAACAAGACATGAACTGAATAGGAATACTGAAAGTAAAACAGGAAAACATGGTAAGAGTCCTGAACATGAAATACAACCTGAATAATGAAATACAAACTGGACATAAAATACAGCCTGAACATGAAATATAACCATGAAATCCTGAAATACAAACTAAATCATGACATATGCAATATTTGAAATACATCTAGATTGTGATCGGCTTGGGTAGATGCAATGAACCTGAAATGGTACGGCTTTGGCCCCGCGTGCACGGTGTGGGACCCAAGCTATTCACATGAGTAGTAACAGTGTTTGATCACATATCTATAGTATTTCCCCTCCCAGACACAATGATACAAGGAACATGAAATGAGACAATATCGTGATATATCGTGTCATCAAGAGATACAAGAATGAATATAAAGACATGAGAAATTGACAAATCAGAGGAGTATACTTGCCTGTCTCCGGGTGATCGAGAAAGTGTAGTGGAGCTGAGTATCCTCCTGTTATATGATTTTATAAGTTGATCAATAACAGACTAAATCTAATTGGTTATCAAATGATTCTAATCAAGAAATACATGTTTTAGTCTCTACTTAATCCATCCTATAATTCAGTCTCCACAATCTATACCAAAATCTAATCACTTCTATTAAATAAAACCTAGTTACCCTATGTAATTTAAGTAATATGATTCCTGCCTAAGCTAATAACTAGCCTATCAATATTAAATGAACTCTTCATGTTAATATCTTAATATTGGAAGTAAATAGATAAAGGAAACCATGTTATTGATAGCCATCAACAACTAGTTAGTCAATACATATCCTACCAATTGCTTCTTACTGTTATGACTCCAGGTTTGTTGATTCCTAACTTGATAGTGATACCAAAAATTGGAATGTTTGAGTCATAAACCAAATATGCACATGGCCAATACCAGGACTATTACTAACCAACTTAAATCCCAAACCTTTCCTTCTAGTCCAGAGTATCTCATTCCATCTCTTTACAGTGTTGAATCCCTACATCAATTCCTCATATGCTCAGTACAATTGGTTCACTGAAAAGTAGTTCAGTTTTCCAATTGTACTGATAATTCAGTCCCAGGATATGGTGTGGAACTAACAGGCTGCTGATCAGGAAAACACATCCTGGTTCCAGGATGTGAGTATGAAGTCAATCTTCAGGGACTCACAGCTATCAGTCTTAGCTATACTAGGCATAAACCTATGTACCATACTCATTAGTCAACATTAGTTCTAAAATAGCAATTAATCAAGAGTCCAGTAAACAGTAGGTAATCTGAACATGCTATTTAAAACTCCTGCATTCCTAAGAGATCAACACAGGTGATTTCTACATAGCTTCTACTTAGTATCAAGAATTACAATATTTCCAAGTAATCATAAAAGTCTCTATTGTAAGCCTCTCATCTAAATGAATAGGAATATATGTCCAAATCCCATCCAGTCCCAATTTTAATATCCTGCACCTATCTGTCCATAATACTTCAGATAAAAATTATGGACAGTTTAGCAACAGTGGCAGTATACTGCATTTAAACACTCAGATATCACCCAGTCTATTTCAAGATTAAACTTCAGTCCAGTTTCCAATCTTACCAAGTTATTCATCTAAACCATGTGCAATAGGTTAAGGTATTCGATTATGAAGGTGACAGTATAGCAGGAGTGGTAGGATACTGCAAATGCATCCATATATCACTCAGTCTAAACAGGACAGTGCCATACATTCAGTCTAAATTTGTGAAATCAGGAGTCACTCTTCAAACCAATTGCAGGCAACCTACTTAGTCAAGCCATATCAATACATGAATTTTATAACCCTAGTTCTAAACAAGAACTTCATGTGACAGATGACAGTGCCTTCATGCTTAACATTGAAGGTTCAGCTAAAGTGATACACTAGTCCTTAACAATATCGAGACCATCCTTCCTACTATACAGCCCAACCCCAATTGTAATTTCACTCCAGAACCTCAACTACAAGATATTAGCCCTGGATTTGATTGTCATATACTTGTCTAAACTGATGTAATTCAGTCTAAAACCTCAGTTCTAATTCAGATGAGACAGTCCCAAGCAGGACTGATACAGTCAGACCACATAGAGTTGATACACATCAATTTCCTGTAGGAGTCACTGTATCAGTCCTCATCGGGACTTGCATATGCCAATCTGAATTTTAAGAACTTGATACAACTATATGACAGCATTAAATAGACTCAATTAACATATCAGTCTAACAAGAGCTAAAACCTAACAATCTTAACTTCACCTCAGCTATCAGTCTAGAACCAATTCAGTGAACAACAAAATCCAACTTCCCATAGAGTTATGAACATACACACAAAGCCATAATACCATGTCTTCAACACTCTAAGGAAGAGTTTAACAAAAAAGGTTACCTGAATTTGTAAGGTCAGATATCACAACAGAGCACGAGTCCACTGTTACTTGTCTCGATCTTGATCCTTGGAACCCTGCTTCGAGTATTACAAGGAGACAACACAGGAACTAATTATGATCACACCCATTCTTAATTTAGGTCTTCAGTAAAATCCCAAAGTCAGGAGGAAGATCTTCAGATTCGAAAACTTACCACGGTTGAATCAAGAGTTCTGGTATGAAGAAGATGGAAGTTCAGAAAACAATAAGAATCAGGACACTCTCCATCATTGTTCTAAAGAATTAAAATAGAACATTAAAACTCTTATCACAGGAAAATCACAACTAAATTTGATAACTCTGAATCTAACTCACCAGTTTTCTGATCTCAAGTGAATTGACTAAATCAACCAAGAATTGATAGAGGAGTTAAATTCCGATCTAAACTCTGAGACTACATCTCAACCAATCAAACAAGAATCGAAAGAATTATGAATCCAAGATGTTCAAACAAAAATAGATCTTACCTCCAAATCAGTGGTGGATTTGATTGATTTAAACTCAAGATAAATTCTGAAACAGAATGCTCGATCAATTAACATACGATCTAAATATTGCTGAGCAAGGAAAAACGACACAAGACTGTCATTACCAGGGTTGATGCCGTCCTGGAAGGTCGTCGATCATCCTCCTAGCGCCATGCCACAAAGCTTCTGATTCGAATTGGGGAAGAACTCTCTCCAGGAAATGAAATTTTAGATGTGAGTAGGAATGGAAAGAAATGGGAAGGAGCCGATCCTTAAATAGGCCGTTAGGAATTTTGGGAGGAAACTCAAATTTGGCAGGGATCACATGGCTCAGCTGTCATTCGGTTAGATAAGCCTCTCCTCAGACATTTGAATTTGAAAAAGTTTTAAGGAAGAAGAGAACTGAAGAGTAATAGCTAATAGAATTCTTAGGGAGGCTCGTGAAGGTTCAAACATAGGAGTGACCTAGGCTTCCTTACCAGGCCTTTGGAATGGCCCTTAAAGGAATAGGCTAAACAAAAGAAATGGACTTATAAGAAAATGGGTTAAAGTTGGGAAGCCCATCCCAATAGAAATCAGGAATTTATTTATCCCATAAATATTTAAGGTATTTAACATATTTAAATTGTTAAATCAAAATAAAATAAGGCTAAAAGAAAGATTTTAAAATGTCAGGATAGTGAAGTTACAAATCTCTTCCCTTTGAAAAAATTTTGCCCTCGAAATTCAGAAGTAATCCAAAATTGATTTACGAAACACCCTGAATTATTTATTGAAATTTGGAAATTCAAAATACAAGAATACAATCAAGTGAACAATGTAGGGTAGCGCTCTCGTATCTCATCCTCGCGCTCCCATGTGGACTCTCCCGGAGAGTGGTGTCTCCACATGACGCGGACAAGAGGAATGGTCTGGTTCCATAGTCGCTTCTCCCTCCGATCCAGGATCTCCACTGGCTGCTCCTCGTAGGTCAAGCTCGGACCCACTTCTAACTCTGAGTAGTCTACTACATGGCTCGGGTCTGGAATGTAACGTCGAAGCTGAGATACGTGAAAGACGTTGTATACTCCCTCCAAGCTAGCTGGAAGTGCTAGTCGATATGCCACCTCGTCAATCCGTGCTGTCACATCGAAAGGCCCGATGTACCTCGGACTGAGCTTCCCTCCTCTGTCGAACCGAATGACGCCTCTGGTCGGTGAGATCTTCAGGAATACTCTGTCTCCAACCTCGAACTCAAGTGGCCGTCTGCTGCTGTCCGCCCAATGCTTCTGCCGATACTGCGTAACCCTGAGACCCAAGCAAAGCTCTCTCGCCAACGTCGTCCCAAGATAGCGGCGTGCGACATCTCCGTCCATACAGCGCCTCGAACGGGGTCATCTCGATGCTAGCCTGATAACTGTTGTTATAGGCAAACTCCACTAGATACAAATGGTCCTTCCATGAACCGCCGAAGTCGAGTGCACAAACCCGCAGCATGTCCTCCAGCGTCTAAATGGTCCTCTCAGACTGTCCGTCTGTCTGTGGATGATAGGCAGTACTGAACTTCAATTGTGACCCCAAGCTCTGCTGTAGACTCCTCCAGAAATGTGATATGAAACGGCTGTCTCGATCTGAAATGATGCTCACCGGTACCCCGTGAATCCTCACGATCTGACGCATGTAAAGGTCTGCAAGCTTCTCGGTCGATAGCCCCACCTTGAACGGAATGAAATGAGCAGACTTCGTCAGTCTGTCCACGATCACCAAGATAGCGTCCTTGCTACTGGGGGTACGCGGTAATCCAGAGACGAAGTCCATGGTAATGTGCTCCCACTTCCATTTCGGAATAGGTAAAGGCTGGAGTAGTCCCGCTGGTCTCTGGCGCTCCGCCTTGACTTGCTGGCATACAAGACATCTGAAAACAAATCTGGCAACCTCTCTCTTCATCCCATACCACCAAACATACTCTCGTAAATCCTTGTACATCTTGGTAGACCCAGGATGTATAGAATACTGCGACTGGTGGGCCTCCTACATCACCTCCTCCTGCAAGTCCTTGGGCATACACAGCTGGTTCCCGTACCTCAAGGATCCGTCCTCCGCAATGGTGAAGTCGTCGAGCAAACCTGCCTCCGTCTGAGCTCTAAGACATCGGAGTCCCTCATCAAGAAGCTGGGCCTCCTTGATGTTCTCTAATAATCCCGACTGTATCTGCATATGCATCATCTGTCCCCCATATCCTGGTAGAACAATCTCAATCCCAAGACTCTCAAGATCCTCTAATAGATGCCAGTCCATAGTGAGATACATAGCAATAGGATATCGACTGAGAGCGTCTGCAACCACATTCGCCTTCTCAGGGTGGTACTGCAGACTGATGTCGAAGTCCTTCATAAGTTCCAGCCATCTGCGCTGCCTCATATTTAGCTCCTTCTGAGTGAAGACATACTTCAGGCTTTTGTGGTCCGTGAAGATGTCCACTCGCTCTCCATACAGGTAATGCTTCCACAGTTTCAAGACAAATATGACTGCTGCAAGCTCTAAGTCATGTGTGGGATAATTCTTCTCATGGGGCCTCAACTGTCTAGAAGCATATGCTATAACCTTCTTGTTCTGCTCGAGCACACATCCTAAACCCTTTCCTGAAGCGTTACTGTAGATAACAAATCCTCATGATCCCGACGGTAAAGCTAGAACTGGCGCTGTAGTGAGTCTTCTCTTCAATTCTTCAAATGCTGACTGGCAGGCGTCGCCCCAGATGAACTCCTCGTCCTTCCGCGTAAGCTTCGTCATAGGCTCTGCTATCCTGGCAAAGTCCTTCACGAACTTCCTGTAGTATTCTGCTAGCCCCAGGAAACTACGAATCTCAGCTACTGATGTAGGAGGTCCCCAAGCTTCCACTGCTTCAATCTTCTTAGGATCCACAGAAATCCCTTCTCCTGTCACCACATGCCCTAAAAACTCCACCCGGTCCAAAAAAAACTCACATTTCGAGAGTTTTCCGTATAGCTTCTCCTTCCGCAGTATCTCTAACACAATCCGCAGGTGTTCCACATGCTCCTTCTCCGTCTTCGAATAAATCAGAATGTCGTCAATAAAGTCTACGACAAACTTGTCCAGATACTTGTGAAAAACTTTATTCATTAAGTTCATAAAAACTGTGAGGGCATTGGTGAGTCCGAACGGCATTACCAAGAACTCATACTGGCCATATCGAGTGTTGAAGGCTGTCTTCGGAATATCCTGCTCCCGAACCTTCATCTGGTGATACCCCGACCGAAGATCAATCTTAGAAAAGACCTTCGCTCCACTAAGCTGGTCAAACAGCTCATCAATCCGCGGCAAAGGGTACCTATTCTTGATGGTGATGTTGTTGAGTGTACGGTAATCGATGCACATCCTCACCGTCCCATCCTTCTTGGGCACAAAAAGCACCGGTGCTCCCCAGGATAAAGCACTGGACCAAATAAAACCCTTGCCCTCCAGCTCATCAATCTGGGCCTTCAACTCTGCAGCTTCCTTCGGGTTGATCTTGTAACAATACTGGGACTTCGGTGCTGATCCGGGCACTAGGTCGATGCTGAACTCCATGTCTCGATCTGGTGGCAATCCTGGCAACTCCTCGGGGAAGACATCGAGATACTCTGCAATCAGCAGATGCGGCAACTCCTGGTCTTCTGCAACTGCTCCGAAGTAGATTCCTGTTACCCCCAGTTTCCAAAAACAGGGGTATTTTGGTAATTTTCCACTTTAAAAATTATTTTGGAATTATTTATTTATTTATTGTATTATTTTGGGGATATTTGAATCGGGTTCGAATTTCAACTCATTCTGAGTTGTTTTGACTTGTTTCGGGGACCCGGGGGTAGTTTTGACCTTAGCGGACCCACACACTAGCTAGCCATGGCCCACAATATTACCATCAAAAGTTAGAGGGATTAATCATGACTCCATGGATTAGGTTAGACCTAATTAGAACACTAGATTTACATTTTTAACCCCCAAACCCTAAGCAACCTTGTAAGGAGCTAATAAAACAATAGAGGGGCAAACTTGTAATTAGGAAAAGGGGGTTTTGGAGCCATATGTCCAGCCACATGTAGGTGGATAGGAGAGAGAAACCCCATCTTTTATTCTCATCCACTTTCTTCTTCTTCTTCTCCAAGGGTTTTCTCCATTTTTTCTTGAGAGCTCCACCATTGTTCCTTCTCCAAAATTAAGTAATCTCTTCTCCAAATTAATTCTCCTTCTCATGTAGAATGGTTAGGAGCCCAATAGGAATGATTTTCATGGTTGTGTCTCCATTAGAGACCATTTTGTGTCCTTTGGATATTATTAGAGGTGTCCAACATGTAGGATTGTATCCCAATAGGAAAAAAAAAACCCCTTTTGGACACATGGATAAGGTTGTGTATTGATTTTTGAGTTGTTCTTGCATTTATTCCAGATTTTTGCATGTTATTAGAATGTATTTTCCAAGTATATTAATGTATCATATTCATTTCCTATGTGTGTGTGTGTGTATATATATATATATATATATATATATATATATATATATATATATATATATATATATATATATATATATATATATATATATATATATATCATTCTATATATATATATATATATATATATGGTAGATATTTTGTGTTGTTGTGTGATGTTGTTGTGCTTGGGCTAGGGGCAGCAGGTTTCAGCCAGATTTGGCTTGGAGTGTGTGTGTGTTGGTGTAGGTGTTGTGTTGGGATGAGGGAGTGATGTTGTGGAAAGGTTTGAGTGAATAGAGAGTGCTATATAGAGGGTGGTGGAGAGATGAGTTTGTGTGGAGTGTTAGGGAGGGGGGAGCCACTGTCAAATTCAGCAGGTAAACCCCCATGGCTGCCCTCCCATTGCCTACATTTCAGCCCTGAAAGCCCCCCCTGCTATCAGTCCAGTTTTCCCACTTTGTGGCTGTCACATGGCTGTCCTTATTAGCCATTCATGGCAGTCCACATTGGCCTAAAACCAGTCCACTTTTTCACCATGTGTGGCTGTCCATTTCTTCACAAACAGTCCCTCATTTCAGCCCTGTTTTGTCCATTGTTGGCTGTCCATTTGGACTGAAAACCAGCCCCCATATTTCTCTAAATTCAGTCCACAAACCCCCCTCAATTTCAGTCCAGTTTGCCACTATGTGGCTGTCCTTTAAACCACACCATTTCAGTCCTACTTGGCTGTCCCTTAACCTTCATTTCAGCCCATATATACACCTATATGGCTGTCATTTAAACCCTTCCAACAGCCCTAACAAAGCCTACATGGCTGTCCTATTTTTGACTCAAAACAGTCCACTTTTGTCCCACTCAAAACACCACATTTAGCCCCCACTTTGACACCAAATCAGCCCCTAACTTACCCCACATGCACAGCCCCATAACACCACTCAAAATTAGTCCACAAACCCCTACAAAATAGTCCATGTATCCTACAAAATCTGTCCATGTGTTTACCTATGTGTGTGTGTGTGGTTGTGAGTTTGTGTGGGTGTGTGAGAGTCTAGAGTGCTTAGTTTAGTAACCTATAGGTAGCCTATTGTCTAAACAAGTAGGAAACCCATAGGAGAAGCCTATGAGTGTGAGAAATACCATGTGAGTGTTGTGTGTGAGTGAGTGGTATGGGAGTGTGATAGTGTCAAGGGTAAATTCATGAGATAGAATAAGGTAATAGGGTAAATCGATACCCCGTATCCTAACATGGCCTAGATACTTAGGATACCCAAATTTCTTGGTAGGTAAACCTTAGATAGGTTGATATCTAGCTACCCTAAGGAGCCTAGGCTAGTACCATGGGTATTTACGGGGTTTCCTTGGGTTTGGACAAGGTATCGGGATTTACCTTAGAAGGGTAAATGCTAGTTTTGCCTAGGAATAGGATATTTGTGTTAGAAGCCTAAGATAGGGTTAGAACTTGATTCCCGTGATTGGTAATGATCAAATATGGTACTCTAAGACTAGTTTTGACGTCGGTTGACCTTTTTGACCAAAAGTCAACAAAAGTCAACCGAGAGTCAAACTTAGCCTTTAAGCGACCCGATTTGACCGAAACCAAACCAGAGTTGACCAGTTGACTGAAAATCAACTGTTAGTCAACATTTGACTTATTTGACCTAGGGTTGACCCAGGGTTGACTCAGTGTTGACCAGAGTTGACCAGAGTTGACTTTTTGACCAAAAGTCAACTGTAAGTCAACCCTTGACCCCGTTCGACCTAGTTTGACTTGGAATGACTCCCAGTGACCTAGTGTGACCTAGTATGAACCAGTATGACCTAGTGTGACTCAGTTTGACCCAGATTAACCTAGTTTTGACTTAGACTTGCATTTATGGCTTGTATTAGTTTCCTTTTTTCAGCATTGAGCCCTATTTGACTCATAGTATCTTATCTTAGGTCTGTGATCGCTCTGAGCGTCTGTTCACCCTATCAGCTCAGGACCACAGGCGAGTACATTCACTGATAGTTTTCATTGTCTTGATATCTGCTATATCCGATTCAGTCGTAGTGTCTTACTTGATTTCCAGACACGATATTTTACGGACTAGTATATGTCAGATCCTGTCATGAGATGTTGTTCCCGGATTACTTAGTATATTGGTACATGACTCGATTTGTTACTTGTACATGTATAGACATGGACTTGGGAGTGGGCTGATCACCTGTTCTTAAACCTCGTGTCATGACGTGTTATGACCGGATCTTTTATACTATTCGGGGATGGGGAGTTATTAGTGGTTGTGTGATCAAAATACCCACTTGTTGTTTCACACTTGTACTCGACACTTGTTCATAGCTACTTGAACTTTCCATGGTGACCGGCCTTATCTTCACACTTGTTAATTGTTCGTAGCCGGTCAGATGGAAAGCTTGAACATGTTTCCCAAACCGATCACATGACGCACTAATAATTCAAGGCACCTTTTCATATTTATTTATCCTAGGAGGCTAAGTTCTGTTCGGGAGAAGAGTTACAACCCCGGTCCTTGTTTGGTTTAAGGGTTGTAACTCAGCTCCGGATAGTTCCTAAGCAATCCTACATACATATTGTTGTTCTATTCAGTACTCACACCTATTATACATTTCCTGCTGGTTTTACCCTGTACTTTACATATCCTTGTCTTGTATTTCATTATACTGTCTCTTATAGCTTTTGTCAATTCATATGGAACTGCTGTTGGTGTTTGTACTTGCCTATTTTCCTGACAGGATATCGTTGACAAATTTTACAGATGACTCTGAGACTCTGGATATTTGTGTTAGCTCTGACTTGAGGATTTTGGACTCATTTCCTGTTTTATCTATCGTACTTTCCTTTCCGTGCTATCTACCTTAGTTTGATATATGTGATTGAGACTGTATTGCTATGTCACCTCCATTCGGAGTGTATATACTGTACAGGTACATTTATCTGTTTTAGTCGTAGTATTTACAGACCCTATATACAGCGTTCTACCACCGATACTGCGGCGTAGGCTGGACGTAACCACGTACTCGTGCCCCTCTTCAGGGTGTGGGTCGTGACACATTTTTGTGGTGGCCCATGCAGGCCAGTGTCGCAATTAGTGCGATCTCGTAATGGTGCTCGACTTAGAGTGCTAATTACGAGCCTGCGACTAGGACGTAGGATCTAGGGTATGGTAGGAGTTAATCACATTTTTAGAAAAACTCTGATCTTTTGATTACCATGACAACTCTTCTTACATTTGAATTCAATTGTCCTCCTTTGATAATATCTTATCTTGTGCCATATTGATCTCTTGGGTTCAATTCATCTTCAGGATGACGGTGACTCGTTCTCAGGCGGCAGGGCCTAGTACAGTTCTAGAGAGATCAGATCCGAGAGGTCTTCCACCTCCGGCTACGGGAGTAGCAGTCGAGAGAGCAGTAGCCTCAGTCCCTGCCCTTCAGGCAGGAGTAGCAGCGGCAGTTCCAGGAGGTCTTCCACCTCCAGCTGGGGGAGCTGCAGTTCAGGAGCTGCCACATCAGTCCCTGCCCTTCATGCGGGAGCGGCAACGACGGTTTCAGGAGGTCTTCCACCTCCAGCAGCGAGACCGTCCATGGTCATCCCTGACATTCTTCTACCGCCGCCTCAGCTACCGGCAGACACTCAGGGGATGATGGCCCTTCTACAGCAGATGTTGCAGACGTAGAGAGCACGGGCAGAGGCACAGCACCGTCAGGCAGAGGTGCTGCGACAGACCATAGAGAACTCGCATCAGCTAGCTATGGCAGCAGTGGAGAGAGGTGCACGGGCTACAGTTCAGGGAGAACCAGATCAGCAGTAGGGTCAGGAGAGGTCCGGTACATACCTCCACTTCAGAAAGATGAACCCGCAGGAGTTCAGGGGTACCGAGGGTATCCTATATGCGGACGACTGGCTAGAGGATGTCCAGAGGAGTCTAGAGTTGACAGAGGTCCCGAGAGGTCTGTAGGTGACATCTGCAGCGAGCTAGTTCTTTGATATAGCGCTGACTTGGTACCGCACGGATCCGCGTGCGTCAGTGAGAGGTTTGTCTTGGGAGGACTTCAGGAAGCTCTTTAAGGAGAAGTTCTACTCGGACGTAGCCGTGTCAGCTTTGGAGGGGCAGTTTGCCAGTTTGGTGTAGGGAAACTCGTCGGTAGACGAGTACGCAGTAGAGTTCTTCTGTTTGAGCAGGTTTGTACCCAGTTTGGTTCAGGATGAGGGGTACAAGGCCCGAAAGTTCAGGAGGGGTCTCATTCATGCAGTGCGCACTAGCACATCTGGGCGACGAGACGCGACCTTCGAGCAGATCCTTATGGAGGCTCAGATTGCAGAGGAGGACTTCGACCTCAAGCCGAAGCGGAGCAGTGACGCTCTTGGAGCTAGTTCGAGTGCAGGGCCAGCGAAGCGCCCACATTTCCAGCAGAGACAGTTTCAGCAGGCACCAGCGCGTGCCCAGCAGCACCAGGGACAGGGCCAGAGGCAGGCCATCCAGTGTGCCTTCTGTAAGAAGATAGGGCACACCGGAGAGGTCTGTAGATTGAGGTTGGGAGTTTGTCTGTTCTGTGGAGCTCCAGATCACCAGATGAGGGACTGTGCTGCCCGTACAGCCAGACAGGCGGGCCAGGATAGAGTGCGGCAGGCTAGAGGAGGCCATCAGGGGCATACGTTCGCCATGACAGTTGAGCCCACTCAGGCAGTAGCAGAGCATATAGCAGGTTCCAATCTTTCGAATCTCCTTTCCGCATTTGCCATCGTAAACTGTCTTGAAATTTGATTCTATCTGTTTCTTGATCGTTTGATGAAATTGTACTTGTGATGTGAATTCCGTTTGAGATAAGTCGTATGGGCTAGGTCGCCTCGATTATGAGATTTTAGAATCCTCTAGGGTCATGCTAGCAGGCAGAGTGAGGATATATAGTCGGACTATGGACATATTTCTCGGGTGTGGGAATTTAAGGTTTTCGCTGCCAAGCTAGCGGCAATACGAAAATTTTAAATACCATAATTCTAGAGGTATGTACCGTAGTTGAGGACTCTGTGATTATCGTAGCCTTTCTCACTGGCATGACGGAGATTCTGAGTATCATGATTATTGGACAGACGCATACGATTATCAAATTGCATGATTTTTTGTTTTGTGTGTTTGCTTCGTTTTAAGTTTTTGAATGATTCTTTTAAGGTGGATAGACTTATATTTGAGAGTAATTTTAAATTTTATAAATTTAGTCATTTAATTCCTGCTTTGATTTTTGAGATTTTAATCATTTTAAATTTTTAGCCATGACTTGTGAATTTAAAATTTTACTATTGTTTGGTTTTAATTTCGAGGACGAAATTTTTTTAAGGTGGATAGATTTGTCACCCACAGTTTCCAGAAGCAGAGGCATTTTGGTAATTTTCCACTTTAAAAATTATTTTGGAATTATTTATTTATTTATTGTATTATTTTGGGGATATTTGAATCGGGTTCGAATTTCAACTCATTCTGAGTTGTTTTGACTTGTTTCGGGGACCCGGGGGTAGTTTTGACCTTAGCGGGCCGACACACTAGCTAGCCATGGCCCACAATATTACCATCAAAAGTTAGAGGGATTAATCATGACTCCATGGATTATGTTAGACCTAATTAGAATATTAGATTTACATTTTTAACCCCCAAACCCTAAGCAACCTTGTAAGGAGCTAATAAAACAATAGAGGGGCAAACTTGTAATTAGAAAAAGGGGGTTTTGGAGCCATATGTCCAGCCACATGTAGGTGGATAGGAGAGAGAAACCCCATCTTTTATTCTCATCCACTTTCTTCTTCTTCTTCTCCAAGGGTTTCCTCCATTTTTTCTTGAGAGCTCCACCATTGTTCCTTCTCCAAAATTAGGTAATCTCTTCTCCAAATTAATTCTCCTTCTCATGTAGAATGGTTAGGAGCCCAATAGGAATGATTTCCATGGTTGTGTCTCCATTAGAGACCATTTTGTGTCCTTTGGATATTATTAGAGATGTCCAACATGTATGATTGTATCCCAATAGGAAAAAACCCCCTTTTGGACACATGGATAAGGTTGTGTATTGATTTTTGAGTTGTTCTTGCATTTATTCCAGATTTTTGCATGTTATTAGAATGTATTTTCCAAGTATATTAATGTATCATATTCATTTCCTATGTGTGTATATATATATATATATATATATATATATATATAGTTATATATATATCATTCTATATATATATATATATATATATATATATATATATATATATATATATATATATATATATATATATATATATATATATATATATATATATATATATATGTGGTGGATATTATGTGTTGTTGTGTGATGTTGTTGTGCTTGGGCTAGGGGCAGCAGGTTTCGGCCAGATTTGGCTTGGAGTGTGTGTGTGTGTTGGTGTAGGTGTTGTGTTGGGATGAGGGAGTGATGTTGTGGAAAGGTTTGAGTGAATAGAGAGTGCTATATAGAGGGTGGTAGAGAGATGAGTTTGTGTGGAGTGTTAGGGAGGGGGGAGCCACTGTCAAATTCAGCAGGTAAACCCCCATGGCTGTCCTCCCATTGCCTACATTTCAGCCCTGAAAACCCCCCTGCTATCAGTCCAGTTTTCCCACTTTGTGGCTGTCACATGGCTGTCCTTATTAGCCATTCATGGCAGTCCATATTGGCCTAAAACCAGTCCACTTTTTCACCATGTGTGGCTGTCCATTTCTTCACAAATAGTCCCTCATTTCAGCCCTGTTTTGCCCATTGTTGGCTGTCCATTTGGACTGAAAACCAGCCCCCACATTTCTCTAAATTCAGTCCGCAAACCCCCCTCAATTTCAGTCCAGTTTGCCACTATGTGGCTGTCCTTTAAACCACACCATTTCAGTCCTACTTGGCTGTCCCTTAACCTTCATTTCAGCCCATATATACACCTATATGGCTGTCATTTAAACCCTTCCAACAGCCCTAACAAAGCCTACATGGTTGTCCTATTTTTGACTCAAAACAGTCCACTTTTGTCCCACTCAAAACACCACATTTAGCCCCCACTTTGACACCAAATCAGCCCCTAACTTGCCCCACATGCACAGCCCCATAACACCACTCAAAATTAGTCCACAAACCCCTACAAAATAGTCCATGTATCCTAAAAAATCTGTCCATGTGTTTACCTATGTGTGTGTGTGTGGTTGTGAGTTTGTGTGGGTGTGTGAGAGTCTAGAGTGCTTAGTTTAGTAACCTATAGGTAACCTATTGTCTAAACAAGTAGGAAACCCATAGGAGAAGCCTATGAGTGTGAGAAATACCATATGAGTGTTGTGTGTGAGTGAGTGGTATGGGAGTGTGATAGTGTTAAGGGTAAATTCATGAGATAGAATAAGGTAATAGGGTAAATCGATACCCCGTATCCTAACATGGCCTAGATACTTAGGATACCCAAATTTCTTGGTAGGTAAACCTTATATAGGTTGATATCTGGCTACCCTAAGGAGCCTAGGCTAGTACCATGGGTATTTACGGGGTTTCCTTGGGTTTGGGCAAGGTATCAGGATTTACCTTAGAAGGATAAATGCTAGTTTTGCCTAGGAATAGGGTATTTGTGTTAGAAGCCTAAGATAGGGTTAGAACTTGATTCCCGTGGTTGGTAATGATCAAATATGGTACTCTAAGACTAGTTTTGACGTCGGTTGACCTTTTTGACCAAGAGTCAACAAAAGTCAACCGAGAGTCAAACTTAGCCTTTAAGCGACCCGATTTGACCGAAACCAAACCAGAGTTGACCAGTTGACTGAAAATCAACTGTTAGTCAACATTTGACTTGTTTGACCTAGGGTTGACCCAGGGTTGACTCAGTGTTGACCAGAGTTGACCAGAGTTGACTTTTTGACCAAAAGTCAACTGTAAGTCAACCCTTGACCCCGTTCGACCTAGTTTGACTTGGAATGACTCCCAGTAACCTAGTGTGACCTAGTATGAACCAGTATGACCTAGTGTGACTCAGTTTGACCCAGATTGACCTAGTTTTGACTTAGACTTGCATTCATGGCTTGTATTAGTTTCCTTTTTTAGCATTGAGCCCTATTTGACTCATAGTATCTTATCTTAGGTCTGTGATCGCTCTGAGCGTCTGTTCACCCTATTATCTCAGGACCACAGACGAGTACATTCACTGATAGTTTTCATTGTCTTGATATCTGCTATATCCGATTCAGTCGTAGTGTCTTACTTGATTTCCAGACAAGATATTTTACGGACTAGTATATGTCAGATCCTGTCATGAGATGTTGTTCCCGGATTACTTGGTATATTGGTACATGACTCGATTTGTTACTTGTACTTGTATAGACATGGACTTGGGAGTGGGCTGATCACCTGCTCTTAAACCTCGTGTCATGACGTGTTATGACCGGATCTTTTATACTATTCGGGGATGGGGAGTTATTAGTGGTTGTGTGATCAAAATACCCACTTGTTGTTTCACACTTGTACTCGACACTTGTTCATAGCTACTTGAACTTTCCATGGTGACCGGCCTTATCTTCACACTTGTTGTTTCACACTTGTTAATTGTTCGTAGCCGGTCAGATGGAATGCTTGAACATGTTTCCCAAACCGATCATATGACGCACTAATAATTCAAGGCACCTTTTCATATTTATTTATCCTAGGAGGCTAAGTTCTGTTCGGGAGAAGAGTTACAACCCCGGTCCTTGTTTGGTTTAAGGGTTGTAACTCGGCTCCCGGATAGTTCCTAAGCAATCCTACATACATATTGTTGTTCTATTCAGTACTCACACCTATTATACATTTCCTGCTGGTTTTACCCTGTACTTTACATATCCTTGTCTTGTATTTCATTATACTGTCTCTTATAGCTTTTGTCAATTCATATGGAACTGCTGTTGGTGTTTGTATTTGCCCATTTTCCTGACAGGATATCGTTGACAAATTTTACAGATGACTCTGAGACTCTGGATATTTGTGTTAGCTCTGACTTGAGGATTTTGGACTCATTTCCTGTTTTATCTATCGTACTTTCCTTTTCGTGCTATCTACCTTAGTTTGATATATGTGATTGAGACTGTATTGCTATGTCACCTCCATTCGGAGTGTATATATTGTACAGGTACATTTATCTGTTTTAGTCGTAGTATTTACAGACCCTATATACAACGTTCTACCACCGATACTGCGGCGTAGGCTGGACGTAACCACGTACTCGTGCCCCTCTTCAGGGTGTGGGTCGTGATAATTCCCTCTGGCCTCTCTGCAACTCGTCTGCTGATCTCGAACTGTGGAAGTCCTGGCGGGCTGAAAGTCACCTTCCCTTCATGGCAGTCTATTATGGCAAACTGCTCGCTCATCCAGTCGATGCCGAAGACTACGTCAAATCCGGGCAAAGGCATTACCAGAAGTCGAGCCCTAAGTTCTCGTCCAGCCACAGTGATAGGGCAATCCACCATCTCACTGACTGGCACAATCCCACCTCCTGTCATAATCTGATAGTTCCTCCTAGTGGGCTTGGGTGTGAAGCCGTGTCTATGCAGAAACTCATATGATACAAAGCTATGTGTGGCTCCAGAATCAAATAAGGAAATGGCAGGAAATGAATGAATGATAACAGAATCTGTGATGACATCTGGAGCTGCCTCCTCCTCAACTGCGGCCAAGACGTAAGCACGTCCCTGCTGTGCTCCTTCCCTCTGCTGCTGCTGGTGCTGTGCAAACCTCTGATGCTGGGGTGGTAGAGCTCCTCCTCTCTGGGGTACAGGTAATTCTCTGGGTGGTGCAGGCAGTGGTCCTCCAGCTCCTCGGGGTCCTCCTGCTAGTCTAGCTGTAGTCTGAGTGCAGTCCCTCATCTGATGTGTGTCTGATCCGCAGAAGAGGCAAAGTTCGAGCCTCTTACGACAGACCTCCACGTGGTGTCCCGGTCGATGGCAATATGTGCAAGTGATCCCCTGCTGCCTCTGATGCTGAGCTGCTGGAACTTTGGTAGGACGATGCTGAACTGCTGCCTGCTGATGTGGCCTCGCCGGAGTCTGCATCTGCACCCTCTTCGCTGGCGCCTGGTAACTGCTACTGCCGACGTCCCTATCCCTCTTGGGCCTTGGGTCCATCTCCTTCTCGACTGCCTGGGCAATCTTAAGGATGCTAGTGTAGGTAGTCGCCTGGCTAATAGCTACTACATGCCGCAGCTCCCTGGTCAGACCCTTCTTGAATCTCCAGGCCCTGTCCTCTGGCTCTCTAACTAGGCTCTCAGCGACCGGCTGAGTCTGGTAAACTCCGAAGTGTACTCCGCGACCGTCATAGTCCCCTGCTGTAGCGCCTCGAACTGCATCCTCAGCTCATCCCGCTCCACCTCTGGATAGAATTTCTCCTTGAACAGAGTTTTGAAAACTGTCCAAGATACATGGGGCTCCGTCAACTGGGGGTCCTCCCGGTACCACGCTCTCGCCAAGTCGAAGAGTCGCATGTTGGCCACCTCTACCTTCGTGTCATCGGGAATATTTGCCAACCTCAAGGTCCTCTCCGCATTTTCTAGCCATTCATCTGCATAGATGATCCCCTCGTTGCCCCAGAAGTCTAGCGAGCAGAGGTTCTGGTACTCCTTGGCCGTCCCTGGTCTCGGTCCTCGTGGTGCTGGAGGTGCTACTGGTGCTGGGGCTAGTGCTGCCGGCTCTCTGGTCCTCAATGGGTCGACGACAGTCGCTCTGAACTGCGCTACCTAATGGTTCTGGGCCTCCAGAAAGTGCTGAAACATCGCCATCACCTGGGTGCCGTCAAACATCATCGTCGGAGGCAGTGATGGAAAGATAGGAGGCACTGGCGAAAGCGGATCTGCCTGAACGTCTGGTGCGGCCTGCTCTGAACTGCCTGCAACTCCAGAACTGCCTGCAACTCCAGGCTGATCTGCGGTCTTCCTCGTAGCGACCATCCTGCATAAAAAGAAAACTTCGTTGAACGACAAACCCTAAAAACCTAATAAACAATGTTTTTATACTATCAATGCACCTGAAAACATGATAAACCTGATATACCCTTAATTCCCAATTTTTTCTATGATGTGTTCAAGTTTCCCTAGTGTAATCAAGTCCCCCAATAGTACGCTAAGACCTAGGTACCATTAGGATAGACCTGCATGGGCCACCACAAAAAACATGTCACGACCCGCTCCCGAATAACCGGATACGAGTCGGACACGCCCAGCCTTTGTCATAGAATAACAAAGTAAGCTGTACCATTCTAGGGAAACTAACCAGATATCAAGACAAGAATGAAACACAGCATCTATAAATGTATCCCAGAGTAAAGTATAATATCAGAATTTATTACATTCCAGAATGATAGAAAGTCTACTAGTCTCAATACATGGAAATAATAGGGAAACTAAGGAAATCTCTAGGCTTCTGCAACCTCTAAGTCATGAGCTGCACCAGCTAGCTCTCCTGCATCAATAGGCTCCTCGCCATAGAATATATCACACAAGGCCTCCAACTCACCTACAACATATCCTATTCAGGAGCGGAGCAAAGTATATCCAGAGAAATGAACATGTACATCATGGTATGAATCAAGAAAACAGGAATAATATAAAGTACAGGAAATAAGAACAAGACATGAACTGAATAGGAATACTGAAAGTAAAACAGGGAAACATGGTAAGAGTCCTGAACATGAAATACAACCTGAATCATAAAATACAAACTGAACATGAAATACAGCCTGAACATGAAATATAACCATGAAATCCTGAAATACAAACTGAATCCTGACATATGCAATATTTGAAATACATCTAGATTGTGATCGGCTTGGGTAGATGCAATGAACCTGAAATGGTACGGCTTTGGCCCCGCGTGCACGGTACGGGACCCAAGCTATTCACATGAGTAGTAACATGGTTTGATCACATATCTATAGTATTTCCCCTCCCAGACACAATGATACAAGGAACATGAAACGAGACAATATCGTGATATATCGTGTCATCAAGAGATACAAGAATGAATATAAAGACATGAGAAATTGACAAAATCAGAGGAGTATACTTGCCTGTCTCCAGGTGATCGAGAAAGAGTAGTGGAGCTGAGTATCCTCCTGTTATATGATTTTATAAGTTGATCAATAACAGACTAAATCTAATTGGTTATCAAATGATTCTAATCAAGAAATACATGTTTTAGTCTCTACTTAATCCATCCTATAATTCAGTCTCCACAATCTATACCAAAATCTAATCACTTCTATTAAATAAAACCTAGTTACTCTATGTAATTCAAGTAATATGATTCCTGCCTAAGCTAATAACTAGCCTATCAATATTAAATGAACTCTTCATGTTAATATCTTAATATTGAAAGTAAATAGATAAAGGAAACCATGTTATTGATAGCCATCAACAACTAGTTAGTCAATACATATCCTACCAATTGCTTCTTACTGTTATGACTCCAGGTTTGTTGATTCCTAACTTGATAGTGATACCAAAAATTGGAATGTTTGAGTCATAAACCAAACATGCACATGGCCAATACTAGGACTGTTACTAACCAACTTAAATCCCAAACCTTTCCTTCTAGTCCAGAGTATCTCATTCCATCTCTTTACAGTGTTGAATCCCTACATCAATTCCTCATCTGCTCAGTACAATTGGTTCAGTGAAAAGTAGTTCAGTTTTCCAATTGTACTGATAATTCAGTCCTAGGATATGGTATGGAACTAACAGGCTGCTGATCAGGAAAAAACATCCTGGTTCCAGGATGTGAGTATGAAGTCAATCTTCAGGGACTCACAGCTATCAGTCTTAGCTATACTAGGCATAAACCTATGTGCCATACTCATTAGTCAACATTAGTTCTAAAATAGCAATTAATCAAGAGTCCAGTAAACAGTAGGTAATCTGAACATGCTATTTAAAACTCCTGCATTCCTAAGAGATCAACACAGGTGATTTCTACATAGCTTCTACTTAGTATCAAGAATTACAATATTTCCAAGTAATCATAAAAGTCTCTACTGTAAGCCTCTCATCTAAATGAATAGGAATATATGTCCAAATCCCATCCAGTCCCAATTTTAATGTCCTGCACCTGTCTGTCCATAATACTTCAGATAAAAATTATGGACAGTTCAGCAAAAGTGGCAGGATACTGCATTTAAACATTCAGATATCACCCAGTCTATTTCAGGATTAAACTTCAGTCCAGTTTCCAATCTTACCAAGTTATTCATCTAAACCATGTGCAATAGGTTAAGGTATTCGATTATGAAGGTGACAATATAACAGGAGTGGTAGGATACTGCAAATGCATCCATATATCACTCAGTCTAAACAGGACAGTGCCATACATTCAGTCTAAATTTGTGAAATCAGGAGTCACTCTTCAAACCAATTGCAGGCAACCTACTTAGTCAAGCCATATCAACACATGAATTTTATAACCCCAGTTCTAAACAAAAACTTCATGTGACAGATGACAGTGCCTTCATGCTTAACATTGAAGGTTCAGCTAAAGTGATACACTAGTCCTTAACAATATCGAGACCATCCTTCCTATTGTACAGCCCAACCCCAATTATAATTTCACTCCAGAACCTCAACTACAAGATATTAGCCCTGGATTTGATTGTCATATACTTGTCTAAACTGATGTAATTCAGTCTAAAACCTCAGTTCTAATTCAGATGAGACAGTCCCAAGCAGGACTGATACAGTCAGACCACATAGAGTTGATACACATCAATTTCCTGTAGGAGTCACTGTATCAGTCCTCATCAGGACTTGCATATGCCAATCTGAATTTTAAGAACTTGATACAACTATATGACAGCATTAAATAGACTCAATTAACATATCAGTCTAATAAGAGCTAAAACCTAACAATCTTAACTTCACCTCAGCTATCAATCTACAACCAATTCAGTGAACAACAAAATCCAACTTCCCACAGAGTTATGAACATACACACAAAGCCATAATACCATGTCTTCAACACTCTAAGGAAGAGTTTAACAAGAAAGGTTACCTGAATTTGTAAGGTCAGATATCACAACAGAGCACGAGTCCACTGTTACTTGTCTCGATCTTGATCCTTGGAACCCTGCTTCGAATATTACAAGGAGACAACACAGGAACTAATTATGATCACACCCATTCTTAATTTAGGTCTTCAGTAAAATTCCAAAGTCAGGAGGAAGATCTTCAGATTCGAAAACTTACCACGGTTGAATCAAGAGTTCTGGTACGAAGAAGATGGAAGTTCAGAAAACAATAAGAATCAGGACACTCTCCATCATTGTTCTAAAGAATTAAAATAGAACATTAAAACTCTTATCACAGGAAAATCACAACTAAATTTGATAACTCTGAATCTAACTCACCAGTTTTCTGATCTCAAGTGAATTGACTAAATCAACCAAGAATTGATGGAGGAGTTAAATTTCGATCTAAACTCTGAGACTACATCTCAACCAATCAAACAAGAATCGAAAGAATTATGAATCCAAGATGTTCAAACAAAAATAGATCTCACCTCCAAATCAGTGGTGGATTTGATTGATTTAAACTCAAGATAAATTCTGAAACAGAATGCTCGATCAATTAGCATACGATCTAAATATTACTAAGCAAGGAAAAACGACACAAGACTGTCATTACCAGGGTTGATGCCGTCCTGGAAGGTCGTCGATCATCCTCCTAGCGCCATGCCACAAAGCTTCTGATTCGAGTTGGGGAAGAACTCTCTCCAGGAAATGAAATTTTAGATGTGAGTAGGAATGGAAAGAAATAGGAAGGAGCCGATCCTTAAATAGGCCGTTAGGAATTTTGGGAGGAAACTCAAATTTGGCAGGGATCACATGGCTCAGCTGTCATTCGGTTAGAGAAGCCTCTCCTCAGACATTTGAATTTGAAAAAGTTTTAAGGAAGAAGAGAACTGAAGAGTAATAGCTAATAGAATTCTTAGGGAGGCTCGTGAAGGTTCAAACATAGGAGTGACCTAGGCTTCCTTACCAGGCCTTTGGAATGGGCCTTAAAGGAATAGGCTAAACAAAAGAAATGGACTTATAAGGAAATGGGTTAAAGTTGGGAAGCCCATCCCAATAGAAATCAGGAATTTATTTAGCCCACAAATATTTAAGGTATTTAACATATTTAAATTGTTAAATCAAAATAAAATAAGGCTAAAAGAAAGATTTTAAAATTTTAGGATAGTGGAGTTACACCTCCCGTATTGGGTTGCTATCCCAATAACATGATATTACCGTTGCATACCAATCATTGCGGCTTTCACATCAATAACCGGTTGCTAATCGTCTTAGAGATGTGTGCCCATCAAAGTTTAATGTCCTCTCCTAGGTCGAACGGTCCCGGTGCCCCGGGCCAATAACTCGTTCTAGGGAACACCCGTGCACGGGAGATTATCTCCAGTCTATTTCTCAAGTCCATTCGACCATGCAACACGCGTGTTATTCAAACAACCAAACATAGTCTTGAGTCGGAGACTCAGACTTCATGTCGCCTTGTAATTCTCTTACTTTCAATGTTCTTACATTTTTTGTACGATTTCATTCTTCGTTTCAATATTGAATGGCACCATGCCTCAACTCAATATTCGTCAAACGAATGACCCGAAGGTCCTGAACATTTCTAAGGCGCCGTGCCACATTCGACAGTTCTGTCACATTCATGCCACAACTGTTCTCTTCGCAACGAAGCCATCTTTTATGATTCTCATGCACGTATGCATGCTTTAACATAATTGTTCTCTATTCCTCGAGTCGTGCATGCGATGCACGCCTCGATACCATATTTCCATGTTCCATGCCTTAGTGTTCAATGTTTATGGCTCGTGCACTAGGGTACTCGCTTCAATTGTCTTTCAATGTGCTAGCCTTCTAACTCGTGCGTGGGGGCACGGAATGACTTGTGCGCTGAGGCACTCGTCGATACAATTATCCCATGTTCTTATGTCTTACGCACCGAGACGTTCGCCTTTACGATATTCAATGTTCAATAGCGACTCGTACATTTGATGTACGTTTCATTTCAATTATTCTATCTAGTGTTCGGCACACACTATGTTCATCTCTCGATCGAGCCACGCCCGTGGTCTCGATAGGTTAACTTAGCATATTACGATGTATTTTACTTAGGCATGAAGGAGTAGGAAAGAAGAGTCAAAGTCCTCACACCTTAAGTCGATACGCCTTATCGTTTCGTCGAGCCAATACTACTCGATTTCATAACTTTGTTGCACGACTAACTCTTCTGACTTAGCCATTCAAGCACTTCGTTCTTCGTTGAATTATCTAAGCGATTTGGCCTACCGTGTCTATGTTTCAGTCCGTGGCAAGGCGATAATCTGGTTTTGCGGACACCATTACAAATAAGGTAAAATGTCGACCTCTTATATTTCAGCGTAAACGTATAGCTTGCACACGAAACCAACTAAAATCAATACTTGTCCGAATCAGACTAATGCCTTGCGTCGATTCGATTTCTTAGAATCTTCGAACCGACTCAATATTTTCTCTCGGGCCAACTTAACACTTGTATCGATCTTACTCGATGCGTTCCTCGGGTCAACGTAACTCTTTGCATCGATCCGACTCGATGTATTTCTTTGGTCAACGTACTCTTCGAGTCAACGACTTAGCATAATGCACCGTGCAGAGCAGGGCATTACACAAATATACCTCCAAACCGATAAAAATACCGTTATCAAGCGGACCCTAAATCCGTGAACGGACAACCACACAAGTAAAGCAATGTTGTAGCCATTCCAGCCTGCCATGAAAAAGTGCTTAGATAGTTGTTGCAATAATCGTAGTGATTGGCACTGCTCACAACAAACCAACGGAAAAGACAAATTGTAACCGAAGTTACCAAATAGTACTTATGCCTCAATCTATACTTCAAACATAGTAGCCCGCAATAAACCAAATATATACCCTTAGGGTCTGCTTGGATTGAGGGAAAAAATAAACATAGTTAAGTGGGGTTAAATAAGGGGAAGTTAAGTGAGGGAGAGTAGACTCAATACATAGAACTTTGTTTCAATTGGAGAGAATTAAGTGGGGGGTGTTTAATAGCTCTTGCTTTGATTGAAGGTTTTGAATGAGACGAGGGTTAATAAAATATGATAGCTACCAAAATAATCATATTAAATATGTCATAAAATTAAATTTGATTGAAATTTTAATTAGAATTTGTCAAAAAAAATTCACAAATTAGGAAGATATGGAGCAACATATTGAAAACAAGAAAAAATAAAAATAAATCATGATATTTTATAGAACAAATAAAGGATATTTATGACTTTTTAAATAAAATCCCTCAATCCTCCTTGTTAACCCTCCGATTTGGGAGGTTAAAAAGAGAGAGAGAGACAAAAACGGGTGAAATAAACTCTCAGTTAACCCTATATAACCCTCCCTCCTAAGAGCATCTCCAACCCTATTGTGAGTTTGAAAAAAATGGTTGCCACATAGGAATGACAACCATTTTTTTCCAAAAGTACTTCTCCAATACAAATGTGAAATAAAGTGTAGAGTTGACATGGCAATGACATAGCAAAGACAATGTGAAGTTGGTTGTCTAGATCTAGACAATGCACTTCACAATGTATTTAGAGCATCTCCAACCCTATTGTGAGTTTGGAAAAAATGGTTGCCACATAGGAATGACAAGCATTTTTTTCAAAAGTACTTCTCCAATGCAAATGTGAAATAAATTGTGAAGTTGACTTGGCAATGACATGGCAAGGAGAATGTGAAGTTGGTTGTCTAGATCTAGACAATGCACATCACAATGACTTTATGTCCACATCATCAATTATGAATAAAAATATATATATATAAAAAGAAGAAGTGAAAAAGTTGTCTTGGAAGTTGAAAAAATATAATTTTATTGTCTTCTCAAACTTTTGCATTGGAGAACACATTTTTATCTCATTATCTTGCATGAACATCATCTTGCCACATAGGAAAGACATTGTCTTGTGCCTTATGCCACATAGGATTCACAACACAAAACAAGACAATAGGGTTGGAGATACTCTTATGTCCACATCATCATTTGTGAATAAAAATGTTTATAAAAAGAAGTAGAAGAGTAAAAATTGTCTTGGAAGTTGTAAAAAATTACTTTGTATTGTCTTCTCAATACTTTTGCATTGGAGATGACTTTTTAAACTCATTATCATTTGTGAATATAATCTTGCCACCTATACAAGACATTGTCTTATGTCCCATGCCACCTAAGATTCACAATATAAAATAAAACAATAGGGTTGGAGATGCTCTAAACTCCCACTCTCAAACCAAACATGATTTTATTTTTTTCTCACTTAACTCCTTCACTTAACTCTCCTAACACTCGATCCAAGCAAATCCCTTCTCCCACTCCCCCACACCCCCCTCCTTCCTCCCCCTCCTCACTACGGCCAGAGAAGGAGGGAGCAGAGCAAGGAAGAAAGAAACCCTAACCCTAAAAGAAAAACAATGGCAGGGTGGAATCGTATGCCCCCACACCACGACCTCTCCCCCTTCGGTCGTGGCCCCCCCATCCCCCCAGTGGGCATGGGCTTGCCTCCCCCTGCTCCCCACCAACACCACCACCTCCTCGGCGAGATGGGGGGCCCACCCCCGCCCCTTCCCCACCACCCCTACCCGATGGGGATCCCCCACCGCCCGGCGGCTGCGGCGTCGGTGATCGAGGAGAGGATGGCGGTGCAGCAGCAGGAGATCCAGGGGATGCTGGTCGACAACCAGCGCCTCGCCGCCACCCACGTGGCGCTCAAGCAGGAGCTGGCGGCAGCCAGCCAAGAGCTCCACCGGATGTCCTCGGCCGTCGCTGCCATGAACGCCGACAGAGAGGCACACCTCAGAGAGGTACCACTTAGGAATCTTGGCGATAGCCTTCTGATAAAATGGAGATCTGATGTGATTAGCCATGGATTGATAGCGGATTGCTCAGAAAATCAAGAAAATTCACTCGAGAGCTGGGAAGAAATCCTAGGGTTTTTTCATTGCTCTAACGAAAGAACTACTACCAGAAATTACAAGGAGAGGAGTGGAAAACTAGTTACAATTGCCATATCCCTACTCTCTAATCCTCTTGTTGCCTATCTATAACAAGGGAATTACAAGATTTGTCTAGCTATCCTAACTAACTCCAACTGCTCTCGTACTTGCTGCCTGGACTGATACTCTATGATCGGGACTGATACTCTGAGTTGTAAGAGTGAACTGGATAAGAAGGGCTGCATCAGTACCCTTTCCTTATTTTGACCTTGTCTCAAGGTCAAGGTAGGGATTAGTCTTAGTGAATTTTTCATAAGGCTCCCATGTAGCTTAAGCAACAACGTCATCCTTCTATTGAACCAACAGATCCATTGCTGCATTGCCTTGTCTCTGAACCAGCCTCCTCTGAAGAATCCAGTCTGGTTGTTCACATGGGTGTCGTCGATTAGGACCACTGCAATACCTGAATCCCACACCTTCACCAGTTCTTCTAACATGATGACATGAATACTTGCAGCCTTCAACACAACGTAGTTTTATCACCTCTGCACAATGTTGAACTTGTGTTTGTTTAGCTAGCAAATATGCCTTAACTCTAACCTTTATGGTTTGGCTCAAGTAGGAAATAGATCTGACCACTTGTATTGACTCATCACCTATTCCTTCTATTGATATATCTATCCGGGAGATTCTACGATCATACTCACAGGATAATGACATCCCTTTTGATTCTTCAAAAATATTTTCATACTTCTTGTCCATAACCTGATTCAAACTAGAAGGAATGTTTGGATTAATACATGCATTCTCTTGATCTTTGTTTTCATTTGGCTGAACTACAACAACAGAGTGAATTTTCATGGCTAGGATTGCACTAGAGAAGGAATTACTTATCAATTCAGCATTGATTTCTCCTTCCCTGCTATATTCTTTTCCATTGAAATTGTTAGCCTTTCCCCTCGGCTTCACAAGATGAGAAGATCCAGTTTCAACTTGAAAAATATTACTCAATGGTCCTTCGTGTTGTTCACTGGTTGTAGTATTATTGATAATAAGGTCTCTTTCCCCAGTCTCTACTTTAGTCTCTTCAAGACCTTTACCCCTATTTCCTTCCTCAACACTCATGACATCCAAGTTTTGTATCTTCTTTCCCGTGAAGTTATTTGACTATATAGGTTGAGAACATTCTGCTCTTTCTTGTTGCTGCTGCAATGGAACACTAGTGGGTACTGCCATAGACTTGCTTAAAGAACCACGCGATAAAATTTGAGGGTTTGGAGATCAATTTGTTGCCCAACCTTGGGTTTGTTGCTGAAATTCCCTCTCTATGTTAATTTCATCCATTTTTTCATGAATCTTGAGGATTAAAGCTCGACTCTTTTCCAAATTGAGAATAATAGGACTGATAGAAAGAATTGGGGTTTTGGAAACCCATGGATTGAGAATAAGGGTTTTGTTGTGGAACTTTGTGATGGTTTGGGAATGACTGTGGTAGCTGTCCATATGAAGTCATAGGTGGAGATATTTCAAGAACACCATGTATGCACTGAGAATAGATTTGGGAAGGTCCTGGTGGTGTTTGATTAAACTAAAACATGGGTGATCTTATTCCCATAGGGTTTGATCTAAATTGTGGAAAATTTAGTGTAGCCAGTGAGGGTGACACCATGGATGGTACATACTGAGAATGAAATGGGATTTGTGATGTTGTAGGTGGAGGTGGGGGCTATGTTGTCACAGGCGGTGCCTAGGCGCACATGTTGGAGAGGACTCGCCTCGACCTGGGGAAAATTTTCCTGGGTGAGGCGATGCTCGCATAGGTGCGCCTAGGGTCGTCCATGGAAAAAAATGATCCGCCTAGGGTCGTCCAATTATACTTACTATCTTTTCTTGATGTTGAACATTGATTATTTCATCTTTTTGGCTTCTTAAATTACTTTTGTGCTTGTTGGTTAATGTTTATTGCTTATTAGTTATACTACGTATTTGCTGTATACATAAATGCATAATTTTTTGATTCAAGAGCAGTAGATCCTGGACGGACGCCTAGGCGCGCCTAGGCGAGGCGGGTGGCCTGTCGCCTCGCCTCGCCTAACGCCCAGTACAACATAGGGTGGGGGTAGTGGCGCCATGGCAAGAGCAAATTGAGGAACCTCAATTCCTCTTCTCGACCTTACCAATTCCTCAACAATTTATCGAACTTGTTGTTAAGGTTCAGAAGTGTACCTTCCAGTGAGAGGATGCGTTCTTCCTCAACAAGAAGTCGTCCTTTCGGAGACTCCCATCGAGAGCCATGGTTCGAGCTCCTCTCTCCGACTGGTTTCAAGAACCGGATCAAGTGGCTTTGATACCAAATTGATACTCCCTTCTCATTTGGCCTGGAAATGGAGGTATGATGTGATTAGCCATGGATTGATAGTGGATTGTTCAGAAAATCAAGAAAATTCACTCAATAACTGGGTATAAATTATATTACAAGGAGAAGCATGAAAAACTAGTTACAATTGCCGTACCCCACTCTCTAATCCTCTTGCCTTTTTATAACAAGGGAATTACAAGATTTGTCTACCTGTCTGAACTAACTCCAACTGCCCATGTTCTCATACTTGTTTCCTGGACTGATACTCTGATCTGGACTGATATTCTGAGTTGTAAGAGTGAACTTGAAAAGAAGGGTTACATCACCTTTTGATGGATGAATAGTAGATTAGTAGCAGTAGAAGCTGTTCACGATTGATTTGTTGCGTGATAGCTTCAAGTTCGATCCAATTCTAGGAAGAAGCCTGGACACTACAATTTTTTCCGTGTCGGACACTACCAAACACGACACATACACTAGGAGGCACCAAAAGCAGTGCTGTCTATTGTGTTGTATCTGTCTATGCAAACATCGTCAATCTTGCCTGATTGGATTTCTGGATGTCTGGAACAATGAAACAATTACTCTTTTCCACCTGATGTTTTAGTTTAGTAATTTTCTGGTTACTTTGTTCTGTATCTCCGATCCTTACTGTTTCGAGTCAAATTTCGTCCAACAATATGCAACAACAATTTTAATTCATCAATGGTAGAGACGCCATTGCTTACCTAATAACTTGCCTAAAAAATGGTGACATGGCTAAAAACAAAACAGAACAGTTAGAATAACATTTACTAATATAATAAAAAACATTGTTAAAATACTCCTACGAGAAGGTTATATTTGAAATGTTCAATAACATGAGAAAACTAACAAATATTTATTGGTTTCAACCTTGCAACATAGAAAAACTAGGGAAGCTATATGTAGAACTATTTTAAAAGTACGAGTCAACATGGTAATAAAACATGAAAACTTGTAACATATTTTATGACGAGGCTATCATTTATTCTTCTATTCTTTTTGTTGTTCTCTTGTTTGATAGTTGCATATGAATCATCACCTGTTTTATGTCGATATCTGATGATATTCCTATTGATCGAAAATGTTTAGGGGAGAGAGATTGGTATAGCTAACTAATTTCATCATCATCTAAGGCTTCTACCACCATAATAGGGCAGACTATGGAGCATAAGATAGTTTCATGAAAGATTTGATAAAGTTTTTATCACATGTTGTTGACATGACATCAACCCTCTATGTTGATGCCAAATTTCTAGCCAAGGTAGCTTTAAGCTCATGTAAATGAGAACCCTCAAAGTTTTCCTAGACTATAAAAAGTATAGACGAAAATGTAAGATAATACAATTTGCTATAGGAAATAAAGAATTCATTCATCTCTATCACATATTAAGCCAAAGAGTGAATATGAACGACAAGCCCATTGGGTAACTAATTTATGCAACCAAATTCTAAGTACTAGGAAATGTATGATGAATGGAGAAGTAATTTTATAGTACCTATATGTAAAAGAAGACAGATATACAAAGCCATACCATGAAACTTTTAAGCGAATATTAGTTTAACAAACTAGAATTCAGAGAAGTAATTTAGTTCTATACCAAATGAATCTAATATGGAAGTCATTTATTTACTAAGAAGAATAGAAAAAGTTAGTTGAAGATACATCTGCATTTTTATTAACTTTGATAAAGCTTAAAATATACTACTAGAGAGAGAATGTGGTGGGTTTTGATGAATAACCAAGCCTTTAATAGCAGAATTAAGATTACAGAGATTATAAGAGATGTACTATGAAGTTGTGACTATCGTGTTTAAAATTAGAGGAGATACCACACCATTTGTTTTCACCGTTGGCTTACATTATGGATCAACATTAAGTGTTTACTGTTTACCTTTTTGAACAAGTTCTGGATGAGATATTAGGATGAAATTGCTAGGTATATTCAGGATGAGGATAATCGGTGTATAATATTTGTTGATGATAGTTTGCTAATTGATGAGAGTGAAAATGGCTAGCTTTTAAATAAAGTTGTATAGAAGTTACAATTAATAGGACAAAAATAGATTACATGAAATTTAGATTCAACCAAAAGTCAATAAGAAATCAGACGAGTTTCAATACCAAATGAGAAGAGATACCTAGAGATGATAGTTTTAGTATTTAGGAATTAGGACCGAGGGTGTTATTCATAGAATTAAAACGATATGGTTGAAATAGGAAGTACTTTTGGAGTGCTTTGTGATTGCATGATACCCTTAAATTTATAAGAAAGTTATTTAAGGCACTTTTAAGACTAGTTGTACTTTATGGATTAGAGTATTCGACAATTAAAAAATATGTCAGAAAATGAATGTAGCTGAAATGAGAATGCTAAGATGGATTAGTCGCAATACACTCAAAGATTAAGAATAGTATATTCATGGGAAGTTGGAGATGAACCAATTGGGGATAAGATGAGAAAATTGTCTTAGCTGGTTTGAACATGTGCAATGTAGACAAATAGATGCAACAATTAGGAGCAATAATATACTAGTTGAAGGACTCACGAGAAGTAGGTATAGGCCTAAATGAACTTGGATTAAGCTTGTAAAGAAGGATATGGTTTTAGTTAATGATAAATAGGATACAACTAATAGAGTTGAATGTAAAGAAGGATATGATTTTTGTTAATGTTTAAAAGAACCCAAGCTAATAGAGCTGAATGTGAAAAGGATATGTTTGTTAGTATTAAAAAGGACACAAGCTAATAGAGTTGAATGTAAAGAAGGATATGTTTTTTTATTAACATTAAAGAGGACGTGTATGTAAAAGAGGACCTAAGCAAATAGATCTTGTTAAGATATTAGTACTAGTATGCAATATCTCAGTAAGTGTCCTATATGTAAATGTAACATTCTCATCTTTCTATATATGAGTCCAAACCCTCTCTATGGAGTTGAGGGGTTCATTATTTTCTATATGATATCAGAGCCAATTCTCTTTAAATCCTAACCTGGGCGCCACTCCTTTCCTCTCTCCCTCAAAACCCTAGCCGGTCCCTTCTCCTTCTCTCTTCCCTGCTGCCCACCTTCCTTTGCCACCACAGCCCCACCTCCCACCTATCGCTCCAGCCATCGCAGCCACCCGCTGCTCCAGTCCCACCCGCTGCCACCTTCTCTAGCCACTGCAGCCACCCGCCATCGCAGTCGTCTTCCCCAACCACCGTAACCACAACCACCTGCCCATCCCTACCGCTAGCCTCCCTTCGCCCCGACCCTACCCCCCTCCCCGCAGCCCCCCCCCCCCCTCAACCGCCCGACCCGCCAACCCTAACCCTAGCCGTTACTGCTCTTCACAGCCACCAAACCCTAACCTAGTCTCTTCCAAGCAGCCCCTAAATCCTAATCTAACTGTTGTAAAAAATGTTGGAGTTGAGTTCTTCAGAGAGTAAACTATAGTTTGTGTGAATCTCTGAACCTCAACAACAACGTCAGTAGTTAACAGAGAGCAGACTATGATAGTTTGTGTGAATCTCAGTTCTTGGCTCGGTATCCACACCAGGATCTAACATAGAGTAAACTTGTTTTGCGTAAATCTCTATTCCTGGCTTATGTGATCCATCTTCAATCTCTACCAAGAATGCGTGCGCCAGTTGATGTGATCATCGCGCATTGGTGGAGTTGATGTGAATATCGATTTGTCGAGCAACGATCTGGGCCGAGCAACAATAGTCGAATCGATAACCTGAAGGATGTCGAACACTGAGGTGAATAGCAGTGCTGAACACCAGTGTCGGTAATGCAGAGGCTGGGACAACGAGCACTGGTACGACGATTTCATCGATTCGACTTGTCGATTGAAGGTTGGAGGGTATTGATTGCTACTCCACGAGATGCAAAAAGGTCGAGAAAACACTTAGAGGAATACAGTTGTCAAAGTATCTTACTGACAACCCCCAGTGATGGATGATCCCACATACTAGCAGTGAGAGATGGATGATAGTAGATTGTTCATACAGTTGATGAACTAGATGGAACCATTAGTCGAGGATATGATTCAGAACACAGATTCGGTAAAGAAATTATGGGAGATCCTGGGGGCTGCATTTGATGAAAAACATAATTTGCCTCGCATTTATGACTCGGTTGTCGACGTCTATCGAGTTGATCAAGGAAACAAATCACATAAGGATCACTTACGAGCCTTAAGGTTCTGACTGATGAGGTGGATCGTGTGTTACCCTTAACAACGAATCTTAATGAGGCGAGAACTTAATGTCAGCAGCTTTATGTCATGGCATATCTAGCCTCACTTCGTCCTGATGTAGACTCTGCACGGCCTCAGATTATTGCTGGGGCTTAGATTCCAACTCTGATGGAAGC
Organism: Iris pallida; assembly: GCA_029216955.1. Classification (NCBI taxonomy): domain Eukaryota; kingdom Viridiplantae; phylum Streptophyta; class Magnoliopsida; order Asparagales; family Iridaceae; genus Iris; species Iris pallida. The sequence goes on from JANAVB010022597.1 coordinate 25,864,155, forward strand.
TTACTTTCGTGTCATACGGGCAACGAAAGTAGTTGGGACTGATACGAGTAATGCACCTACTGATCGATCTGTATTGGTTGCTGTTTGTGGTGGATTCCGTGGGGTCGTGGTAGTAGACGTGGCGATCGAAATGCTGGCCGTGATAGTGGACAAGGTAGTCTTGGTCGTGATGGAGGACGATCGCATACATGCTTCAATTATGGTCAACAATGACATTTTCAGTGGTAGTGTCCCAAACCTCCTACCGCCAATATTGTATCAGATGCTCATGAAGAAGAGAGATCCATGAAGATGATTGCATAGACCTATGCCGAATTCGCTGAATTTTAGGCTCAATGTCAGCGTGAAACCTCTCATCTGGATCCACAATCGGATACTCAGCGGCGTGTGTGGTAAGACCAAAGCAATGGGTGATAGATTCTGCTACGTCTGATCACATGACAGGCGATGCAGGTATGTTGCGTGATTATGTATTTGTGGGTTATGTGACAGATATTACTGTTGCGAGTAGTAGTTCCTTGAAAGTTTGTAGAAAAAGAAGTACCGATCTTTCTCCCAACCTGCCACTCACTTCAGCTTTACATACACCTGGAAATCCATTGCGTTTATTATCCATTGGTCGGATAACTCGTGACTTACACTGCTCAGTAACATTCTTTTCTGATAGTTGTGTTTTTCAGGAACTGAAGATGGAGAAGACTATTGTATGAGCATGTGGCTGGAGGCTTATATCTGGTTGAATTGAATTTGTCTGTTGCCTGTGCCGACATGTCACGCAACCCGTTTGAGTTGCAGTGTCAGCTAGGTCATCCATCTATCAAAGCTCTCCAGAAGTTGTGCCCATCACTAGATCTTCGAGTTTCTTTTAATTGCGAGTCATGTGGTCTAGCTAAACATCATCGTGCACCTTATACAGTGAGTTTGAATAAAGCTGTTTCAGCTCCCTTTGATTTAATATACTATGATATACAATGTTCTAAAAATCGGCCTAGGCGGCGCCTAGGTGCTAGGCGGCCGCCGACCGCACCGAAAAGGCCCTAGGCTGCCGGCCTAGGCGGCCTATTTGACCAAATTTTTTTGAAAATTCAAAAAAAATCATACTCGACAAAAAAAAAATAAAATACTTACCTGTCGTCGCTGCCGCCGCCGCCGTCGCCGCCGCCGCCGCCGCCGTCGTCGCCGCCGCCGTCGTCGCCGCCGCCGTCGTCGCCGCCGCCGCCGTCGCCGCCGCCGCCGTCGTCGCCGCCGCCGCCGTCGCCGCCGCCGCCGTCGTCGCCGCCGCCGCCGTCGCCGCCGCCGCCGTCGTCGCAGCCGCCGCCGTCGCCGCAGCCGCCGTCGTCATCGCCGCCGTCGCCGCAGCCGCCGTCGTCGCCGCCGTCGTCGTCGTCGCCGCCGTCGCCGCAGCCGTCGTCGTCGCCGCCGCCGTCGCCGCAGCCGTCGCCGCCGCCGTCGCCGTCGTCGCCGCCGTAGCCGCAGCCGCCGTCGTCGCCGCCGCCACCGCCGTCGTCGCCGCCGCCACCGCCGTCGTCGCCGCCGCCACCGCCGTCGTCGCCGCCGCCACCGCCGTCGTCGTCGCTGTTGTCGAAGTTGTTGTTGCTGCTACTGGCCTGCTGCTACTGGCCTGCTGCTACTGGTCTGCTGTTGTTGTTGCTGCTGCTGCTACTAGCCTGTTGTTGCTGTTGGGGAGGAGGAGGGGAGAGGGGAGCGGAGGGGAAGAGGAGAGGAGAGGAGAGGAGAGGAGAGGGGAGGAGGGGAGAGGGAGTATGCAGAGGGGAGGGGAGGGGAGCGGGGGAGGAGAAGTCCGGAGGCTCTCTCTCCTCTCCTTCCCCTTATATTTTCCCCCAAAGTTAAAAAAAAATTGAAGTTTACCAACAAGGGACTCGAACCCTTAGCAGCTCTCAAATGATGACCTAAAGCATAACTGGGCTAGCCACCAGAGCTCAGAACTTTATGTGTTCAAATGTTACATCTAGATTATTTATACATATATTCATGAGGAAATAAAAAAAAAATCGGCGCCTAGGCGCCCTAGGCGCTAGTCGGGTTCCCAACGCACCGCTTTCGCCTAGCGAAATCTATAACATTGATGATATATGGGATACATATCCTGTTGAATCGGTGTTGGGGTTAAAATATTTTGTTTCCTTTGTTGATGACTACTCACGAGTCACTTATGTCAACCTAATGAAAAATCGTTCTGAATTATTTGATATTTGGTGTAATTTCTTTATTGAAATAAAAATTCAATTTGGGGTTTGCATTAAGTGTCTTCGGAGCGATAATGGTCGTATGTGTCTCAGGACTTACTTCCCATCTTGCTAGGTATGGAATTATCCACCAAACTTCCTGTCCTTATACACTGCAACTCAATGGTGTGGCAGAGCATAAGAATCGTCCTCTCTTGGAAACAACTCGCATACTTATGTTTCACGCCAGTACATCCAGAAAATTTTGGTCGGATGCTGTGCTTACGGCTTGTTATCTGATTAATTATACCATCTGCTGTCTTCAAGGATGCTACTCCTTTTTCTATGTTATATTCCGATCGTATGTCATTTTCTCTACCTTTCAAAATTTTTTAGTTCTTGTGTTATGTGCATAATACTCGTACTCCTTTTTCTAAATTGGATCCGAAGGCATTCAAGTCTATTTTTTTGATATCCTAAGGATCAGAAAGGGTATTGTTATTTTTCTCCAGCTTTGAGGAGGTATATTGTGTCTCGAAATGCTACCTTTGTCGAGGCTGAGTTTTCCATATCATCTCCAGTTAAAGAATATGTTCCCAAAATTTACCCAGATGAGAATTTTTTCTATATCCGGTTCAACCACAATATCCGTCCATAAGGGTGCACTCTCCTATCGAGCCAGTCTTACCGTCCCACAGTCTGCAAATATCAGCTCGGTCAGAACAAGAATCACCAGACGTATCCAAAACCGTCGAGTCAGTGTTGTCATCAGAGTCCTCCAGCTCCCCATATTTACCATCGTCGATCTACCGACTCGCTCCCGTAATGTATGTCGTGACATCCATTGTATGTTGACAACTAGAAAGGGCTCGTGAGTCCCACTCGATCTTTGGTGTCTACTATTGATGGGATTCAGATTCCATAATCTGTCGAGGAGGGAATCCAACATCCTGGTTGGCGCGTCGCTATGGAAGAGGATATGCGGGCGCTATGGAAGAACCGTACATGGGGCTTGGTGGATTTACCTTTCGGTAAGAAGGCTAGGTTGCAAATTGGTGTTTACCATTAAGGTAAAATCGGATGACACTCTTGATCGCCTGAAGGCTCGTCTTGTGACAAAAGGATATTCTCAGACTTAATGGCGTAGATTATTTTGAGACCTTCCCGGTTGCCAAGATGACCTCTGTGCGGTTGCTTCTGTCGTTAGCTGTCCGATATGATCGACTCTTACTTCAATTGGATGTGAAGAATGTCTTTCTCCATGGGGACCTTGAAGAGGAAGTATATGTAGTGTAACCTCCTGGGTTGGAGGGTAAAGTGTGTTATCTGTTTAAGGCACTCTACGGTCTTAAACAATCACCTCGTGCTTGGTTTGGTCGATTTTATCCATGTTGTTACCCAGTTTGGCATGTACCAATTGAAGAAGGATCGTTTAGTATTTTACCGACGAAGACCAACCGAACGAATACTACTTGGTGTCTATATTGATGACCTTGTGATTATGGGGATGACAGGGTATTGCAGAACTGAAAAAGTTTCTGGACGACCAGTTTCAGACCAAGGATATCAGAGCATTGAATTACTTCTTGGGCATAAAAGTCATACGGGGTGAGCAAAACATTATAGTGTCTCAGAGAAAGTATGCTCTTGACATACTAACTGAAGCAGGAATGATGCAATCTAAGGAAGAACCTCACCCATAGATCCAGGGGTAAATTTACTCCCCGATGAGGGGATACTGATGACCAAATTTGAATAATATCAACGACTAGTTGGGAAACTCAATTACTTGGCGGTTATGACTCGTCCGGACGTTTCCTTTCATGTAAGTGTAATGAGTAGATTTATGGTTTTTCAAAGAGTTCCGCATTGACAAGCAGTTCTCAGGATCTTGCGTTATCTAGCTCAGAATTTGGGATAATGAATTCGTACGAAGAATCATAGTTATACTCGGCTTAAGTGTTTTACATATGCTGGCTAGGATGCGAGTCTTACAGATCGACGGTCTATATTCGGTTATTCAAATTATTGGCGGGAACTTAGTGTCATGGAAGAGCAAGAAACATAGTGGTCTTACGATCGAGTTTAGAAGCAGAATACCGAACTATTGCTTATGGCACAACATAGGTGTTATATTTACAACATCTTCTAAAGGAACTAGGAGGAGAAGCAGAATCGGAAGAAGTATATATACGGTGTGATAATTAGTCATGCTACAAATTTAGTATTTCATGAAAGGACGAAACACATTGAGATCGATGTCCACTTCGTCCGTGATGAATACTAAAAGGGGATGATAACATTTTCCTATGTGAGAACTGGAGATCAGTTAGCAGAAATCTTGACGAAGTCTCTTTAGACTCGTGTCCGTTTTCTTTGTAACAAGCTGGACATGATTGATATCTATGCTCCAGCTTGAGGGAGGGTATTAAGATATTAGTACTAGTATGCAATATCTCAACAAGTGTGGACCTATATGTAAATGTAATATTTCCATCTCTATATATATGAGTCCTAACCCTCTCTATAGAGTTGAGGGGTTCATTATTTTCTACAGACTTGAATGTAAAGCAGGATATGTTTTTTAGTATTAAAGAGGGGCCAAGGTAATAGAGGTGAATGTAAACAAGGATACTTGTTAACGTTAAAGAGGACATGCATGCGACTGATAGAGGTGAATGTAAGTAAAGGATTCACATAGGAATAGCGGATCCAAAAATTGGGGATAAAAGTTTTTCCTCTTGTACTTGTGCTGATCCCAAACCAGCCTAAACCATAAAAGAAGGATATTTCTAGTAGTAGGTGATTTGGTGACATGGAAGCAGGAAGCGGCTTCTAGGCTTCTATCTACTGGAGTAATGGAAACAAAAAAAATGGGCCTTTTATGGGTTTCGAGGGAATGAGAGAAAATAATTAATAGTAAAATTAGCATTCCCCTGACGGCATTAAAGATGAATACTGTAGCATGACAACATCAAGGTTGTGTCTGGTTAAGTGTAATGTTATCATAATTGTACTGGAGTAATGAAAACAAAATTTTTGGCCTTTTTATGAGTTTCGAGGGAATGAGAGAAAATAATTAATAGTAAAATTAACATTCCCCTGACGGCATTAAAGATGAATACTGTAGCATGACAACATGAAGGTTGTGTTTGGTTCACTGTAATTTAATTATAATTGTAATGAAATTGAATTTGTAATGTAATTGAGTTTGTAATGTAATGTAATTATAATTACATTATCATGTTTGGTTTGAACATGTAATTAAACAATGTAATGCTAATTACATTCAAGTGTTTGGTTTAACATGTAATGTAATCAAATAATAATAATTATTTATATTATTTTGACAAATATACCCTTAATATTTATATGTATATTTTTTGGCCAAATTTATTATTTATAATTAATAAAAAATATCCGGTAACCAAATAAAATAAAACATCACATCATATCATGTAAAAAAGTAAGAAAATAACTTTCATATGGTATCATATAAACCAGAACATTCAATAAATTCCATTACATCTCAGAAAAAAGTATCAAGTAACCAACTAAAATAAAACATCACATCGTATCATGTGAAAAGGTAGAAAAATAACAATGACATAAAATAAATTTCATTCCCTCTCAAGAAAAAGTTCAAAATAGTTATAAACCAGAACATTCATATGGTATCATATAACAAACTGACAAAATAACATTGCATCGTATCTGTCGGTAATCAAATAAAATACACAAAATTCCACGCAAACTCTAAAAGACTTTTTACCCAATTTTTTCTTTCCTCATCGGAAACACTAAAAAACAAGTTGAGTTTGCTAGAATCACAACCGATAAGTATGCTTTGTGCCTCGTTTTTCATAGGTGGAACCCTACTTACTATCTCCTTCCTTTGTCATGGATTCTACTACTACTACTACTACTACTACTTCCATCCACCGCGCTCGGCCGTCGCGCCCGCCTATGGCCGAGACGAAACCAAGTCTACCTCGTCGACTTTTCGTGCCTCTGCCCGTCCCCGAGGCTCAGGGTCCCATCCCTTCCTTCCTCGAGCACCTCCCTCGTCAACCTCCTCGACAAGGACAACGTCGACTTCATGGCCAAGCTCATCACCTCCACTAGCCAAGGCCAGGAGATCTACCTCCCCTTCCCCTCCACTACATCCCTTCCAAGATCCATCTTCGCGAATCCGTAGAGGAGGCCCACTCCCTCCCCTTCCTCGTCCTCCATGACCTCCTTTCGAAGACCAACCTCTTCGTCTGCAACATCGACGTCCTCGTCATCAACTGCAGCGGCTTCTGCCCTTCCCCTTCCCTCTCCTCCATCGCCAATCGATTCCGCATGCGCGAGAACGCCAAGGCTTTCAACCTCTTCGGGATGGGGTGCGGTGCCGTCGCGGCGACCTCGCCAGCAGTCTGCTCAGGGCCTATTCCCGTTCCGGTACCGCCTACATCGCCATCCTCAGTACCGAGGTCCTGTCGACCGGATGGTAAGCGGAGAAGGACTATCGTAAGCTCCTGCTCAACTGCACGTTCCGCATGGGAAGTGTTGCCGTCCTCCTCACCAACAGAGAGGAACCTCGACCACTGGCGTCTACTTTCAATTACCGACTATTTCGCGTGGTCAGAACCAACCTTGCCAGTGACGACTCGGCCTACAATGCCGCAAAGCTGGAGGAGGACTCCTGCGGAATCACCGGGTTATGGACGACGGCAAGGAGAGGAGGAGGAGGAGGAGGAGGAGGGGGGGGGGCGGAAGGGCTCTACCGCGCCCTCCGCCGCGGGGTCAGGAGGGGAAAATTTTGGAGAGTGAGAGATGAGAATTCTCTCTCTCTCTCCCTCTCTAACCGATCGGGGATTTGGGGTAGGTGACTGGATATTTTGTGGGGGTATATTGGTAATTTAAGAGTTAGAGTATGTAATGTAATTAGGATTACACTGGTTTTATGATGTAATTGATTTGAATTGAGTTGGATGTAATATAATCAAGTTTGTAATCGGGATTACATTACATCCAAACAATAATTGTCCAACCAAACATCGGAATTAATATTACAACATAATGCCAATTACATTACGATGCCTAACTCGGGAAACACAAACATGCCCTAAATATGAATCCTGTAGCAACTAGTGAAAACCCAAAGCTTGTTTTTTATGGGTTTCTTGAGAATGTGCAAAGACAAACCATAACAAAATTACATTCTCCTGACACAATGAAAGATGAATAATTATACTTGATTAGTTTTTTGTGTTCTTTTTCTATTGGTCTAGTGGCTTTTATTGCTTGTATCTGTAGATCACAGACCCCCAATACTCTAAAAAGGTCTCAAATTTATTGCTGGCACTTACTTAAAAAGCCATGAAGTGATTATTTCTTGATCTCCTTTTTCTTTTGAAAATAAGATGAACCTCCTTTCTTTCTACTGGATCACCTTTCTCTTAGAAACAAACTTTATATAATTGTCTATACTGATCTATTACTGGTTTCTCATAGGCAAATAGAATGAACACTTGTTATTTCATTGAATTATGGTCTGTTAGCCCCTATTACATAAAATTTTGTAGCTCAATTCAGATGTTGAACTTTGATATGTTATACTTTTGACTAACTCCATTCTCCTGAAAATAAAAAGGTATATGAGAAATCTTTGAAGATAGAGGCAGAGCTCAGGACAGTGGAGCTGATGAGGGCCGAGCTTATTCAGGTCCGGGGAGATATTCAGAAGCTAAATGCTGCAAGGCAGGAGCTCACAGGTCAAATCCAGGTTCTCACCCAGGACTTGAGCAGGGCCTCAGCTGATGTGCAGCAGGCACCTACAATTAAAGCAGAGATTGAAACCATGAAGCAGGAATTGCAGCGAGCTAGGTATGCTTTTGCTTAGTTACTTTCTCTTTCTTCACATTCTCTTTGTCTATCTTGTATTATAATAGCTTTAAGTTGTGGCATCCAAATACAGAATGCTAATTAGGTTCAACAGTAATCCAATTCATAAGTTTCTAATTTGAGAACTGCTGTAGTTTTTAGAATTTAGAGACACATTGAACAATATGAGCATGGGCTCTATATTGTCGGCAAATGAAATATATAAAAGGAGCTTTGCTTCAGAACTTTGTTTTAGTTTCTTTTATTTCAATTGAAACATATTAATCAAAATACTTGTTTTAATGTGAAGCTTACCTGAACAATCAATTTTTATAGGCAAGCTATCGAGTTTGAGAAAAAAGGATATGCTGAGAATTACGAACAGGGCCAGGTGATGGAGAAGAATCTAATATCAATGGCACGTGAGGTGGAGAAGTTGCGCGCAGAGGTTGCTAATGCTGAGAAAAGGGCACGAGCTGCAGCGGCTGCTGGTAATCAAGGTATTTATCATATTTATTGCTTTTGATTGTTTAAAAGAATCTTGCGGAAAGGTCCTAGTGGGTTTTGTTTATTGCAAGTCTTTACATCAAACGAGAATACTTCATGGATATGTTGTATACTGCAGTATCCTTAATTCTTTTTCACCACTTCTGATTTAATCTACTTTACTATTTCCTATCAGTTCCTTTTTAAAGCTTTATAAATCTAACTTACCAAGAATGAGTTAGCAATATGTCTCAGCCTGACTATAGGTTTCCATAATATCAGGTAGGACTATTAGACTATCGCCCTCTTTCCCTTTTATTAAGTGATTTCTTCCATCCTAGGGGTTGGCTTCAGATTTATTATCCTCCTCTCTCTATCGTTTGTTTGAGATTGTATCTACTACATAAACTTTTTAACTTTTCAATTTTTGCATATTGATGGTCAACAAGATAAAGACGACGAGCATGAGCTTTAATGTTAGGGTTAGCAGTGGAAAAAGAGAATAGGTGGGATCTATCCAAAGAGTTGCAACTTTGACGATTTGGTTTCTGTGCGATTAGGTTCATTTATTATCATAGTTGAACTTTTGATTCTAGTTGCTCCTAGTGGCCAGTGTGCTCGCTCAGCTGGGTCAGACTGAATTGTGTGAAATTCTCCTTGTATGTATGGGTATGCCAATGTTTCATAGATATAAAACAATTCCTTCTAGCAGTTTGTATCATCTTCTCTTAAGTCTTCATCTCAACTCTTTATAGTTTAGGGTAACTTGGAAGGTGATCCTTCATTGCATGAGCTTAAACTGCATACCCAGAAAGGTTAGTCCAGGTACCAGCCAACCGCCCGTCTTAGGTTTGATGGAATGGCCCTCTCTAACTCATAGCTACCTTCGCTAGGAGTCAGGTTGACATTCCGCTGGGAAAGCTTTCTAAATTCTTTTATGGAACTTTTATGCTTCACAATCCTGATGGGAGAAGGCTTTGATGATGTTGATGGATTGTTTCTTGTAGGATTGACTATTTTAGTGGCATACATATAGGATTGCACAAGTTCTTGTGAGCAAAAGAAATGGGTGGATACAGAAAGGGTTTCAGCTTTGACTGTAGATGGTAGGCATGGAGTTTATTATGATGATCCAAGGTTTCCATTTTCGTTGATGACATGCATCCACAACCAAGGTTCAATGAATTAATACAAGGGAGGTGTAGGTGTGGGTGGGTGGGGGTGTGTGTATGTTTATTTTTTTTTTTTTGGGGGGGGGGGGGGGGGGGGGGGGGTTGGAATGGGAGAAGAAGACATGTTAATGTTTTATTTGGAATGGGTTTTGGTAAGAGATTGTTAAGGGGCCAGGAAAGATGTGTTGTTTCTTGTATAATTGACTTTTTTAGTGACATACATATAGGGTTGCATAAGTTCTTGTGAGCAAAAGAAATGGGTGGATACAGAAAAGGTTTCAGCTTTGACTGTAGATGGTAGGCGTGGAGTTTATTATGATGATCCAAGGTTTCCATTTTCGTTGATGACATGCATCCACAACCTAGGTTCAATGAATTAATACAAGGGAGGTGGGGGTGGGTGGAATGGGAGAAGAAGAGAGGTTAATGTTTTATTCGGAAGGGGTGTTGGTAAGAGATTGTCGGGTTTAAGGGGCCAGGAAAGATGGTTGGGGTCTGGTAGTTTTGTTTTGACATCCTACTTGTCATTGATATGTTAATACTCTTCACCTTTCTATCTAGTCCTTGTTGGTGATGAGGCGGAGCAGGAGATAAGTTACAAGGGAGTCAGGAGTCAAAGTCTAGGGACATGTCTGATTAAAATGGTGAAAATATGATAAGGTCGGTACCAGCAGAGTAGGAAGTCATGTGAAGGAAGGAAATAATGAATGGAATGATATGACATCTTTCCCGTCAAGTGAAATGGTGATATGGTCTCAACCATCGCCGTACCAATGATATAGTGGACAGCTCAAGTAAGCCATTCATTTATAGGACTTTTACATATTCTCACAAGGGTAGAATATTTGGCACCACGCCAAGATAATCTCTAAACTACTAGAGTAGTTGGTCCTTTTCTAAACTATCAATAAGTGTTTATTTATTATTTTGTCTAATTACCTGAATGTTGACCCTTGGGAAAAAGCTCTGCCGTTATTGCTGTTGTCTAATAATAACCTAGATCAATCTCTAGCAAGGGATGTAGTAAAGGTTGATCTAGAAAGGAGCTTGCTGGATAGGAAAGCACTGGCCAAACTGGTTGTTTGTTGTATATAAAGTTGTAACTGATCAACCCTTGCATCAAAAGTCACATGCCTGTTGGTCAATGTAAGGTCGGTCGACAGATTGACTGGTCGTGCGTGGACTCCAATGTCTTTCATTATTATTAGGACACTAATTGATATCTTTGGAGATTAAGATGGATACTAGATTCATATTTTAGGTTGATTGTTGGGGCTGGACTCTAAGATATTTTATGCATCTCCTTTATGGTATGATTTGAAGTCCAATTCCAAGATTACAACATTAGGATATTTATCGTTAATAAAATTCATGTAAAACCTATGCTATGTAAAGGGTATTAGGTTAGATTAGTAGAAGGTTTTGGTTAAGTTTATTGAATGTAGAACTTGAGTTCTTAAAAAGCTGACTTCTTTTCCACGAGTGGTACAATTGTCTCTCTTTTGTTTTTGCTTAGGTTTGTGATATCTCTTATTACTTGTTTGTTTCCAACATTATCGAGTCATGTTTTATGAATATCAAGTTGTTGTGTTGTTAAATGGTATCAAAGTGAGGTTCTTTCGTGTATCGGTAAAAACCACTTCTATCAGATGGGTGACTGTGGCGATCCTACCCGTGAGAGCGAAATCCATATGACATGCTTACAAGATTAGTGACCTAATTGAATGAGTAACTTGTTGGTTTGGACTTTGGACCCTTGAGATCTGGGTTCAAGGTTGATACCTTTTTCATCTTAGAGTTCTATAGCATGGGACGGCTGGCTATAAGAGTCATCAAAGTGACACAACGAAAGCGTGATGTGAAGTATGTGATCGTTATGATTACGGCTTGTTCAGAGATCAAAAGAAATTTGAAATAACATAACTCCTATACTTGCCCTGGTCAGAAATGCCTCGACACAAATATTGGCTGAATTGAGTGCCAAATTTGGACAAAAGTCGGACTTATATCTGGAGTATAGGAGTTTCTTTGACTCGGACCAAAGTCCTACTGATGTCTGGAGTACAAAGCTTGAATGCACTCAGAAGATAAACAAGACGCGAAGGAAAATTAATGATAGCAGGAAAGAATGTTGCTGCCAGGTCATGCAGATGTCGGTTGCCATTGCCAAATTGTTGTCAGTTGCAGGCCTCTCTCTAATCCCTTAAGAGTGCTTTTGTTGGAAGGAAAGGGATGTAGGGCGATGAAGGGAGAAAATTCTAACCCTCCCAACCACTGTTACAAACTTATAATAGGGTTAGTTTCGCTATCGACATTAATAGGGTAGTTTGTGCTCTGGGCTGAAATAGAGCCAGGAAGCACTTAGTCAAGCTGACCAATTGCTGCATAAACCAATAGTTGAACCTGACAACTGCTGCATCAACCATTAATCTTTTGAGAAAAGCGGTTGATGCTGGGTTTGATTGATTAATCTACTGGTTGTGGACGTACATCAAATTCTGATTTTTGTTAGAAGTTTGTTATTTGTATCTTTTGGGAGCTTGATAGGAAAAGTATATTCCTATATTAAGTTGCTTTCGAGGGCTGGATTGTCTGAGATATTTCATGCATATCCTTAAAGATTGAAAACATAATTCCTACACTTCACAGTATTAGGAGATTTGTCGTTATTCCTTATCGGAATTTTACTTTGTCTGAAATCCATATAAAACCAACTTATTACAATTAGAGATGTTTTGGTTTGGTTATTGAATGTAGAGCTTGATTTCTACATAGTGGGCCTTCCTTTTATTAGAAGGGAGGCAATTGTACCTCCTTTTCAGTAAGTTTGCTGGTTAGATATGGTTATTATTTTTCTGTACATAGTGGCCATATCTAACCAGTTTAATTGGTAAGCAATGTACATAGAATAAAAGTAAAGTAGTGGAGAGAAAAAAGTACTTTAATTGGTAAGCAATGTACCATATCATAGGCGTGAACACCTACTAGAGCACAATTGTGTAAGAAAATTGATTGTTTTGCTGGTTAGATATGGTAATTATTTTTTCTGTGGTTAGATATGGTAATTATTTTTTCTGCGGTTAGATATGGTCATGAAACTGGTTAGATATGGCCACTATATAGACAATCAATTTCTCTTGTTTTGTACGACAGTTTCATGATTTATCGAGTATTGGTGAATGGCCACCGGGTTGCTTCACTGTGACCTTATATCTTGATTTAGTAATCATTCCAAAGATCTCTTTTATTTTGTTGTCACTAGTAACCCCTTTAAGGAATCTTGCTTCTGGAATCAATTGATGGAAAATATGGTACATGAGTGCTTACCATTTGTATTTTTTGTTAGTGAATGCACATATTAGTATCAGAGAAACTAAATGCACTTATAAGTACTAGAAGAACTATACAAGTGGATGACTAGTATATATTATAAAATATTCTGTATATATGAAGCTACTTGAAAACGCATCATAATACGAAGGTGGTTAAAACATTTACTAAAGTATGTTATTTAACAGTTAATTAAGCTTTTGCCAAACAATTCATGGGGCTTATATGCCCGATAGTTAAGTTGAGTGTTTTTATGACAAATTTGTAATGGCCATTGATTCTTCCTTTGGTTCCATTTGCCCGGAACTAATCATGTGCATCTGTAGGTGCAGGTTTTGGTGGGAACTACGGAAATGCTGATCCCAGCTATGGTGGAAATCCTTATCCTGCTGGTTATGGCATGAATACTGTATGCCCTATTTTATTTTGTTTGCCAGCAGTTTTGCATTATTGGATATGTCTGTGTCGAGCAACTTATGCTATATATATATATATATATATATATATATATATATATATATATATATATATCAACATGTTTTTTCATCCTGTCTTTCAGGTTCCTGGAGCTGCAGATGGTGCTACTCAATATGGAACTGGATCTGGATCAGGACATGGCTCATGGGGTGCATATGACGTTCAACGAACTCATGCACATAGATGAAAGAGTAGTCCGCCATTGATGTTGAAACTTATTAGCGCCTAGGATTACAGTCTTCGGATAGTCTGTCGTGGATGACATGTTGAGCAGATCAATTCTCAGTACATTTTTGGGTATTGAACAATTCTGGCTTTCAATTTGTGGCACTTTATGCTGTTAAGACATTATGACATGTGAACTTTGCTTTCGCTGACTTTTAATCAATTTTAATGTTGGAGCTGCTGCGTCTAGATATACAATCATCATTATCTATTGACATTGTATACCTATGATGTCTATCAGATTTCTTGCGTAGATGAGTTTTGGCTGGTACAACCATTCTATTGTCCACTTCTAATAAACATGATTGTTGGTGTAGCTAGAGTCCCCGATTTTAATTTTTCTTTATAACTTCGTTTTAATTCTATGATGTGGATGCAATGTAAGAATTGGAGTTGCTGCTTCTGGATATACAATCATCATTATCCACTGACATTATACGTATGATCTCTACCAGATTTCTTGCGTATATGAGTTTTGGCTGGTACAACCATTCTATTATCCACTTCTAATAATGTGATTGTTGGTGTAGCTAGAGTGCTGATTTTATTTGTCCTTTATAGCTTCGTTTTAATTCTATGATGTGTATGAAATGTAAGAATTTTCTCCCGGTATCCATATCTTTTGCAGTAAGGAATACAGAGGATCTATGTTGGAGCACATTGGTCTATAGGAAAGAATAATTTGTTCTGCAGTTTCTTAACATCTTTACTAGGAGGAAATTTACACAGCTATACTTGCCTGTATTTTGTTTGCAGAACAAGTTTTGGTAGTTTCTTGGGTGTGGCACCTCATTCCGTAATCACCAACTTGCATTTTGTAGGATCTTCTCAAGCTGATTTCATCTCCTTTGTTGGATATGGGTCACATACTCAGTGGAGCATAAATCTAAATTATTTCACAGATGTTACCAAGTTAACTTGTAAGGATGAAGACATTCCATGTTATTTCCTCTTAATTGGAAACTTTTGTTACCGTTGTACCCAACTTCCTTTTTGCGCCATCTACATAAGTTGATTTATGGAGACACCTACTTCTGAAAGAACATTTAGTATGATTATTTCTGTAGATTTGTGTCCACCATCACATTTATAGGTGTAAGCTATTCTCTATAGCATTTCATTACATGTTTCATACTCCTGATTAATTTTGAGGATATGACCTTAGCAATTTGAACTCACATTACGCGGCCATCAAAGTATATTTTGAAGGCATTTTGTCCACTTTCAGGTCAGTTAAAGCCAATCCCTTATCCGTCCTTTCTAAATCTATATCATTGAATCATTATACCCAATACATGCTTGTGTCACTTTCTTGCTTTCCTGTTTGTTTTTTTGGGAAGAACCATTGAAGCAGGTGTTCTGAAAACCTTTAAATTTGACGTAACTTCTCTAGGGGATATGTGATGGATTGCATACAACGGCGGTGGAGACCCTGCATAATATAGAAATAATATAGAACACGATGTTATTATTATGAGTGGATGATAAAAGGGATGTAAACTGTGTTAAATATCAATAAAATTCTAGCTCAAGTGGCTAATGTGGAGGCATAACCCGAGTGGGCGATGGTTCGATTCCCAGTGGGAGCGATCATCAAATACTTAGCCTTCTTAGGCGTTCACGCCTATGATATGGTACATTGCTTACCAATTAAGTAAATATTTTTCTCCCCACTACTTTACTTTTATTCTATATATGTAACTACACTTCTCCCTAGCAATGTCAGCACGCCACAAGAAACCGGCTGCCTCCTTTGCCTACAAGACCACCCTCCTATTGGAGCTCGACGGCTACTAGAGCACAACTATATATATAATATATATATATAATAAAAGTAAAGTAGTAGAGAGAGAATATTTACTTTAATTGGTAACGAATGTACCATATGATAGGCGTGAACGCCTACTATATATATATATATATATATATATATATATATAGGTCTTGATCGGGAGCCCTGCGGGAGCCCCGTCGCCCTCGATCGTCGGATCGATCGGGCGCGCGCGGCCCCCCCTCCCGATCAGGTGGTGCAGGGGGGCGGGGCTTTGGCGGGGCTCCCCCCGCGAGGATTTTGATCCGTGCCATATATATATATATATATATATATATATATATATATAAGAAATGCTAAAAAATCAGCAGAGTGATTTCATATTATGGAACCAACTGTTACGTTACAATCGTTGGATTTGGACTGTGGGATTACACTTGTATCTTTTAAGTAATCTCAGCCTTGCAATCCAAATCTAAAGGTTGTAACATATGATGGTTCCATAACATGAAACCATCCGATTGGTTTTAGAGCATTTCTTTCTCTAATCTATCCTTACAATCCAAATCCAACAATATTATATTTTTTTATACTTGCAATGCACGTGAACATGACTAGTATGTATAGAGGTATTGGGCCTATATATATTTTTTTGGAAGAAGGTAATGGTATTGATAGAAATGCTTGTTACATCTAGGCCCCTTTATGTGGGGTCCAATTTGATATCAATCCTTTATATCAAACTCAATGTTATGGAGAACTCCAGTAGGAGTTGTACCAAGTCCGACAAAAATTCTATTGTTCCTTTCCTTCTAGGTATGCCATACTGCAGAAGCCAGTCGGGTACTAGCCTCCTTGAACCACAACAATCCTCTCCGTCGAGCCCCTGAGATGTTTCTCATGATTTCAGAGAGTTGCATAGAGCCCCTAATCTTCAACTTCAGCACCCTTCTCTGCGCCTGCCAAACTTTTCCGGAGTAGGGAAACTCGAAGAACAAATACATCATAGACTCTAGCATTTGGCCACATAACACACAACTGAGGTCAGGAGTAAGCACTCTGAATCGATGTAGTCGATCCCTGGTAAGTAGTTTACCCATCAGGAGCTTGTACATACAATATTAAAACTTTCTCGCAATATCTTTCTGTCAAACAATATCCGCATAATTCCAAGTAGCAAAATGCTCCCGCGTCTGATCATAGACAAGCTGAACACAAAGTCACCCGTATGGCTGCCATTCCCACCTCCAGCCATCCCGGTTAATATCCTCATTAATCAAAATGCGACGAATACGATTAGAAAGATTTGCCGGTATACATAAGTCGTCAACTGCCACACACCCGATCTGATGATGCGGCTCATCTGGCTCCGCCAAAGAAGAGGAGTCCTTTCCTAGGTATTCAGCCAGTCATGAATGCTCTGGTGGTCAACCCAAGGATCTTTCCACAGGCTGATCTCCTTATCGTCAGCTATAACACGGGTGATACACTGCCTCAAGCCTCCCTGTTGACGAAGAATGGTCTTCAGGACGACCGATTCATTATTATTACATCGATACTCCCAGAACGAATCCTGACGCAGATATCGATTCCTCATCCAGGTCGCCCACAACATCTCCCTGAATGAACTTCCAAGCAAGCCGAAGACTAGCAATCTTCCTAAGCGTCGTGAGGGGTCTGAGCCCCACTCTCCCTTCCTCCCTGGGACGACAGAGGGTCTCCTAAGATATCGCATGAATGCCTCTCCGTCAAATGAAGTTGGCACATATCCTCTCATATTCCAAATGGTGGTAGCTGGTAGGATAGATTGCAGCCAAAACATCACTACCACTGTAATCACAGAGCGGACCAGTTCAGTCTGCCTCCAAAAGAGAGACTTTGCGCTTGCCACCCTTCAACCTGTCTCTGAGCATATTCTATCAAACTTTGACACTCCAGGTTGGAAGCATAATTGCAGGAAAGAGGAACACCAAGATATTTAACCGAAGAGTACCCTGACTAATCCCTAATATAGCAGCCTTTTCTCCCTTAGCCTGGCACAATCGGTTGAAATACACTTACTCTTCTCCTTATTGAGGCTCAAGCCCGAAAGCCGCTCAAAAGAGGTCATAATATCGGAGATCACCCTCAACCCAGACCTGGATGGTTTTAGAAACAAGAGTAAATCGTCAGCATATATCAAATGAGTAATGTGAGGAGTCACCTGTTTAAACAGAGGCGAGATTTCCCACGGTGACTCGCAACATCCATAAGGCATGTAAGATACTCTATAACAATGGTAAAAGGGTAAGGAGCCGATCCCCCATGTCGGAGCCCCCGATTGCTACCAAAGAACCCATATGGTTGCCCCCGAATAAGGATCGAGAAAGTAGCAGTGGTAATGCACTCCCGACCCGATCCACCCATGTGGGGCTAAACCCATATCCAAGAGAATCTGGCAGACGAATTCTCTGTTGACCATATCATATGCCTTCCGGAAATCCAATTTTATACAAGCCTTCTCTCCTCCCGTCTTATTGAAGCCTCGCACCATCTCATGCGCCAGTAGACAATGATCTGCAATACTCCTCCCCGAATAAAGGCAGCCTGGTTCGGGAAAAATCAGAACCCGCAAAATATCCTTCATCCGGTTGCACATGGATGCACGATAATCTTGTATATAAAATTGCAGCACGCGATAGGCCGAAGTCTGCAAGATTCGTCGCGTCCTCCTTTTTCGGCACCATAGTTAGAAAAGTATGATTAACCTCCCGCAAGAGCCTGTCGTGAGAAAGAAGTCTTGAATCACTTCCACCACCTGAGTCTTCAGATCATCCCAATGGGTTTTAAAGAACTTGCTACTAAACCTATCTGGACCATGGGCTTTGTTAGGATCCGCATCCTTAACGATGCCCTCCACCTCCTTCTCCGTCACAAGGGCCAGGAGAATCTCATTGGCTTTTGCAGTGACCAGCTTCTTACATATTAAACCAGAAAACACATTAGTATATCTGATTGATTATAGAGATTAGAATAGAACCTGACTGCTCATCTTGTATAGCTTGCTGCGTTCGCACTTCCGAGCCATCCTCAGCAATAAGACGTGGATAGAATTACGATGTTGCCGCGTGCAGACCACATCATAGAAGAACTTGGTGCATCTGTCTCCATCCTTCAGCCAAGCACATTTAGCCCGTTGGGCAAGTTGGATCTCCTCTTGGAGGCGTAGGGATCCTACCTCCCGAACAAGCAACCGCTCACGCTTAGCAATATCTTCATTAAGAATGTCTGACTGAAGGGTATGTTGAACCTCCTGAAGTTCCTTCCTTCTGTACTAGGGGAGGGGAAGGGTAGATTTGTTCCAAAACTTCAGCTCTTCTTTCACTCTCTTCAAGGTCTGGACGGTATTGGGCCTATATATATATATATCGCGGATCAAAAGCTCCACCAACACCAACCCCCCCCCCCCCCCCCCCCCCCCCCCCCGCCCCCGCGGACCATCGAATCGGGGGGCCCGTGGTCGAGGGCGAAGGGGCTCCGGATCCGGACACACACACACACACACACACACACACACACACACACACACACAATATATATATATATTTCTGGTAGTTCATGTTTATTCTAATATTCTGGTAGTTCATGTTGTCCTTGTAACGTGATACCAAGTGAATTGTTTTAGTCATGAGGTAGTTTGCTTAAGTGCTGTGTATATATATATATATATATATATATATATATATATATATATATATATATATATATATATATACAGTTTATTCTAATATTCTGGTAGTTCATGTTGTCCTTGTTCAGGTACCAAGTGAATTGTTTGTCATGAGGTAGTTTGCTTAAGTGCTGTTTGACAGTGCAATAATTCATGCCTAGTATATGGTTTCTAACTGTTAATCAAAATCATACCGATTAGGATCGTTCTGGTTCTTCTTAACCGAGTCACCTTAGATCTGTTAAGTGAAGGCTTCTGTCCAAACCAAGGTAGGTTCAGCCCCATATTTACGACTTCTATTTCCCTAAAAGAGTGTCCTTGGGAACCTTGCCGACTGTCCATCTATTGATAATAGACTTCTAGTCACATCAAAATCATAGCCAGTTGATTTCAAGCGATAGGGTATATTAAAGGAGAGAGGTCGGAGATAGTGCTCTGGTGCTCTCTCTTACTAGAGTGCAAGTGGCTGAAAGCTTCTTTCATGGAGAAAGGCACGTGAATGCACATAACGGACTTCTGGAAGTGTCTGGGAAAAGAAAGTTGTCTGTTGGGGCTTGGCCTGGCAGGGTTGCAAGTGACTCACTGAGTGTATACCATCAAGTAAGTAATAACTTCAATTAATTGTTGTTTCAATAGTTGCGCTTCAATTTGTTCGGTAAGTGTTATTGTTTTTTGTATATAGGTTCCTGATGTTGGTCTTCCACTAACAAACAATGATTGTTTGAAGGCTTAGTAAGCTACTTTTGGTTTAGATTTACTGTGTCACAATGTTGAAGTTTACACTTCTCTATTGGAAAGTTACCTGTCTCAGCTGCAGAAAGCAACTTGAAGCATCTTCTTTTGTACCCTAGTATTAGATGCATTACAAAAGTATTACATCTGCTATACAATTTGTAGAAATTCCAACATGATTAGTGTTGTATACACACAATGAGATTATAAGCAGATTATATGCTATATTAGTGCCAAACTAGACTAATTATATTAGATTAGAAGAAGAGAACATGTCACTAACATATACAACGAACGTAGTGCAGCTGACAAAGCATACGATGGGAAAATTGACCACGTATTATTTGTTATAAGTTTGTAAGTTCAAGTCTTTAATACTGCCTTACAAATACCCAACTGTAGGCATTGAGAACATTCTGTTTCACGGCACTAGTCTTTGTGAATGTATTTTGTATCTAGGTTTAAAACTTGGTAGCGGTTTCAAATATTATCGGTTTTGGTGATCGTGGTTTTCAATCGGTTTATCAGTTTTGGCGGTTTCAGTCCATCCAATTCTGACCTGAAACAAATATCGGTTCTGACCGCTACTTAAACCTTGTTTCGTTTGTTAGGCATTAGTTCATGTTTTATCGCGGGGTGGGTTTCTCAGTTTCATGTCACCTCTCTTGAAGTGGTTGCATGTTTTCTTCATTCAGTTCATGTCCAACATGATTGAGGTTTT
Organism: Iris pallida; assembly: GCA_029216955.1. Lineage (NCBI taxonomy): Eukaryota > Viridiplantae > Streptophyta > Magnoliopsida > Asparagales > Iridaceae > Iris > Iris pallida. Next base: position 25,884,832 of record JANAVB010022597.1, read on the forward strand.
TTGAGAGGAGGGGGGGGGGGGGGGGGGGGGGGGGGGGGGGGGGGGGGGGGGGGGGGGGGGGGGGGGGGGGGGGGGGGGGGGGGGGGGGGGGGGGGGGGGGGGGGCTTGGTTGCAGATATCGTAGTCATTGTACTAAATGGATTTGTATGTTTGCATACTTTTCTTTGTTTTGCTTCTAATGACTAATATCCAGATTAGTGTTCCCTGACTTCGGAAACATGGTCTAATAGAATGTCTTCGAATGGAAGTATTTTCATTTGATGACCCCTATTTTTTTTTTTTTTTTTTGAAGTCTTCGGAAGGCCTACACTAGGTTAGTCCACATGTCTTTTAACCAACGTCAATTTATATTATCTTATTTCATTGGTTGTTGACCCTCAGCATGACGGTGATTAGGGGCAGCAAAATAATATGATTTGTGGATTTCCTTGATTAAGTATCAAACTGTCAGCTGGTCATGAAACGCACTGTACTGCTTGCCCTGTTCCCTCAACAAATCTGTACTATTTACTGTTTGGTATACCAGTTGTGTTCTGTAGCTACTTTGTGCATGGGAACAAGTTCCCCCCCTTCTTTCTCACTGATCACCTTGAAAATTTGAAGATTGAGAACTTGCATGATGGAATGAGGAAATGTAGTATTTTCTCCTAAAGTGTTGCATCATATATTTTCCAAGGCCTGCAACTTCCCGCTTATTATCTTCCACTGAATGAACATAGGACTATTATTGGTAGCTTTACTCTCCCACCATCTCCCTATTACTCACAGGTCTTGTGTTGTTGTAAGTATTTATCCCACTGTGCTTTTCGTTAGGATTTGATGATATCAATGTAAAATATTTTTTGCTTGAAAAGCTGAAGGGGGTTAGCCAAATCTGTCAAAGAAGAGATGCTGAAGGGGGATGCGGTATAGAAAAATAAAGGCAACGGGAGAGTCAAAGCAATGTTTGGGCTTGAGATCCCTCATTAAGAGGTTGGAAGAGTCTCAGGCCTTGGGTTCTAACAAGTGAGTTGCCAAAGCTCGAGACTTTTTTCATATAACATCTTTATTTTGTGCGTAACTTATGGCCACGACGAAGTACCTTTAAGTGAAGGTAATCCTACTACACATGATGAAAATTATGTCGTATATCTACTGTAGTATAGTTATACTTTTTGGCATTACTCTTAGGAGGATGTTTCTGCACTATATAGTTTTACGTAAATTCGAGGTTTTTGATTTACAAGTATGAATAAAAGTGGGTTCAGACATGTACAAAGTTAAATATACGATTTTCATGCCCCCATTACTGTTGATGAAGACTATGGACATGAATATGAGGCACAAAGTTCGCTCTATACTAGCAGAGTATTTAACCAAACACCAAAAATGCCATGCTTCTTGATGTGCTGAACAAGGACACTTGGGCACTTTTAGGACACTCCAGCAACAGTGACCTAAATCACTTCCAAGTCATGAAATCATGATGATGTCATGATTCCAGTGTAATTGGCACATCAACTTGAAAGATTTCAAAGTCTAGATTGTCATAAAATCTAAATCGTTTCAACTATACAGTCTATACTCCAAAAGACTAAGCTTATTATTCTCAAGGTTGTGAAAAGCGCTAGGCGCTAGTCGGGTGGGCACCCGCCGCCTAGCCCGCCTAGGCGGTCGTCTAGGCAGACGCCTAGATTTAGGCGGTTCAAAAATAAAATCCAAAAAACCTACTGAAAATTGCAGAAAAAATCCATAAAGCCCCAAAACACGCATAGTTGGGCGTCAGGGGGTCTAGGCGGACGTCTAGGCGGACATCGGGCGGACACCAGGGGCCTAGCGCCTAGGCGGCCGCCTAGACCGCCTTTTAGAATAGTGATTATTCTTATTAGATATGTATATATACATGTTCGGGGTAAATGCTTGCTTGTTGTTGTATATGTATATATACATGTTTGAATACACAGTTACGTACTATAGCCATGCCTGCACATAAAGGTTTTGCAGAAGGTTCCTGTTTGCACACTACTGGAATCAGAGTTTGAGAAACTTACAAAAAGGTGGGAAGGGCAAAATATTTTGTGCCCCTTCAATTATGTATATTATTGTCCTATTTGTACCAAGAGTTGGGGCTTCTATATAATATAAGTTTGTAATAGCTAGTCCAAAACATATTTATTATTTGTTTATATGGTTCCCGTATTGAACACTTCTGCATCCGAGTAGCACTATTATAAGATGAGTTGAAAAAGCTTACATAAGGGTGGGCAGGGCAAGAGATTTGTGCCTGTTCAATGGTGTGTTATATGGGGACCTATTTGGGCCAAGAGTCAGGCTTCTATATATTATATGCTTTTAAAAAACTAGACCAAAATGTGGTCTGACTTGTTGACACTCCTAGTATTTACTTTTGATTTATCAGAACCTTCAATTTCAGAATATATTTTTTTATTAATAAGAAAACTATGCTACACATGTATTTTAGATCCTTTTGCAATTTGGTGTATGCCTGTTATACTTTAAAATGTATGTTTATTGATCGTTGTACTTGTTCATGTTTTAGGGAACGCTGAGCTCTTATCAACTTCTATATCATTGTGGACTCTTAAGGTATGCTTGACTTTTATTCGAAGCATTCATTGCTGCCGTTCTGAATAATTAATTGTATGATAGGGTGAATCCGGAGAGAATTTGATATTTTTCTTGAAAAGTTGGAGGGAGCTTGATAGATTAATTAGTCACTATTGTTATTAACTCAATATTTTCGACTTTGTGAACATACATACTACACCATGACTAACCTACCTTCTCTGTTTCTTGTGCCTGAAAGACATGGATGCTTCTTGTTCATCCTGTTTGCTACTTTTGGCAGATGATCTTAGAGTCCAGATATCCTTTCCCTATTACGTTTGGAGCCGTTTTGCTCTAGGAGTCATATTTTCATGTGTATATTGACCATGATATTTTCATTTAATCACAATTGCGACAATTGGTAACCCCATAAATATGCTATCACTAATCACATACCTTCAAATAACTAGGGCTATCAATTTGTTCCTGTATTTATTAACATTTGAAAATAGTCTATTAGCTCGATATTATCTATGAACAGCAGTCCAGTCTTTTTAGTATCTTGAGTAAGTTTCTACCACCAACTTTCATGCTTGGTTTTTCTAATCCCTCAATTCCTTGAAGTGACTCGTACTATCATGATGGCTTGGAATATTTTCTCCGTCACAAGAAAAGGATTTTGATTTGTTTATAGTACCATGCTAGGAAAACAAGCATGCCTTTGATTAGCTCATAGGCCATAGTAGACCAACCTTGCTGACAGCCTGACAATACCTTGGTGAACAATATTTGTGTAGCCAAATACCCCATGAGCAAGGTAGATTACTGTACTTTCACATGCATTGTCATATTGTATGGTACATGCTATCTTATGATTTTGCGAAGGTTGGCTTGTTTTTTAGCTTAATCTGCAAATTTCAGGTTTGCTTTACAGAAAAGAAAAGTGTGTAGTGGTATGAATGTCTTAAGAAGCGTCTTAAACAGTTCTTACGTCTGTGAGACAAGAAACCCCAATGTGTTTTCTCCAGTTAATTTTGGTTCAAATTCTTTATTTGATCATTTTTTTTTCTTTATTTGATCAAATTAAAGTGAACTCTACTCTTCAAATTAATCTCATCACATGCTATCTTCAAAAGTTAACATTGATGTGGATATACTGGGAAGACGAACTGTAAACCAGGTAACTGTAAAAGCTTGTTTGTACTATACCAGAATAGAGTGGTAAGAGTGTTGAGAAAATGGATGGTTGGTGCAATGTAAAGTATTAAGTAGGTTTGTGCTGGTATTGATGTTAAGCTGAACTGTAGTTTTGCTTAGGCAATGTTCGTTGCAGAGAATGTCAGGGATAAGAAAGTATAATGAAAGAGAAAAAGAGAAAGGGAAAATAAGTGAAGTTCGGTTTAGCTTACCTAGGAACTGATAAAGAATTTTTTATTATTATGAAACTGTGAAAAGACCAATCTATTAAGCACGTCATGGAATGGTTTTAGCATTAAAGCCAGCCTTGAGATCTAATAATCTCGGATGAGAACTATTGATGTTTGAACAACCAATTTTTATACTTATAATTGGTCAAAACTGAGGAAAGGTAAATCGTTAATTAGTTATTTTCCACCTTTTTACTTCTAAACTAATAAAGGAAGCTAGTTTATAAGTAAATCGTCACAGTATTCTCATGTTAAAATTACAGTCAAAATATTTACTTGCAGAATCCTTTTTTTTTTTAAGGAAAAACACTTTATCCCTTTTCTTCAGAGGATAGTTTACCCTTTCCAAGCAACTATGTTGTTAAGTCTTGCTATGCAGAGACTGTACCACTGCTAGCTTCTCCATTGTTCTCCCTTTTTGCTTTATTGTTTATGATTGCCAGAGGTGGCAAGCTTGCTTTGCTTCATCATTTTGGCCAATTTGATGGTCATCATATCTTTCATTGCTCTCGGCAAGTATTGTTCAGGAAAAAACTGAATTAAATTGACAATTCTCTAGTCTTCGGCTAATCATCTGTTAGGCATTTACTTTTCTCTCTCATAATTCAATTTTCTGTTATTTAAGGAAAAGAAATTAGCCTATAACGAGACACATAATTCCCCTCCCCCACCCTTCTCTCTCTCCCTCTGTGTTTTGCTTGCAGTTGTTCCCTTCACATGTTGGGAGGTTTAATATTGCCCTACCTTAATATGAGTTTATCACTTTCTCTTCCCATTTATGCGGTCTTTTCCTAAAATTTTCCTCTTCATTTTATGCTTCCTTGGTTTTAAACATCCGGGGAGGTGCGACCTTCCCTTGATACCACCCTAGTCCTGATGAAAAACTTCCATCTTCAAGTAAGTTCTCCCTCTTTTCTTTCGTGAAGCAGATGGAAATAGCTACAGAAACAAGTTGAGAAATTCTCTGGCTTCTAGCTCATATTTATGCTGTAAAGATTGTCAAAATTCTCTTTAGCACATATAGGATTTATCTCGTGGCTTTGTCTTTTGGTTGAGAGCTCCAACTATATTGACCAATGTAGTAGGTTAAGCATGGCCATCAAATGGTCTCAGCATTATTTCAGTTTACAAGGTTGGGTACTCGCCTGAGTAATCTGAACCTGCCAGACCAAGTAGAAATTGATGTTCAGGCCAATTGATCGGTCAGGGTGAGTAATCGGACAATGACAATTAATCAGACTGGTTTTGTTAACAACCATTTTAATGAAATAACTGGTCTGATTTTGGTAAAAACATCAAAAGTCGATTTCTGGTTAAAACCCTTAACTACCCAGTGAAAACATCCTGTCTGAACATGAAATCAAAATTGGAGACTAACAGGTTAGCGATCTGACACCGACATTGACAATCTGCTGCCATGTCCAGGTAAGTTTTTTTTTTTTTTCATTGTTTTGTTTCTCTCTTCAACCATCTCATTTGTTTTTTGTTCTCTTTTTTACGTTTTTTACTATGATTAGGCTAATGCAAGTCACAAACGTGGAGAAGGCGAATCTGATGATCCAACTGTGGCCTAGTAGCAAATCCATTTATTTTCTTTTATTCTCCTGATGTTCCTCAGTTTTTATTTACTTATTTTTGACTATCTTACGTGGTCTTGTCTATGATTACACATTTCTTCCCTGAATCGAGAAATGAAACCCAATGGCGGCGATTTACTATGAGTAAAATTTTCTGGCTAATTTGCATTTAACAAGTACCTTCATCTTTCACAAGTTTGTAGGTTGCTACCTTGTACTATTTTTATTTGCACTTTGCTACCTTGAACTCTTTTCTGCATTAGGGGATGTGATAAAGAAAGGATGATTTTTGTCTTAGGGGCAAAATTGTCCTAAATTATTTACATGCTTTGCACATGAAAGTCGGAGTGATAGCGGTCAAGAAAGGGCAATTAATTGCATATGCTCAAAACTTTCTGATAGGAATTTGCTAATAAAATTTGTGCGGTGTAGAAACACACAATGTTGTAGTTGATGGTATTTAAATGCAAATTATCATTTTTTCCCTATTTATTGGAGTCAGTATCACTATATTCTGGGGGAAAAAAAAACGGTAGACAGTGTAATCCTAGTAATCTGCGAGTGATCGGATTACTTCTTCCAGGTTCCAGGTTTTTCACAAGCCTCTCTTGCATATTAATTCCTTTTAGAAACGATAGGGGCATCTCCCAGTTTGCAATTATATTTGCAACTCCATTGCTGGTTGCTTCTAATCGGTCAAAGCATCTATTCAGATTTTTTTTCTCCTAGTCAACCTATAAAAGTGGAGCTGCAAACTAGGAAGATGTATGCTACCATTTCACTCTTTCTTTTGCCAGAAATTTGGCACCACGATTTCAGTATACCCACTTATAAAGTCTGTTAACTTTCCTACAGTCTTTAATTTAGGATGTTGCTCCGTAGTTGTCCATGTATGATGTGAAAAACTAAACTCAAATGATGATGAAGAGGAGCAAGGAAAATGTTTTAACTGTGGCATTTCCAAGTTGATGATGAGAGAACTTGAGCCTTATTTCATCACGTGGAAACAATTAACTCAACAGGATAGGGGAGCTGAACCCTTAGTAGTTGCTTAGGTATTTTGTCAGAAAAAGCAGTGGTACCACTGTTATGAACCTCAAGTGTATAACAATCCCTTTGACTTCTACTTATCATTTCTTCTTATTCCTTTTGTTTGTTTTGCACCTTTGTTGTATGGAATAATGGATACAGTACGATATGACACAGTACAGCCTATGGCTCAGATACGACACCTATAATGACATCTCCTGGGTTATTTTGGAGGTGACAGTGTCATCTCGTACGTGTCCAACATGGGCACGATATGCTACTCTACATTGATTTGGAGTATACTTGCTTCCTATAACTTCACTTTCTTCTCTTTTATCTTTTTTGGAGTATCACAGCCTATGTTGTTAGTGCCTTACTACATATCTTATGGTACGATATACTACCATTTAGTTATGTATCGGTTGATCCGATTAGACACATATAGGCTGATAGGTAGGATCAATTTTTTTACTCGAGCCATGTAAATGTATACTTAAGAATCTAGATTCCGGAACTAGATAGACATGTAAAAATGAAACAAATAAGAAGTTTTATGATAAAATTATATTAAATCGTATACCTGTATGAATTTAGAAGTATTGACCTATGTATTGAGAGTTAACAACCTAGATCTTAGCTCTTTCTCCATAAGCATAAATTGACAGCAGCCTATACATGAATGCAGGCAATTAATGCTAGCAGATTTAATAGGATAATTCCCCTCAACATCTTTTATCTAAGATTCTGAATAATGTATCTCAAAGCTCTTTCTTTTTTTTGTGTCTATTCGTAGGGGTGGAGGTGGGTTGGTCTTAGCTATGGACCTTTGTACAACAATTCATGGTTGTAAAAATCACTAGTCGGTTCGCGGGGACTAGGGATTATATATATATATATATATATATATATATATATATATATATAACGATGCATGCGGCGCTCGTTCCCTCTGCTAGGGTTTTGATGGCGTCAACTTCGCCTCCCCCTCGATCCCCCGATCCGCTCGCGGGGAGGGAGGCTCGTCGGCTGGGAGGAACGGGGGGGAGGGGGGAGGACAGCCTCTCCAGCACAGAGGTGGGCCGGGCGGCGGCCAGCAAGGGACCCCCCACGCGGGGGGGGGGGGGGGGGTCGGGAGGAGCCAGCGGGACCCCCCCAGGCGGGGGGGGGGGGGATGTCGGGTGGAGGCTGCGGAAGCGGGGCAGGGCCCAGCGGTCCCAGACAAGGGCGGCGGCGACGGGACCCCTCCACGCGGGGGGGGGGGGGGGGTCTGGCGGCGGCGGCGGGACCCCTCCAGGCGGGGAGGGGTCGGGCGGAGGTGGTGGTGGGACCCCCCCAGGCGGGGAGGGGTCGGGGGGCGGGCGGATGCAGGGGGACCCCCAAGGGCGGGGGGGGGGGGGTCGGGCGGCACTTCCGGAGGAACGGCTTCCGTGTTCGAGTTCGGATCCGGGGGGGGGGACAACACTGGGGATGCAGGCTGGCAGACTGTGACGAGACGACGGGCTGGAGGACGGCGAGGGACACAGACCCAAGATTCGGGGCAGGCGGGGCCAGGAAATCATGGGAATCGATCCTCGATCGGCACAGTGGATTTCTGGCGTTGTGGGGGAGGTGTGGTGTGCTCTGTTTCGGGTTGGAGGCCTAAGGCGACGGCGGCCGAGAAGGCTAAGGGTATTGCTACTGATACCGGCAGGACAGGCCAGGGTCCCGTGAACCCCCCGACCAGGACGCACGTTGAGGAGCAGAGGCCTCGGTCATGGAAGGAGGTCTGCACACCAGTTGTTGCGAAAAGTCCGATGTCGATGGAGTTTGTCCCACCGATGTCGGTTGGAGGAGGGCTTCGGACGTATTTTTTCGCTGAAGAAATAGCGGTGGTTTCAGAATTCTGGAAGAACATTCTGGTGCTGTATGTGTTAGGGAACAAGCCGTTCTATGGTCAAATTCGGGGCTATGCGGAGCGTGTCTGGAGACCCAAAGGTAGCATGGAATTCTTCTCTCGGGAGAACGGGTTCTATTATGTGAAATTTGGATTAGCGGAGGATGTGTCCAGGACCCTACAGGGAGGGCCTTGGTCATTTGATGGGAGACTCATTATACTGAAGGAGTGGACGTCGGAGCTGAGGTGTGAGAAGGAGGTGCTGAACGCTATTCCCATCTGGGTCAGATTCCCTGAGTTCCCAGTAAAGTATTGGAGTGTCCCGCTTCTCATGAGACTTGCCAGCCTTGTGGGGAAGCCGATCAAAGCAGACGAGGCCACTACTTTTCGCACCAGACTGATGTATGCCAGGGTCTTCGTGGAGATCAAGGCGGGCTCGGAGCTACCGAGTATGCTTGAGTATCGGGTACCGTCTGGGGAGGTTCTGACACAGGCGGTGGAGTATGACTGGGTCCCCCCCATGTGTTCTTACTGCGAATGCTTGGGGCACACTACCAGTGCGTGCAAATATAAGGGGAAGGAGACTGCCAGGCCACAGGCGGCTAGGACGGAGGCACCTGGGAAGGAGACGGCCCCCAATCACTTGCCTGGGGAGACGGAGCCAGACAGACATATGGAGGAGGACACAGGGATGGAGGTCGATAGGAGGCTGGAGTCGGGATCACCGCAGAGACAGGAGAGCACGCAGGGTGCTCTGGTCCCGTTCAGGCCACAGAGGACCATCGTGACTAGGGGTATGAGAGCGGCTGGTAGTGGTCAGATGGTGATGGAGGCCTCCCCGGCGATCATGGTGTACAGCAGCAGAAAAAGACACGCTCCGGCCACACGGGAGGATATCCCTCAGGCGAGGGAGATGGATGACCAGACTGAAGACAATCCTGACTGTCTTACTCTTAGCAGGATTCAGGCCCATCTTGCTCCTTCCTCTATAGTAGATGCAGTCATTGATCAGGCGGATGAGACACTTCCCTCGAGTGTCGATCCAGACGAGTTCCAGGGGGACCCCTCATCTCTTAATTAGATGTCGGTCCTAGCATGGAACATTAGGGGGGGTGTTCCATTGGACGATGGAGGGAGATTGGAGGGGTTCTGAGGAGAGAGTCGTGTGACATTGTTATCCTGCTGGAGACGAAGATTAGAGGGGCCGCTATGCTCTCGCGTAGGACTTCGGCAAACTGGGGTCACATTCACAACTTAGATCTTTGTGGTATGGGAAGGATCTGGGTTAGGTGGAACAAAGATAGCTGGAAGGGGGTGCAGATCCATAAATCAGAACAACTCATCGGTGTTACTTTCGAGAACAAAGGTGGGTTCCGATTCATCCTGGGTGCTGTATATGGACACAATGACCGGAGACTCCGGGAGGCTTTGTGGGAGGACATTGTGCATCTGGGTCTCATGGCGGACAACATGCATCTTCCTCTGCTCATCATGGGGGACTTCAATGCTATGCTATATCGTCAAGAGAAGGTGGGAGGTCGCCCTGTTCCGGACTCGATCTTATATGACTTCCAGAGGTGTCTGCTTATGTCAGGGATGCGGGGGCTGGAGCGAGCTGGACATATCTGGACCTGGCACAACAAGGCTACACATAATCGGATTGCTTGTCAGTTGGATCGGGCCTTGGGCAATAGTGAGTGGTTCAGGTGCTTTCCGAACTCGGTGGCGGAAGGTCTGGCGGCGGGTACTAGCGACCATTCTCCTATCCGGGTTGGCCTCAGTGAGAGACCTACTCTGAGGGCGAGGCCGTTTCGGTATAACAACATCTGGTATCTGTCGGCCGGATATGAGGAGGTGGTTACGGGAGAGATGCAGCACTTCCGGGAAGACACGGCTCAGTTCCGCATGGTTCACAAACTCAAGCAGCTCAAGCGGGCTATCAGGGGGTGGGTGAAGACGAGACCGCGGACTTCTCTGGCGGATAAGGAATCCGAGCTTCGGGATACTCAGGTGGCCCTCCAAGCTGACATTCTGAACGGGGAGCTGGCGGCTAAGGAGAAGATCCTGATTGAGGAGGTCAGCATCATGAGACTGTAGGAGGAGATTAGTGCGGCACAGAGGGCTAAATGTACCTGGCTCAAAGATGGAGACCGCTGCACCAAATTCTTCTACGATGTGATCCGCACCCGTCAGCACCGGAACAGCATCCCCAGACTTCTGAATGTTGAGGGACGTCTTGTAGGGGACCCGGCGGAGATTCAGGAGGAGGCCGTCAGATTTTACACTGACCTATATCAGCAGACGGACTACTCTAGCACGTTCCCAACCCTTGTCACGAAGAGACTGGTGTCCCGACATGGGAACAATCTGCTTCTGGCACTTGTGAGGATGGAGGAGGTGGAAGACATTGTGATGAAGGCTAATCCCAACAAAGCTTCCGGGCCTGATGGCTTCTCTTCCGGGTTCTTTAAGCGACACTGGGGTGTGCTTAAACCCATGTCCTGGCGGCGGTTCAGGAGTTCTTTGTGGAGGACAGGCTTCTGAAGGAGATGAACCACACATTCTTGACGCTGGTTCCTAAGGAGGGAGCGACCTCACTTGCAGATTTTCGGCCCATTGCTTGCTGTAATTTTCTTTACAAGATTATCACTCATATTATGTGCAGGCGTATGGAGGAGATTATGCAGGGATTAGTGTCCCAGAATCAAGCTGCGTTCATCAAGGGCCGGTCGATAGCGGAGCACAGCCTGCTAGCTCATGAGATGGTGAGAGAGTTCAGCAAACCTGGGGGGATGAAGGCTTGTGTGAAGCTTGACCTCCGGAAAGCCTATGATACGGTCAACCGGGACTTCCTGTGTCACTTGATGCTTGCCATGGGGTTCGACGAGAGATGGGTTGCGAGGGTGAAGGAGTGCATTTGCTCCCCTACTTTCTCAGTCCTCATCCAGGGCACGCCGCATGGCTTCTTCAGGAGCAACATGGGGTTAAGGCAGGGTGACCTCCTCTCCCCGTATCTATTTACCTTGGTGATGGATTACTTTACATGCATGATGGATACGGCGGTGCATAGCAAGAGGATTGTTCCCCTTTTTCGGTTGGTGAGTCCGGTTGTATCCTATTTGATCTATGCTGACGACTTATTGGTGCTCCTCCAGCCTTCCATGCGGGACATGAGAGCGCTCTCTGACATTATGGAGGAGTTCGGGCGGCTTACTGGGCTCCAGTTAAACTGAGAGAAAAGCAGAGTCTACTTCAGCTCCCGGTGTACACAGCAGGAGGAGAGAGCCTTCGCCTTGGGAGTGGATAGAGGCGAGCTTCCAGTGAAATACCTGGGGGTCCCGCTGACGGTCAACTATGCCAGAGAGCAGGATTGTCACAGCTTGGTGGATTTTGCTCAGAGGAGAGTGGAAGGCTGGCAAGCTGCGGGTCTATCATTTGGCGGACGGATTGAGCTGGTGCGTTCGGTTATTGCGGACATCACGATGTTCTGGCTCCAGTCTATCCAGATCCCTACGGCTACTATTCGCAAAGTGGAGGCTATCTGTGCTAACTTCATTTGGAGGGACGGGATGCATGCGATATCCTGGGACCAACTTTGTCGGCCTCGGGAGGAAGGAGGAGTGGGGTTGAGGCCTCTTCATGAGGTCAGGAAGGCAGCTTGTGTGAAGATGGCCTGGAGATTCATCAAGGGGGGTCGCTCTGGGCGATATGGATGGCGAACAGATACCTTAGGAGGACTAACTTCTGGGCCTGCAGGATAGACAACAATTTCTCGGTCACGTTTAAGGCCATTCTGAGGTGTCGACCGGTGCTTCAGACCGCTATCTGCAGGAACATGAAGGATGGGACGACTACCGACCTCTGGCTAGATCCTTGGTTGGGTTCCAGATCCTTGCTCGAGCTTTTGGGAGGTCAGCTGGACAGAGAAGCGGGCAGGGGGCTCACATGCAGTAGGATCATCAGAGATGGAGTTTGGAGGCCAGAAAGATATCCATATACTGCTCAGCTTGCCGAGGAGATTCGTCTTATTACTATTGATGCTAGCCAGCATGAGGATTCCTGGAGCTGGACAGGCCCAGGTACGGGGGGCGGGTCAGGCATATTCTGCTTTCGTAGCTGCTACGACTTGGTTCGGACCCACCACGATCGGGCTGAGGAGGTGGACTTCATTTGGGGCAAGGGGGTTGCCCGTAAAATGCAACTATGTGCATACCGACTTCTTCGGGATAGACTGATGACGAGAGACAGACTCCTCAGGTTTGGGATGCAGATCCCGGATGCCAAATGTGTGCTATGTAATGGGGAGGATGAATCTATAGGACATCTCTTCTTTGTATGTCCGGTGACCTGGCACATTTGGACTGAGCAGTGCGCGCAACTGAGAGGAGGAGTTGGGGTGGATAGAGACATCCGGAGCATTCTCAGCTGGATCCGAGATCACAGAGGCTGGGATCCGGGGTGGGCCAGAAGAGCCAGAGTTCGTCTCGCCGCGTCCGTTTGGCACATCTGGAAGGAGCGGAACAGACGTATTTTTGAGGGATTGACTACCCCCTATTGGAATTCTACATAACATAGAATTCGATGTATCAGTAATGGTCCCATAATATTATAATTTGGGACATGGGAAGTTGTGATATTTATGTACTGTAATATCTTTTCTGCTATATGCGAGGAATAAATTCACCCTTATTCCAAAAAAAAATATATAGTCCTTTTTTCCGGGCCGGCGAGCAACACCTAGGAGGGGATTCGAACCATGTCCATCCCCACGGGACCCCCGGTGTACCCAACGGCTTCATCTGGACTTGGCACAACAAAGCAACTCATAACAAGGTTGCTTGTCAGCTGGATCGAGCTCTGGGCAATGGGGAGTGGTTCCGCCACTTTTCCAACACTTCGGCTGAGGGTCTGGCAGCTGGGACGAGTGATCATTCCCCCATCAGGGTTGGCTTCACTGCTCGGGCTCTTGGGAAGGCTCGCCCGTTCAGGTATAACAACAGTTGGTATCTTTCGGAGGGCTACCTGGAGGCTGTCGCTGAGGGGCTTACCAGTGGCCAGGAGGGGACGGCTCAATTCCGGTTGGTTCGTCGTCTCAAGGCCACGAAGGGAGCCCTTAGGAGGTGGGTGAAGGGATTGTCCAAGGCCACCTTAGAAGATAAGGAGGTGGAGTTGCGGGCCTTGCAGCAGGACTTGCAAGCCGATATGATGAATGGGGACCTGGCGGCTAGAGAGAAGGAGCTGATTGGAGAAGTCAACATCCTGAGACTACAGCAGGAGATTAGCTCGACCCAGCGAGCCAAATGTTCCTGGTTGAAGGATGGCGACCGTTGCTCCAAGTTCTTCTATGATGTTATCCGGACTAGACAGAATCAGAATCACATCTCCCAGCTTCTTGATGCAGATGGCACCCTGTTAGGGACGCCGGCTGAGATCCAGGGCGAGGCTGTCAAGTACTACTCTGAGTTATATTTTCAGACTGACTACCTTTCCGTGTTCCCAGAGGTTGTTACGAAGAGATTGGTGACTCCATACGGTAATCGCATTCTTCTTGCCCCTGTTACTCTGGAGGAGGTGGAATCTATTATCAAGGTGGCAGATCCCAACAAGGCTCCTGGTCCGGATGGCTTCAGCAGTGGTTTCTTCAAACGACATTGGGACATCCTGAAGCATCAGGTCGTGGAGGTGGTCCAGGAATTTTTCACCAACGGAAAGCTTCTGAAAGAATTGAATCACACTTTTCTGACCCTGGTGCCCAAGAAGGAGGGAGCGACTGCTTTGGCTGACTTCAGACCTATTGCGTGCTGTAATTATCTGTATAAGATAATTACGCACCTTATGTGCAGGCGGATGGGTGGGATCATGCAGGGCTTGGTATCTCCGAATCAGGCTTCGTTCATCAAGGGGAGGTCGATCGCAGAGCGTAGCCTCCTGGCTCATGAGATGGTGAGGGAATTTAGCAGACCCGGCGGGGAGAAAGCTTGTGTTAAACTGGACCTGAGGAAGGCGTATGACATAGTCAATCACAACTTTCTCTGCCATCTGATGACCGCCATGGGATTCGCGGAACACTGGGTTGAGGCAAGGTGACCCATTGTCCCCTTACCTGTTCACGCTGGTTATGGAGTACTTTACTTGTTTGATGGATCTGGCAGTGCACCGTGGACGGCTGGTACCTCTGTTTCGGAGGATGGTCCCCCCAGTTACCCACCTTATATATGCTGATGATCTGCTTGTCTTCATCCAGCCTAAGACGGAGGGGTTGCAGACGCTTGCGGCTATTATGGAAGATTTAAAGTCCTTTTCGGGTCTCCAGATGAACAGGGATAAGAGTAGGGTCTACTTCAGCTCCCTGTGCACCCGGAAGGAGGAGCGGGCTGATGTCCTGGGCATCGCGAGGAGTGATCTTCCGGTTCGATATTTAGGCGTGCCTCTCACTGTCAATTATGCGCGGGATCAGGATTGCCACAGTCTGGTGGAATATGTCCAGAGACGAGTAGAAGGGTGGCAAGCGGCGGGTCTGTCATTTGGAGGGCGCATTGAGCTGGTCAGATCGGTGATCTCGGCTGTGGCCCATTTTTGGCTGCAGTCCATCCTCCTTCCAGTGGCCACCATTCGGCGAGTGGAGCGTCTTTGTGCAGATTTCATTTGGAGGGGAGGTATGCATGCGATTTCCTGGGACCAGCTATGTCGTCCCAGGAAGGAGGGAGGAGTGGGGCTCAGACCGTTGATGGAGATTAGGGAGGCTTCTGCGCTTAAGCTGGCCTGGAGATTCATCAGCGGGGGATCTCTTTGGGCGGACTGGATGCACAGCAGATATGTGAAGCAGGACAGTTTTTGGACGTGTTCTACTGACAACAACCATTCAGTCACGTTCAAGACTGTCCTGAGACACAGGGGGGTGCTCAAGTCTGCTATTCGGAGGGTCATGAAGGACGGGTCTGGTACGGACCTCTGGCAGGATCCTTGGATAGATCGGCGTTCGCTGTTGGACATCAGAGGAGCCCCGACTCATCAGGAGGACAGGCGTGGTCTGACTTGCTGTCGCATCATACGAAATGGGGAGTGGAGGCCGGATTCTTATCGGTTCACTGAGGAGCTGGGTGTGAGCATTTTGTCTACTGTCATTGATCCGGCTTTGCCTGCGGATAGGTGGATTTGGGAGCCGACTGGAGCTTCTTCAGGGACTGGGGAGTTCTAATTTCATAGTTGCTACAACCTTATCCGGCGTACTTTTCCGCTGAGTTCTGATTATGAGTTCGTTTGGTGCAAGGGTCTGGCCAGGAAGATGCAGTTGTGTGTTTACAAGCTGCTACTGGGCCGCCTCTTGACTAGAGATCGCCTGAGTTCTTTTGGAGTGCCGGTTCCGGATCCCAAATGTGTTCTTTGCGGGTTGGAGCCTGAATCTATAAAGCATATCTTCTTCGAGTGCACTCTGGCGTGACAGATCTGGTTGGAGCAGGGTCGTGTTTTGGGAGTGTTCGCCCCCGGCAAATGTGTTGGGGATATCATCACGGCGATCCGAGATAGCAGGGGTAGAGGGCAGGACTGGTTCCGAACTGCCAGAGTTCGTCTAGCTGCTGCAGTTTGGCATGTATGGCGGGAGCGAAACATTCGGATCTTTGAGGGGCTGGTCACCCCTCCAGTTGGCATTCTCTATAACATCGATTTTGATGTAAATGCTATGGAGAATTGATGAGAGTTGAGTGGGAGTCCCACTCTGGTTGTATGTTGTAAGATTATGGTTTTTCATTTGGAATAAAATTCACCTTTTTTCCAAATATATATATATATATATTTTTTTTTTTTTTTTTTTCCAAATATATATATATATATATATATATATATATATATATATATATATAAGGGTAAATTTTATTCCTCGCACACAGCGGTAAAGGTATTACAATATACTAAAATCACTTCTCATGTCCCAATTTAATGTTATTGGGCCATTACTGATACATCGAATTCTATGTTATGTAGGGTAGCCAGGCCTTCGAAAATATGTCTGTTCCGCTTCTGCCAGATGTGCCAAACTGAAGCTGCGAGACGGACTCTGGCTCTTCTGGCCCACCTCAGATCCCTGCCTCTGTGATCTCGGATTCAGCTAAGAATGCTCCTGATGTCTCTATCCATACAAACTCTCTCTCTCAACTGCACGCACTGCTTAGCCCAAATGTGCCAGGACGTCGGGCATTCAAAGAAGAGATGTCCCATAGATTCGTCCATCCCATTACATAGCACACACTTGGCATCTGGGATCTGCATTCCAAACCTGAGAAGCCTGTCTCTCGTCATCAATCTGCCCCGCAGAAGTCTGTAGGCACATAGTTGCATTTTTCGGTCCATCCCCTTACCCCAAATGAAGTCCACCTCCTCAGTCCTGTCGTGGTGAGTCCGTACCATGTCATAGCAGCTACGAAAGCATAATAGTCATGACCCTCCACCCGAACCTGGGCCGGCCCAACTCCAGGAGTCCTCATGCTGGCTATCGTCAATAGTAATCTGGCGTATCTCCTCGGCAAGCTGAGCTGTATAAGGATATCCTTCTGGCCTCCATATCCCATCTCTAATGATCCGGCTACATGTGAGCCCTCTGTCCAGCTGTCCTCTCGAAATCTCCAGCAGGGATCTGGAACCCAACCAAGGATCAAGCCAGAGATTAGTGGTCTTTCCATCTTTCATGTTCCTGCAGATAGCGGCCTGAAGAACCGGCCTAACCCTCAGAATGGCCTTAAAAGTGACCGAGAAATTGTTGTCTATCCTGCAGGCCCAGAAGTTTGTCCGCCTAAGATATATGTTCGCCATCCACTCCGCCCAAAGCGACCCCCCTTGATGAATCTACAGGCCATCCTCACACCAGCTGCCTTCCTAACCGCACGTAGAGGCCGCAGCCCCACTCCACCTTCCTCCCGAGGACGACATAGTTGGTCCCAAGCGATCGCATGAATCCCTCCCCCCTCCAAATGAAGTCAGCACAGATGGACTCCACTTTCCGAATAGTGGCCGTCGGGATCTGGATAGACTGGAGCCAGAACATCGTGATGCCAGCAATAACCGATCTCACCAACTCAATCCGTCCGCCAAATGATAGACCCGCAGCCTGCCAGCCTTCCACTCTCCTCTGAGCAAAATCCACCAAGCTGTGACAATTCTATTCTCTGGCGTAGTTGACCGTCAGCGGGACTCCCAAGTATTTCACTGGGAGCTCGCATTTCTCCACTCCCAGAGCGAAAGCTCTCTCCTCCTTAAGCGTGCACCGGGAACTGAAGTAGACTCTGCTCTTCTCCCTATTTAACTGCAGTCCAGATAACCTCCCGAACTCCTCCATAATGTCTGAGAGCGCACTCATGCCCCGCATGGAAGGCTGGAGGAGCACCAAAGTAATATATATATATATATATATATATATATATATATATATATATATATATATAGTGTGTGTGTGTAATAATAATAATAATAATAATAATAATAATAATAATAATATATGCAATATATGTCGTATGTCATCAAAGGATTAAGTACCCAAAGGATTTGAACAGATTTGGGTTTCTTGGTCGAGTCTGATCTGTACCCGTGTTATTTTTCAAATATTTTCAAAATCCAGTCCTAGTTAGCCGACCAGACGCTCGATTTTTCGTTCGATTTTGGGGATTTTTGATTTTTTCCGATTTTCCCAAATCCTAGGCGCACATGGCCAACTAGCGACTAGGTGCCGACTAGGCCAATTTTTGCAATATTGCAACAATTCCTGCTGTTTGACTAAAAGCCATGGATTTTATGATCTTATTCGAAAGAATAGTCGACCGACTAGGCCGTTTTTTGCAATATTGCAACAATTCCTGCTGTTTGACTAAAACCCCTGGATTTTATGATCTTATTCGAAAGAAAATTGGACTAAACTCCAGACAATTTTCGTAGTTGGTAGATAAGATTGAGTTTGAATGAGTTGGAGACAACCGCTAGAGCTTAAGGAGTTCTATCAGTTACCTCAGCAAGGAAAATTGAAATGACATTCTTACACCTTCAGATTGAGCTAATGCAAAAACATGTTGTTGAACTCTTACACGTGGTCCATTATATCTGGACATGTGTTACTATTGAATTTGCATCTTCTAATATGAAAGATTTTATTGTTAATGTTTTTGCTAATGAAAGTTTACAGAGCCACCCTCTTAACACGGTGGATTTCTAATTCTATGTGGAAATACTTTTCGGAGCCAAATAACGCTTGCTGCTCCCTGGTCAGAAGTTATTCATTATGGATTGCTACTTCATTCATTTACTGCTTTTTTATATGCATTTAATCTTTGTCAAGCCCAATAGATGCACATCATTTAGTAGGAGAGCAATAAGATATTATCAGTTGAAGGAGCTCCTAGAACATGGGTTAAGTCTAAATGAACTTGGTTTGAGGATGTGGAAAAGGAATATGTTTTTGTCAACATTACAGGCACCTAATAGAGCTGAATGGTGGTTGAAAAGGATTCCAACGGCCTACCCCAAAATTTTGGGATAAAGGCTTTGTTGCTTTTATGTTGATGCTGCTCATGCTGTCATTTTTAATGCCTTGCTTTCTTCTGTAATAGTTTTTTTAATATGTTTTTCATCTATTGTAACTGTACTATCAGATTTTGTGAGCACATTTCTTTTTTCTTTTATTCTACAGGCTAGGCAAGAACTCGGTGAGGTGGTCATGTACAGCTTGATGCCCTTGCAAATGGTCATGTTTTAAAGGATCCATCCAGACATAGAATGCTCATATACTTGGTCATAGCTTTCATAATTTAACACTCACTAGATTCCACCCAGGCTCTAGCTTTTTACGGAGTCTTCAATTATAATTTCTGAAGGTTGCTTACTGTCTCTTTAGGAGGATGTTCTGGAGCTAAACTCAGCTGGAAGTGGATATGAATGGATCCTAAATTCTTAATTCTAGTAACTGGGTTGCAAAATGCAGGAGTTTCTAGCAAATTAGATTCTTTCCAAATCTTGTAAAATGCTTCTGACCGGATATGATTTGGTTTTGGAATGTGGTGAAATAACCAAATTCGATTATTTTTCATTACAAGAGGGAAAATAAAGGTTTTCCATTACATGTTTTGGAGATTTTCAGACAGCAGTGTCACTGTGAGAAGTTTTGAGCCATATGGGCAATTTGTAGCTCAATACAAAGCAGCAGTTAGACTGAGGTTTCTTTGCAAAGTTCTTGGCTATTCCCCAAGCAGCTTTACATCATAGGGCAACTGTTTTGAAACATGAGAGTACGATGAACAACTGTGGATCCTAAGTCCGGAAAGCACTTACCAACCAAGTGGTTATTTTGTGGCTCTTCTAAACTTGCTTTTATTTGTCCCCTCTTGTGAACAATCTATAGTAGTTGAAATCGAAGTTCCAGCTAAACTGTTTTAGATGTGGTCTTGACAGTGTTCAATTTTGGATATCATTATCACGTGAGTCTCGACGCAATAAGATTAGTAACTTGTACCAATAAAAATGGAGTTGCAAACTAGGCAGATGCATCCTCTTTGTTTATGCATTAGTCTTTTCATGATGTTATTACTATTTATAGTCATACTTTTGAAGATGCAATGCTATTACTGTTTGTGTATTAGTTTTTTCATGACTACCTTAAAAAAACAATTTACAAGGTGTTTATAGTAGACCATTTTGTTTCCTCAAATAATCCATAATTTTCATGGAAGCCTTATTGTTTTAAAATGGTTGATTGAAGTATTATCAGAGTGGCATCTTGTAACATTTCTATGTGTAATACTCGAGTACGGGTACGTGAGTAGATCTAGCATATGTTGCGGTATCGAAAGTAGTACGTTGTATATATTTCTATTATAATAATAACAATAATATCTATCAAGATAACACAATGTGATATCATCCATAGAACTATGCCATGATAACAAAAAAAAGTATAATTGTCTTGACTAGTTAAAGAAAATCTACTACAACTCATAATTATTCTTGGGAACAACCCGGTCAAATAAAGTAAATGCAACTAAGAACTAAAGTCTACTTAAGTCAACTAAAAAAGCATAAGAAAAGAAGTATGATACCCTGCATCAAAAGATGGATCATGTACTTCGGTGACATCCATATTGCCAACATACTCATCTTCGGACAAATTTTGTCGTCTAAAATGGTCGAACATATTCAGTTAGAATTTTAGCAAACGCAAGTTCTTTGCTAGCAAACACAAGTACTACATATATGGAAAACAATATCTAGCATGTGAACATGATGACCAAACATGAATTATAAGTGGAAATAATACATCTACGGACTAGAAGATAACAAAAGAGATTCATATGAGATATTCTTATTTCTGAAAATCCACATCTTTCCACAGTTGGTAATCAAAATTCATCCAATACATCCCTCTCAAATATGAACATTGATCCTCCAACTCCTATTAATCATGTTCCTGTTATGGATGAAAATGCAGCCTCTGTTCCTGTCCTAAACCAAAGCATTGATATTCCCTCTGTTTCTTCATGTCCTACTCCGTCTCTATCCATTCCATTGTTAAAGTCCGGTGATGTTCCGGTGACCGGAGCTAGTGTGTCACAAACACCACCTTTGGCAGTTACTGAGCAGTTATTGTCCACTCCTCCTATTCCCTCGGATAAGATGCCCACTTCTACTATATTATCGGAAGATACTAATGTTCCCTCATTTGCTAACAAGTCTATTGGCCCACAACCTCTTTATCCCTCCCTCAAGTCCACACATATATCTGATGTTTTGGTTAGACTAGAGTTTGACTCAATCACTTCTTCCTCACCATCTTTATCTCCAACAACGAGTCACCCTGTCATCACTTCACCTCCTAAACTTGCCTCATATATTCCTTCATTAACTACTTCTCCTTCAACTAACATATCCTATCCCCCACAAACTACCACTGCATCTGTTAAGTCTACATTCACCTCTCTTATTCATTCTCTTAGTCCACCCAATGCTTTCACACAACTCAAGATACCTACCACTGATGATCCTAACCTCTGCCATATCAATTCTCCTATATTATCTACAACTTCAACTTCAGCTACTTCTGTTACTATTTCTCCACCTATCCAAAACAAAATTTCTGTTACTCCTCCTCATGTGATTCCTACTGAATCTGGTATACTAGACACTGATGTTAAGGTTACTTCCAAAAGATCCAGGCTCTCAACTGATGAGGAAGACATTGAGCTTACTAATGATAGACCTCTCAAACGTCTACTCTTATCCAATAATGAAGTCAAAGGCGCGGCTGGTCTCCAACAGCCTCTTTTACAATGATTCTATCTTGGAATTGTAGGGGTTTGAGAAATGACCCTACGATTCGTACTATTCAATCATTTCTCCGTACATCTAGACCTAAACTTCTATTCCTTTCAGAAACTAGATGTTCGTCAAGTGTGGCTTCTTCAATAGCTATAAAATTGGGATTTGACAATTATCAAGCTGTCTCCTCTAAAGGAAGATCAGGGGGTCTTCTTCTCTGTTGGGATTCTCTTGTTCATCTAAATGTTGAGTCTATCTCTGATAACTGTCTTCATACAACTATTCACTATCCTGGGTACTCACAACCATGGGTTTTATTTTGTATCTATGGCCCTCCTGCACTAACTGATCGTTGTAATTTCTGGAATCAACTTGCAATAACTATGACATATATTACTCTTCCATGGATATGTATTGGTGATTGTAATGGCATCCTATCTGCTGAGGAGAAGTTTGGGGGCAGCAATTTTAACTATCATCATCATAAGGATTTCATACAATGGCATCATACTGTTGCAGCCATGGATATTGTGCCATATGGTCCAACATTTACTTGGACTAATAGAAGAAAATCTGTCCATTACATTGCTGAACGATTGGACAGAGCGATGGTGGATACTCAATGGCAATCTTTGCATCCCTCAGCTGGTCTTTTACATCTACCATGTATTAACAGTGACCATAATCCTATTTTGCTGCTGTTGACCCTAACACAAAGAAAGAAAAGATCTGTTTTCCATTTTGAGGCAGGATGGACAGTAGAATCAGATTTTATATCTTTATTTACTGCGCAATGGAATCATCTGCAATCATCTTCTCTTCAACATAAATTGGACGAACTTTTGCCACGACTTCATCATTGGAAGAAGGTATCATCAGGGAACTTGAATAATGATATTAAGGTTTTGGAGAAGAGGCTTTTATTTCTTCAATCCAATCCTCCCACTGATGCTGGTTATTTTGAAGAAAGGGAGTTACAAGTTCTTCTTAACAAACTACATTTGCAACGTGAATTGTATTGGAAACAAAGATCTAATATTGCTTGGCTTCAGGAAGGGGATAGAAACACCAAATTTTTCCACTTGTCTGCTACTTCAAGAAATCAAAGAAACTTCATTTACAGTATTATTAACGAAGGAGGTCAACCTGTTTACCTACAAAATGAGATTTCTGCTACTTTTGTGGGTCATTTCAGCTCTATCTTTCAGGCTGTGGACACCAATCCTGTACCTGAACATATCCTCTATGATCTTCCTATCATTGATCCAGCTGATAATCTTCTTATACATTCTATTCCAGAGGAGGAAGAAATTAAAGAAGCATTAATGGGGATGGGTCCTTATAAATCCCCAGGACCTGATGGTTATCCAGCCCTCTTTTTTCAAAAGTGTTGGGATGTCATTGGCAGTGAGGTATCTGTCCTTATTCAAGATTTTTTCAAAATTGGTTTCATGCCTCCAAATCTAAACCATACTTTCATTGCTCTTATTCCTAAAATCAATACTCCTACAAAACCAGTAGATTATAGGCCCATTGCTCTTTGTAATGTCCTCTATAAAATTATCTCCAAAATGCTTGCTAATCGACTTCGTCCATTCATGCATAAGCTGATTAGTCCCTGTCAAAATGCTTTTGTGCCTGGAAGGTATATTGGTGACAATATTGTTGTTGCTCAAGAATTATTACATTCCCTCTCCAATTTTTCTCCTACTAATAGCTCATTTGCATTCAAAGTTGACATGTCAAAAGCTTATGATAGACTTGGTTGGAATATTATTAGCCAATCATTGCGTGGGTATGGTATATTGGGAAAATCACATGATCTTATTATGGAGTGTGTTTCCACATCTTCTTATGCTATCCTTATCAATGGAGAGCCTTCGAAAATATTCTATCCAAGTCGTGGTATTAGACAGGGATGTCCCCTTTCACCCTATCTATTTATTCTAAGTATGGAAATTCTTTCAACCTTGATTAATAGTATGGTGAGGAACTCTCTGTATGAAGGAATTACTTTTCGAAATTCTGTTCCTATATTCTCACATCTTGCCTTTGCTGATGACTTGTTTATATTTGGTAAATGTTCTCTTTATAACATTTATCAAGTTAAAATCATCCTAAACACTTTTGAATCATGGTCTGGACAGAGTATTAATTTTGAGAAGTCCTCTATAACTTTTTCAAAGAGGACAGATCCTATTATGAAGGAGTTGTATGTTCAGTTGTTGGGGGTTAAGTTGATGTCAGTGAGGGATAAATATTTGGGTCACATGCTTCTTCAGTCAAAAAACAGGGCTCAAACTTATTCAGATTTGCTTAAGAGTAGCTCCTTCAAGCTTCAAGGTTGGAAACGTAAATGCCTGTCTCATGCAGGACGAACCACACTTATCAAATCCACGTTATCCTCTTTACCTACATACCATCTCTCTTCCTACTACATTCCTAAGAAGGTGACTAATTCTCTTGCTAAGGATCAAAGGAATTTTTGGTGGGGTTCAACTGAGAAGAGGAAGATTCACTTCACAGCTTGGAGTAAGTTTACTTTGCCTAAGTATCAAGGAGGACTTGGGATTAGAGATCCACATATTGTTAACCTTTCATTAATCCTTAAACTTTCATGGAGATTCTTATCTCAACCATTGTCCCACTGGTCTACTCTCCTTACTGCTAAATACCTAAAGACTTCTAATTTCTGGACTGCTACTCCCTCTAGATCCATGTCCTGTGTTTGGTCCAGCATCCTTAAAAGTCGATTTTGGCTTCAGAATAATATCATTTGGTCTGTTGGTAATGGTGTTAATATCGATATCTGGCATGATCCTTGGGTTCCAAGTCTCCCTCAGTTTACAGTTTATGGATTTTCCTTCAGTAATACTTGGGTACAACGAGTTGCTGATCTGATTGATATGGGCTCAATGTCCTGGAAATCTAATCTCATATACATGCTCTTTCCTCAACATGAAGCAAGTACAATACTGAAAATTCCCTTATCTGTTCATTGCACAAGTGATAAATTTATGTGGATTCATACAGCTACTGGTGAATTTACTGCAAAATCTGCCTATCGAATGATCCATGAGAGGTTGTTTCCTCATTCTAACAATATCGAAGGAGAAGCTTTCAATGACTGGAAGAGGCTATGGTCCTTTAATCATATTAGTCCAAAGGTGGTGCTATTCGTCTGGAGAGCTCTAACTAATTCCTTAGCCACAAATGAAAATATCCACAAACGCATTGAAGAAATTTCAGGAACATGCCCTCTATGCAAGGTACATATTGAAAATACTAATCATTTATTGTTACATTGTCCAAAAACAGGTATATCTTGGCAATACAATCCTTTGGTGAACTCATTAATCTCAGTGGAGTCCTCCATCAATTCTATTACAACAACTATTTTGAGGAATGGTGATCCAAATAGCGTGGCTTCCTTCTTCTATCAGCTATGGGTAATTTGGAAAGCCAGGAACCATGCGATTTTCAATGAGGCAGACATCAATGCTAGATGGATCTTTGAAGAAGCTCAACGTCTCCAGAAGAAACATGAAGCTTTTACATCGGGTACTCATTGCAGCCCAGCTACTTCGAGCAGGGATCATCACCTTGCCACTTGGTCCCCACCACAACATAGCTGCTGGAAGATCAATGTTGATGGCGCCTACTTGGATGGAAAGATGGCAGGTGCTGCTGTTCTTCGAGACTCTAAAGGAAACTTCCACATTGCATTGACAAAGACAGAGTTTGGTGGATCTTCGATTGAAGCAGAGACGTCTGGTATCAGATTAGCATTGCTTATCTGTCAACAAGAACAGTTGAACAATGTTACAATTGAAGGCGATTGCAAGATGCTTATTGATTCTATCAATAATCCTGGAGTTGTTCCTTTATGGCGAGCTCGACATATAGTTGAAGAAGCAAAACAGGCCTGCCAATCATTTCCTTTAATTTCATTCAAATTTACCTACAGAAGTGCTAATACATGTGCTCATCATTTAGCAACTTCCTCTCTGTTTTTTCCTGCTGCTGAATCAACATCTCTTTATAAGGAGATACCTCAATGTATTGAACCTCATGTTCTTCATGACATGGGTTCTATTCACTCTTAATTTTAATGCATTATGTGTTTATATCAAAAAAAAACTACGTACTCAGTATTTTTGAAAGCACAAATTTCAACATGTGAATCAGGGTGCCATTTATGATAACATGAGAAAGAGTGTTCTTCTGAAAAGTGAGAGAACGTTATGTGATCCACAAGTACAGTAATTGTACTACCCTTTTATTCCTCTCTCTCACAAGAACAAAACATTATAACAACATGATATAGTCCGAGCTCTCTAGCCTAGTGGTATTAGAGCGGAATTCCGGAGGGGCCGGCAAGGTTCGAGCCCTCTAATTGTGTGTGTGCGTGTGATTTAAAAAAAAACATGATATGTAGGACACATACAAAAAACTTCTATCGATCGTGTGATGTGCAAGACTATACAAGAATTGTAATATGCATCTTGTAAAACCCACAAATTGGAGTTTAATAATAAATGGGTTTTACAATATTAAATTGTTGCTTGTAATTATAGATTAGTTATTATTATTATTATTATTATTATTATTATTATTATTATTATTCGGTTAAATGGGAAAAACATTTTTTTTGTAAATAGTTAATTAACCGAATTGATTGTAATTGATTTAACGATTGATTTTTAGCTGGTAATTTAGGCCTTTTTAGCTAGCCCATGGTTTTAGCCCACAACTCAAACCCTTAACCCTCAACTTGTTTAACTAAACCCTACCCGTTCAACCCCCCCCCCACCCCCACCCATGTAGCCACGTTTCTCCCTCACGTACTTCATCTATCAGAAACCACTCTTTCCTACATAATTGCCACAAGCTTTCACACCTCTCACTACCTTCACAAACCCTTCCCAACTCCCTCCACGCTCCACCTCTCCCAAATTCGATCGCACCTCGACGCTCCCCATCTCTCTCCGTCCGATTCAACACCCCTCTCGAGGCATTTTCGTCGCAACCCCCAGCCAACTGACCACCAGCGCTCTCGCACGGCCTCCCCACGCCCACCAGCACGCTCCGTATGGCTCCCCCAGCCACCAGCGCATCCCGCGGCCGCCAGCGTTCCCGCGCGGCCTCTCCGCGGCTGCCAGCGCACCCCGTACGGCTTCCCGTACGTCCAGCGAACCCTGTATGGCTTCCCGCGCATCCCCCGCGTGCGTCCGTGCGCCGTGCCATCTCGCTTGCGTGCCCCTGCACGCATTTCCGCGTTCCATCGTCTTGCGTGACCCCGAGGCCGAGGCAACCCTTCGGTTCTCCTTCATCAGACTCCCGGTAGGTTCTCCAGACCTTCTGAGTTAAATTCCAGTAGAGAAAACCTCAATTCTGTCCGACCAGAATTGACAGAATGAAGCTCTGCCAATTCTGGGATACTTAGTTCTATTATTTAATAGTTATGTTAGTGTAGTTAGTTAAATGGTCATTAATGGTTAGTTAATTATTAGAATTATTAGCGGTCGAATTAAACGTATAGTTTATTAAAATAAAATATTCCGCATAAATGACTATTTATTAATAATCATGGCATTAGGTTTAAGGGTTTTACTAATAAGTTGAGTTATTTTACATTAATTAAAACGCTAAATAGCTTCAGAAGTATTTCCATTACAAAAAGAGAAATTTTGAATATAAGTATATATAAATAAAATATTAGTTCTAATTATTTAAGTAAAAATTTGTTTATTTTCTATTTTGGGTAAAATGTAGTAATTTTCATGTTAATATAATAAATGGTTTTATTTAAAAGATAGTTTATTCACTAGTTGTTAATTACGAGTATTTTTGTTAAAAGAGCATTTTGGATAAATTATTTTCATAAGTCATAATAAATACTAACTCATCACTATATTATTATTAATTAAATTAATAATAATTCCATCTAGGAAGATAATAAGTTTTATTATCTTAGAATTAAAAACGTATTTTTCTTACATTTTTCACTTAGAGTTTCTCTAAAAATATTTTATAATTAAACAATTGTCTATTAATAATTATTAGTGAATTTAGAGTTTAGACTATTATTGTATCATTAATTAGAATTATAACAAACCTTAGACTGGCAACTAAGTCATGCTTCACTAATGTAGGGTTCAGTTCCGGGCTTTAGCTTTAGTATTTTTTTGTCGTCACCTACAACACCAGGAAACCAAGGAAAGTTTCATATTATTCAAACTTGTATTTTAGTTGATAATTAAATACATTGCATCATTAGGGACATTGTATCGACACTGACTCACGGGATCCCTCTCGAATCCAATTGATTGCTTGATTGACTTATTGACTTGAGATTGGGGAGTAGTGTTAGCACCTGTGGTCAAAGCCCCCTTATTGTTTCATTGTGGATAGCTGATGCCCCACCTCACTCGGGCTGAGTTGGATTGTATTTACTAGAACACATATTGCCTCCATGCCCAGCCGTCCACGTGATGCTACACACTCAAAACACTCTTGCAAATGGTAGATTGCATCATTACTGTTTCAAGAGATTTTACTACTTCACTGATTCTTTACTGCTATTTAAAAAATATAAATTATGTTCTAAAACTGCTTCTTACATCTTTATTTGTTTATTAAAATGCTGGAATGGATATATATGTTCTTGCTTCCCTCCTGACTGGAGACCAACATTTTTAGGTGACTGCGAGGACGAGGAGCTTATAGTTCCTATTACGGACCCAATCTGAGTTCCGAGGAGGTAGCCGAACTTGATCAAGGAGCCCAGGAGTTCTAGTTATACCCGTTGTGTAGCTTTCTTGTCTTAAGTTGTAATAAGAACGAGTTGTAATAACTTACTTTTCTGCTTGTGCGTTTGTTTTCAGTTAGACACATGGTTCTAATTTCAAATATTTTAAATAAAAGTTTTTAATTTTCGTAGTTTAGAATGTTGTGCTTAAGTTACTACTGATTGATAAAGCTTACTGTTGCCGTCTCACAACGGTGCAGGATGGGCATGATCCGACTGGACCCAGTATCTTGGGATCGGGTCGTAACATATTTTCAGTGGTGGCCCATGCAGGTCCCATGTTCTACAAATTTGGTTTAGTCAACTTGGTCTAGACAAACATGCAGTCATGCACCTTGACTTAGGTCTAAGTATGACTTTAGGAAAACAGACTCTAGAAACAATTAGAATACTTAAACTATTTCAACCCGTCACAACGTAGGACCGAACTTATCTACTTATATATCTTTTTTTGCTTGCTTATAGTTTCGTAGGTTACCTTGCTTATGTTTGTTACCTAAACCTTCCAGAGGATGACGAAAGGAAAGACAACCCGTTCTGGTCCTGCCATCGAAGAGGTTTCTGTAGCATCCACTTTTTCATAGAAAGGGTATTTTAGTCATTTTGTGATTTTCTAGATATTTTGACTTGTGTTGTGCTAGCAACTGGTTTAACCTTAGTAGACATTGTATAGGAGCCTAACCATGTCTTAGAAATTATTTTTTTACTTATTAGAATTCATTTAGGGCTTGGATCCAATTTAGAAGGCTTTTAATTAATTTTTAAGCCTTTTTCATGTAAGCCTTTTTAGCCTTTTTGACTTGGGCCTTATTCTTACTTAAGAGAGAGTTGGACCAAGTGAAACCCTAACCCTAGAGACCCCCATCCTGGCCACCCACAGCAGTACACCCTCCCCTCTCTTTTCATTTGTGAAGTTTAGCCTCCACAAGTGAACCCTAGTAGATCTCCTCCTCCAAAAATCCTATTTTCTTCATCCGGAGTCCGTTTCTCCCCAAACGAACTCTGTTGCACTCGTCTATAAGAGGAGGATCTTATGGAGCATTTCTAACGAGGAGGCGGAGGCAATTGCTTGAGAGGAATCGACCGACACGATAATCGAGGGACTCCGTTTATTGAGTTTTTGACACTCAATAGGTAAACCCTTTTATACCATAGTTATTATGGAATTTCTTTCATTTTTGCATCCATATAGGTGCCCTAGACTTGCACATAAAATTTGGTTGGGTTTTGACTTCGTTTGATAGCGGTATCGGACACGTGTCGGTCCTTTACGGCACGTGTTCGACGAAATGCCGCTTAGGATAGAAAGTTGCTGTTTTTCGATTCTATCTTCATGAATGTTTAGATAATATCATTTTTAGAAACTTTCGTGAAGACGGATTGGAAATCGATGACTTTTTAGCGGCGTTTCGGACATCGGACGTACGTGCACGAATCCCATAAACAAGGCCGTGCATGCCCTGCCGTCAGCGTATTGTATCTCGATGCACAGACCTTATTTTTACCTGAAATTTTTGGAGCATGTGGGGGCAACCTCTGCCCCCATGATCCTAAAATTTCACGGCTTTTTGTTGAGCGAGCGCAGAGAAATTCGACGTGCATCGTTCAGTCGTACTGTGCACTCGGGCTGATTTTTGTCGCTGAAACGGACTTCATACGCGCTCTCGACGCGATGAGGACCCATTCCAGGACATGGAACGTGTCGACCTATACCTAGAATACCCGAGGGACCAACCCCGAGTCGTGGCGTGGCCCGACGAGCGAGCCACGGAGGCCGAATCGTGCGCACGAGGGCACGCGCAGGCGCGCATGTGCAGCAGGCCGCGCGTG